>JADRCH010000035.1:8582585-8710839 GCA_019843965.1 Rhynchomys soricoides | reverse complement strand
CGGGGAACACCAAGATCAGCGTGCTAGGCAAGGTTCTCTCAGATGAACAACATCCCAGCCCTCGGCTGGGGTGGTGGGAAAGTCCCCAGGTGGCTTTCTGTTCTCTGCCGCGAACGAGCGAGAGCAGATCCTCACCAGCAGCCTGGTGCTCCCCAGTGGCGAGGGGCTCTCCAACAGCATGAGATGCTCCACTGGTTTTGCTGTTTGGCTCAGCTGCTCAGGGGCCGCTGTCTTGCTTTCGTGAACGACTCACCTTTACGAGCTCTTTCCTCCAATAAAGAAAATAAAAACCTGATTTTGCAGCTATGTTATAAGATGAACATAAACCAGGGTGGATTCATTATGTAAATAATACTCTTTTTTCTTGTTTTGAGTTGAGGATCTTAAAAAAGCTATTTATTTGTTTGTGTTTATGAGTGTGTGTGTATATGTGTGTGTGAGCAGGTGTGCACACATGTGTACCACATTGAAGTCAGAAGAGGGAGTAGAGTGTCTTTGTCTATCATTCTCCTATTTCTATGAGGCATGTTCTCTCTCTGAACCTGGGCCTTGTGTTTTCTTCCCTAGGCTGGAAGCCAGCAGGTCCCAGTGATCCTCTAGACTCTGCCACCCATGGAGCTGGGGGCTACAGGTATTTGAGACAGGCCTGGCTTGTTGCAAGGGTGCAGGGATACACACTCTAGTCAGCAAGCACTTAGTCCCTGATCACCCTCCAACCTCCTTGTTTGTCCAGCCAAGGATGTCCTTGAAATCCTGATTGTCCTGCCTCTTGAGACCTCCAGAGTGCTGGGATTCCTTGGTGTACTGCTTCGGTTTATGTAGCACTGGGGATCACAACCAGGCTGTGTGCATGCTAAGCAAAGTCTGTGTCAAGAGATCAGCTTCTGTAGCTCCTCCTACTGCCCTTTTCAAAGTTGCTTTGAAAACAAAGAACAAAATTTTGTTTGACCCAGGACCATTGAGTGGAGAGAGAAACTTTCTTATGGTCTCCTGAAGCATTCTGGGAAGGCCTTCTGCACCTGTCCACTTAGTGACTAAGTTGACTTGAGGTTCACTTACGATTCGGTTCCCTTCACTTCCCAAACAGAAGCAGACACACCAGGCCCTTGCCCTTGCTTTATCTGAATGTTCTATGAGAGACTGGGCTGAGTGCTTCCTTGTGCTAAGACTCTTTGGCTGTGTGGAAGCAGGAGGGCTACCGAGCAGCATGCTTGCCGAGGATGCTCGGGTTGAGGGCCTAAGGCGTAACGCTGCCTTGAACGCAAGGCAGGTTTGGAAAATTCAGCATCAGAAATGAGTGAGAGCTGAGAAAGCAACCCAAGGTGGGAGAGATCATGGGAGCTGTCTGCATCCATCCACTCTGTATTAGCTACTTTCCCTGTTGCTGTAACAGAAAACCAACATGGTCAGCTAAAGGAAGCACAGGCTGAGGGTGCAGTCCATCACTGCAGTTACAGCATCAGGAATCACACTGCATCTGTGGTCGGGAAGCAGAGACATCGAGGTGGCTGCTGCTCTCAGGTGGCTTTCTCCTTTTTCTTCCTTGAAGTTTTATTATGTGTATGAGAAATTTGCCTTCATGTGTGTTTGCGCATCACGGGCATGACGGAGGCCTGGAGAAGCCAGAAGATGGTTGTGAGCCACCACATGGATGCTGGAACTGAATCCTGATCCTCTGCAAGAGCAACGAGAGCTCTTAACCTCTAAGCCAGCTCTCCAGCTGGAACCACAGACCAGGGAATGGCACTGCCTACACTCGGGCTGGGTTTTCCCTACCCATTGGGCATTTGAATTCCTAAGGTGTCTATTTATCACCACTGAGAAGCTAAGAAAAGGAGAATTGGAGAGCAAAACTGAGCTATTGCAAACCGGTGATGTGACCTGCCGCAGTCTGTCATGTGACCCTCAGCAGCCCATGGCCATAGCATCAGTTGATCCTTCACATGCCCACTTAAAGTTCCTTCTCTGCTATGAGTTAACATAGCCTATATAATTAACAGCTTTAATTTAAACTGCTTTTCTTGTTAAAATGTCACACCATTGTAAAGATACAGAATACAAGAACTATAGAGAAGAAGGTAAGTGTGTCCTGTGATTGAACACCATGAGAGTTAACAAGGCCGGGAGGTGCCTGTCACCACTGGGCTCTTGGAGGTTCAAGGTGGGTTCACGGTCATGTGACTCACAAGGTTCACCCTCATTCTGAAGTGGCGGAATGTTTCCCCTGGCCATTCTGCTTTACTGGTTTATGTTAGTCTATGTTTTTAATTTTTTATTCTTATCATTGTGGTTGTGTAAGTGTTCATGCCAAAGAATGACACCCCAGACTCAAATAGTATGTAAACACAAAGAGTGTTTTATTCTGTAGACGTCCAGCATGCTAGGGGTCTCCCATTACCAAGACAAAGAGACAATCAAGTGAGTTCCCAGGCTTGATTTAAAGCACGTTAGGGGAATTTTGGGGTAGGTGACCTCTATCTTGCTCCATCTCTAGGGACATTCCAGAACTATTACCAGGGTCTGGGGGCTGGAAACTGTTGCTGACCCATTGTCCTTGCCTCAGGCCGGGTGGCAGAGCAGCTTTTGAGGCCTGGACTTGCCTGGGCTTGCCCAATTCTTGGAAACAGATTTAGGCCTTGTCTTCTGAACTGCCGATTTGAAGCCATTCATGGAGTCAGCCTAGCCTTCCCAGTTGGTGTGTGTTCCTCCCATGTGGGGGTGGGAGAGCAGCTTGTGAGAGTGGGCTCTCTCCTACCACATGCTCTGGAGGATCCAACTGCAGTTATCAGCTTTACTTGCTCAGCCACTTTACTGGTCCCATATATGATGCTATAAAATAGTTTATGTTAGAGGGAAATTTAGTTTTCTCACAGATTTCTCAGAGGGTGCTTACAGTGCAAGTTGGACACACCCTCTTTTAGCAATGGTGAGGCAAATTACCCGAGAAAGAAGCTAAATTGTGAAGGGATGGGAAGAAATTATGTTGGGACAAGGTCCTCTTGGCCCTTCTGAGCTAGAGAGAAACCAATAAGAGCTTAGGGTCTCTGAAGTCTGGGGGTTTTCATATAGTGTATAGAATGTGTCTGTTAGGTATGGTTCTGTTCTTTAGACCATATATATCACAGTGGCCACACATGTCCATAAGGCCTGGTGGCATTATAGGTGTTCTAGTTTGCGTAATTTTACTCTATAATCTTTGCATCATGATGAACTCGCTCACGGGTGCATTTATCAGAACATATCCCCATGCCAAATGGATGTATTTACATCCATGCTGATGCCTCAGGCGCCTGTGGTCAGTCCTATGAGTGCTGGATTGAGAGTGAAATTGCTTTGCAGGGTGCACGGGGTTGTCTTCTCTGAGCTTTCACTGAAGGTCTTAGGATGTGGTTGAGAGGGTCGTTGCATCCAGCACAGCATGGACTGCAAACAGAAGCTAACTTTCAGTGGGAAATCCAATCAGGATTTTTAAAAAAATCCTGGATGTCTGGGGTAGAATCGGAATTGACTGAATCTTCTTCAGACAGGTGTCATGGATGTGGGCCTTTGTGGTTCTGATGCCTGGTCAGATACACTGCACAGAGGCCTGGATGCAGCAGGGATGTCAGATACTGAGTCAGATACACTGTACAGAGGCCCAGATACAGCAGGGAGTCAGATGCCCAGTCAGGTACATAGCACAGAAGCCTGGATGCAACAGAGATTGGCGTCAGTTCTAGAGCAGAGGTTAGTTAGTGTTGACTTTTTTTGAACATTTGTTAGGGCTTGTGTTTGTGAGTACATGTGCATAAATGGGCAAGTTTTCAGTATTGACCTCTCTGAAATGTGAAATCACTAATTCCATAGCGCCTTTGCCACAGCATACACAAAACGCAAACATTTGAAATCCACTGGAGAGTGCTGGAGAGAGCTCAGCTGTTAAAGGCCAGGCTCACAATCAATAATATAAAATCTACCTGAGAATCATGTAAGCCCATAATTCCTCCAGCTTCTCTTTCTGCTGTCTTGGCTCCCGTGTTCCCTGAGACCTCATATAGTCCAATTATGTCCCACAGAGGCTTGCTAATTTCAGCATCCATGGTCTTCGGAGGCTCTTAGCTGCCATTGCATTTCTTTGCTTCTGACTCAGACCTGTCAGTCATCGAGTTGCTTTAGAAGCCAAAGACTTCTTTTAATTCTTCTCCCCCGAAATAGCTGTCAGAATCAGGATGAGAAAGGAAGCTGTTAACAAAAGTTCCAAATGCTGAGACATGAAGTTCCAATGACCAAACTTAACGTGGAGTGACATTCTGAGCAGATTTTTCTGTTCTGCTCAGTGTCTCAGCTCACCCTGGTAGAGCAGGGGGAATTCGGAAGACCTAGAGGCTGGGATACTAGGGTGGGTCTCTTAGTCAGGCTTTCTATCCCTGAACACATCATGACCAAGAAGCAAGTCGGGGAGAAAGGGTTTATTCAGCTTACAGTTCCACGTTGCTGCTCATCACCAAAGGAAGTCAGGACAGGAACTCACACAGGGCAGGAACCTGGAGGCAGGAGCTGATGTAGAGGCTATGGAGGAACGTTGCTTACTAGATTGCTTTTCCCTGGCTTGCTCAGCTTGCTTTCTTGTAGAACCCAAGACTACCAGCCCAGGGATGGCACCCCCCACAATGGGCTAGGCCCTCCCACCCTTAATCACTAATTGAGAAAATGCTTTACAGCTGAATCTCATGAGGCATTTCCTCAAGGGAGGCTCCTTTCTCTGTGATAACTCCAGCTTGTGTCAAGTTGACACAAAACCAGCCAGTACAGTGATGGCTGGGAGGATGGAGTGGAGTTATGGGATCCCAGAAGGTTCAACTGGGCAAGGGGAGGAGAGGCCATGAGATAGCAGATCTCTCTCTCTGAGGAAACTAAAGTATGATGCCAGCTCTTTAACCAGACTCACAGAGACTCACAGGCCTTTGGTTGGCATCAGTCTTAGCTACAGACCCTCCCCATCTTACCTTCTGTCCTCTCTCTGTGTATAGGAAGTAGAGTGTAAGTGTGTGTGTGCGTGTGCGTGTGCGTGTGCGTGTGTGTTGGATCAAATGGAGCGGTGGAGTGAAGTCCCAAGTGTCTGCCCCAGGTGCTCGTGGCCCCTGGGAGAGGTGGGACTCGAGGGCAGTTTGACCTTGAGTACCTCTACTGTCCACCAGGCTTGTGTCAGACTGTGAGAAGCTTTCTCAGAAACACAGCCCAGGGGAGGCTGCCACAAGTCCCAGGATCACAGGGAACCCTCTCTGTCGGGTTCTCATGCTCTTGGGCACCGCAGACACCTCTGGATGCCTCAGAAGAGCTAAGAACGAAGTGGGAGCCTGCATGTGGGGCCGTGAATGGGAGAGAAGCGGAGAAGGAAAGGAGCGTGGCCAGATCCCGTGGGGAGACCGTGGTTCGCGGCTTGGGCACCAGCTAGCTGCGTTGGTTGGGTGGATGGCTGCCGTGGCTGAGAACACTGGGATGCCTTCGGCGGGAGGCTAGATGGCGGCTCTTTTAAGAAAAGGCCGGTTCCATTGTTTCCTACTGCGGATGAAGAGAGACAGTCCAGGGTTTCAGAACGTTTATTGTCATGTGATGGCGGAGAGTGGAGTGAGTGAGACTGTACCCCGAGACCTCAGGGAGGGGTGATGTTGAAATAGTACCTGGGAAGGGGAGTGGCTAAGCCTCTAGGTGCCTCATTAACATGGGGATGTCTTGAGGCTACGTGGCCACGCCTCTACCTGAAGAGGGGCTTGAGGAGTGTTCCCTTTTTACGTGACCAAATGTCACAGACCTATGGAGAGATGTAGTCACGTGTCAGGAGCTGTTTCTAGGAGCCTGGCAAACACCTGCTGTTGTTCCCTATAGGGTTTTTACCCCCTATTGGGCCCACGGGGTTTGAACCTTGGCTCTACCAGAAAACAGACTGCCTTTCACGGCCCTTTGTGTGTGTGTGCGTGTGTGTGTGTGTGTGCGCGCGCGCGAGCCTATGTATGTGCATGCAGAAGTCAAAGGAGTGTGCCCATCTGTCACTCTCTTATTCCTTTGAGGCAGGGTCTATCCCTGAGCCTGGAGCTCTTCTTTTATTTTTGGTTAGACTGTCAGCCAGCCAGCACCAGAGTTCCTCGTGTCCCCACCTCCTTTAGCATTGGAGTTATGGGCACCACCTTCCTTGTTAAGTGAATGCCATGATCCACACTCAGGTTCATGGTTCAGTTTGTTGCTGTTGTTTTCAGTTAGGGTTTTTCTGTGTGACAGCCCTAGATATCTTGAATTTGCTTTGCAGACCAGGTTGGCCTCCAATTCACAGAGATCCACCTGCCTCTGCCTCTTGGAGTACTGGGTTTAAAGGCGTGCACCACCACCACCACCAACACCACCTGGACTAGTGATAATTTCCTTTTGGATGGTTGAGTTTCTAACCAATGAGCTATCCCTTCAGCTCAAGCACAAGTGTCTAAGTTAAACTGTTCTGTTGGTTAGTTTTCACTGCATAGAAGATCAAATGCCGACACAGAAGCCTGGATTCTAGTCTGCATGGATTTAGGGAGGAACAATCTCTGTTTAAATTTGTTTTCTTCTGAAGTTTCTCTTCTCACTTTCTTCTAATAGTCAAAGCAGAAGAGTGTGGGTCCAGCTTGAGTTTCTGGTCATCTGTTCTCCACTGAGAATCTCTGGCCAGTCTCCTTTTTCAGGGACTGGAAAGCTCACACCAACTCTAATTTTACAAACTTGGTACACATTCAGCTTCAAGATCGTCTTCACCCGTGATCACCGCTGGCCATCAGCATTTTATCTTGATTAATTAAGACACTTGTGCAATTACTAACACAGGAAGAGTTTCTGGATAGGATCCCTGAGAGAGCACTACAGTCCAGACTGTAATGTCTCACAAACATCTGCTGCCCCTTCACTTAGAAAGGCAGAAGAGTGGCAACAGTTGGCTTTCAATCACTTCTTCATTATGGTTCATTAACACTATCTACACAGTCAACAGGAAACAGGAAGAAAAATGTAGAAACAGGAAGGAAAATGTCACGTGCAATCACAGCACAGACGAACAGCTCTGTGATGTTTAGTATTGCTGGCTCAGCATTGCCAGCCAAGCTTCTAGATTTTCTAAATTAGGTTCACTGAAACCCACCTTAAATGTAGGTGGCACCATTTCATGAGGGGTAGGGTGTCCTGGTGTAAGACTCTGGGGAGTCTTAACTTACCGGAGACCCCCTGAATGGACACACGGAGTCGGGGATTGATGCAAAATGCAAGAGAAATTTATTGATTCATCAGCATGCTGAGGTCACTGTACATACCAAGACGGGAGGGCGACCTCGTGGAGCCTGTTCAGGGACCTTATATAGGATTTTAGAGCAGCCTCCATTAGGTACAATGTGACTGGCAGAACAGTGTGACTTTTAAACTGATTGGTCTTTAGGGAATGAGGTAGCAGGGGATTAATCAGCCCCTCCCTTCCAGCCTACGTGCTCTCTAACCTGTTTCTTCCATGTGCTTGGAGGGGACGTAGGGGAGGGACCCTAGTGGAATATCTCAGAGTTCCTGAGCTGACCTTTCACTGGACTGAACAGAAACTAGAAAATGAGCTGAGTATCAGTGTTCATCTCTCACCCCTTCCTGACTACTGATGTCATGTGACCAGCTGCCTCAGGCTCTGGTGGCCATTTTTCCTCTGCCACTATACACTGTGTCCTCAGCACTGTGAGCCCAGTAAACTTCCCTTCTGTATGTTGAAACAACAGCAACATTTTGGTGGATATTCCTTGTGTTCTTTTTATATTCATGAATTTTTATTCATTCTACTAACCTCTCACATAATGATAGATATCTTAAACAGTGACGAAGTTCAGTGTTTCACCATACAAATGTATCTGTGAAGAAATCTGATTGAGGAACACAATTAAGTTGTAGGCATTTTATCGTTGACCTGAGTAAGACAGACCTGAACCGCCTTACACGAAGTCTTCCCAAAGATCCCTTACTTACACCTTAAGGTGATTTCTCAAAAACAGGATGCTAGAAGCTGCATATGAACCAGCTCTTCCAGAGCCAACTCCAGGAGGGAGGTGCCCATATCCTCCTCTGAGAGCAGGTTAAAAGGGCAGCTATCCATCCATTAAATACCTGCCCTTCAAAGTAAAATTTTACTAATATTACAGGAGAAAAAAAAAATCTGAGAATCTCACTTTTCTTAAAATTTCTCGGACTGATAGTGAGGTACTATACTTTGTGACTTTTAATTGGCCATTTGTATGCAGGCCCCCGGGATTAGTGCCTGATGTTGTCTATTCTGTCTCCTGTGGGTTGATTATCTGTGCTCCTTGGGCTGTGGGAGGCCTAATTGTTTGGCAGTTTTCATGGTCAGATCCATTCTAAAGATAACTTTTATGGCAATGTTTGTTTTATGGGCTATTTGTCACCTTCTCTGAGTTGTTCATGGAAAGCAAATACAGGTTAAAAACTAGCCAATCTATCTTGCTCCTAAATCTGTAACTAATCTTTTCAATCTACCCATGTAATTACTCTGTTTTGCAACTTTGTAGTGACTCCTTCTCACCCTTGGAATGAAAACAAAACTAACCAGAAAAACTCAGCAAACCAGATGGCAGCTCAGAGCTACGCTGTCTGACAAAGCAGCTCCTGGGTCTACGCTGCTGTTTGAATTTAAGATTTATTTATTTATTTTTCTGTATATAAGGGTTTTGCTTGAACATACACATTTGCATCCCCTGCATGCCTAGTGGCCACAGAGGCCAGGTGAGGGCATTGGATCCCTGGAACTGGAATTACAGATGGAGCCACTATATGGTTGTTGGAAACTAAACCCAGGTCATTTCCAAGAACAACCAGTGCTCTTAACCACTGGTCCACCCCTCCAGCCCCTGCTGCTAATACAGTTAAATTAAACAACTACAACAATGAAATCAGGGCTGAGTAGGTGGAATGCTTGCCTAAAATGTCCTGGACCTCAAGCATCACAAAACCAGAGTGTGCTGGCATATAGCCATGACTCCAGCACCTTCCTTCAAGATGGAGGTGGAAGGACCATGAATCCAAGCTCATCCTCAACTATATAGGAAGTCCAAGCCCAGTTTGGGCTACATGTTTAAAAAAATGAGAAAGAAAAGAAATCAAATTAAAACCCCCCTCCTTTGCTAGTCCAATGGCCAAACCCACCTAGTGGCTACCATTAGTGCCCTGGTCAGGGCAGCCCAGACTCAGAACTTCTTAATCATCATGGGTGTTTCTGGACAGCACCAGCCAGCAGATGTTAATCTTACCTCTGTTTTCTACCTTTCAGACCCTCCTTAGATTATACTTTTCCATTTCTTTGGCCGATTCCAGTTTGTCCTTCAGCATAGAGCTCATATATTATCAACCCTACAGAAGCCTTTCTGGACTGTTCCTGTGTCTCCTACTCCTTACCCACAGCTAACTGGATTGCACAGACTTTGAGGTCTGTAAGAATCTTAACCACACAATGCTTATTATACACCGTTGAGGACAGCCATTCAGTAGTACTTGTTCCAGTCGGCCGGGCACAAAGAGCATATGTGCTTCCATTTGGGCTCCCTACTTCCCCTTAGCTTCTGAGAAGCAGACAGAGTGGGTGTGTTGACTCTACAGGCACCACCCACCCGCCCACTGCCCCTGTGCAAAGCCAAACATCCTCAAAATGGGAGAACCTAGACTTCTGAACCCAAAGCCCAGGACCCTTTTTTCTTTTTTAGTTAAAAAACAACACCACTAAATATATTATTTGCAAGAAATTTTGTTGTTTTGAGTTGGGGTCTCACCGTGTAGCCCACACAGTCTTCAGTTTCATAAACTTCTTGCCTGTAAGGACAAGGGTTATGCAACTGACTGGAAAACCCTTTTAAATAGTCAGACACACAGACACACACACAGACACACATACACACACATACACACACACACATACACACACACACACAGCTTGTAACCTTACTATTAAAAATGACAATTTCTGATTACATTTAGATATTTGTCTTTCCCCATATTTTTTATACACATACATGTGTGTTTTTGCAACTTGAAGAAATAGAGCCCAACTAGTTATTAAGTTTACTTAAAAAAACAAAAAACAAAACACCTGACACATTGTTATTTTTCATGTACACTTGGGAATTCAAGAAATATAACATTAAAATATGTTACTTTTCCTTTTCATGCAGGCTGCCTGTGCCCCTCCCCCCCAACACTGCCGTAACGCTCTCCTGACATAATACTCAGAGCAGAGACAATTCTTTCCCATGGCAGACACAAGGGATGGCCCTTTTCTGAGGCATTAGGAGTAATTGTACACCAGCCTAACCCAACCCTCGAACAAATTAGTTAAAATTAGGCCCAAGTGGCATCCTGGGATCAGAAGGGCAGAGTTAGAAGATCCCCTTGAGTTAGACAGGAGCAAAGCTCACACGGTGACAGGGGCGCTACATGAGAGGAAAGGGAAGTCTGGACATGGTAAATGAATAGTCGATACTAAATTGGTCTCAGTCTTGCGGGAAAACGCAGCCCCTTCTTAGTGGCATGGGGCATCTCTGGAAAAAGAAGCCAAACCACTGAGCCTACAGATGAGCTCCAGGAGGGAGAGCTGGTTTAGAGTTTGCTCTCTATTGGCTCATGTGTACCACATGACTTGCTCTTTATTGGCTCATTGCCTGATCCAGGTACCTGTTACCTCTGGGCAGCCACTGTGGAGGCTGAGTTCATGCTGTGAAGCCTGATGCTTCCTCTGTGTCTGCAAATGATGGAATGAGACAAGGACGGGCAGTGCTCCTTCCTGCCTCGAGCTCTCTGAGGTCTTGCAGAGGCTGAGTCATAGGCTACAAAACAGACTCAGAAATGATACCAGCTGAGGCGACATGGCATCTCTAGCTTCTCCTCTTGTGTTCTTAGTTGACCCAGAGACTCTGCAGTGCTGACCCTGAGGAAGCCTGAGTTCAATCTCCAGGAACAAGACAAGAATGCAGCTTTGGGAAGACTAGGAAAAGAAATTAAATTCTTGAGCAGGAAGGCTCCACCTTTCCTTTGGGGACAGAAAAAAAAGTAAAGACCAGAAGGTCATCTGGGAACATGTAGCTCAGTAGAGCGTGACCTTCTGGGACCACTTGTTCTTGCACCACCTCAGCCCACTTCCTGAAAAGCAGGCAGCCTAGAACCCGGTGGGCAGACAACGGGGTAAGCTCCCCTGTGCTCTGAGAACAAAGGCACCTGAGTGTGTCGGGCCAGCAGGTCCCTGGGATCATCCTGGGTCTGCACCCCCAGCAGCTGGATTCTAGCTCTCTATCACCTGGCTTTTTATGTGAGCGTTAGGGACCCGAGCCCAGATTCTTGCTCTCACAGTAAGCACCCTGCTCCCTGGCACACCTCCCCACACCTCACAGATCAGCAGGACTGTAAAACAATGGCAACCAAGCAAGGGAAGAGATGAAAGTAGAGTATGAGAGGGGGCCAGAGGGATGCAGAGGACGGATGCACTGGGAGCTTTCCCTGGGGTCTAGTAATGATGTCACCGGCAAGTTGATGCGACACATTAGTATTTATGAGTCTTGCTCTGCGCAGAGAAATTTGCTCTGGGCATTGTCAGCTGACTCTCAGCTACTCTCTGTGGCCTTTGGTTCTGTGTGAGACCAGATGGAAGCTTTCTTCTTACTAGGACTGGAAAGCAAAGAGTTAAGTTCTCAAACTCTGCAAAACTACCATGGTTTGTTTTTATCTCAATGTAATTGTTTACAGTTTTTGTTTTTTTTTTTAAAATGTGTTTTGTGTAATGTGCACGCACTCATGGGTGTATGTTTACATGTGTATGGGTGCACATGTACCTCTGTGTGTGTGTGTGTGTAGTGGGGATCAGAGGTTGATGTCACATGTCTTTCATGATAATTCTCTATTTATGGAAGTAGGATCTCTTGCTGGACCCAGAGCTCCCCAGGTCAGCTAGTGTAGTATAGCTAGCCGGCTTGCTTGGGAATGCCCTGATTCTGCCTCCCGAGCGCTGTAGTTATAGTAGGCCACTGTGCCCACCCAGCTTTTATGTGAGTGTTGGGGATCTGAACCCCAACCCTCCCACTTCCAAGGCAAGTTCTTTATCACTGAGCCATCTCGCCAGCAACCCCCTTTTTTATTTTTATCTATTTTTGAGAAAGGGTTTAAGGTAGCCCAGGATGGCCTCTAACTTGCTGTGTAGCCAATAGATGGCCTTGAATTTCTTATGCTTCTGCTTCTACCCCCCAAGTGCTGGGGATCACAGACATGCTGCTCCATGATGTCTGCTTTTACGAAGGCCCGGGGATGGAATTCAGGGCCCTATGTATGCTAGGCAACCACTGTACCAACTCAGCTGCAGCCCTGGGCTCTCTCCTGGCTTTGACTATGACTAAAGAGTGTACCTTCCCCCCTTCCTGATGCTGGAAAACTAAGATACAGAGCATTATTTGAGCATACCATTGACAGGATGCTCTCTAGTTGACCCTACCCTTCCCTTTTCTGCTCTCCATTCTGGTGACTCAGGAACTTTCTTTTCCTGCCCCATGCTCTCCAGTGACACCACATTTCAAGCTTCTGTCCCCATCCAGAAATCTCTGTCCCTAATACCTTTTCATGGCTGTAGGGGGTGTCCTCTGCATCTAAGTCCAGCCAAGGTTCCCTACTGGGATCTTTTCTGTGGTTAAAAGTCTGGGGATGGAGTGGGTCCCACCTTCCTTGTGATCCTGTGTGAACAGGCTTTTGAGCTGGCTCTTATGACACACTGTAGCGATTTGACTATGCAACTGTCTTGTCTGTTTATGGAAAGTTTGAGAACTTATTTTTTGAGAATGATTTTCATTCTTATTAATCTTTTTCAATTTTATATCAGCATAAAACTAGCCAATTTTGTGGGTGAGATTTTTGTGTGTGTGTGTGTGTGTGTGTGTGTGTGTGTACAAGTTCATGCAGAGGCCAGGGGTCAAACACAAGTGGTCAGGAAGAACTCACCTTGTGTTTTGAGACAGAGTCTTTCACTGGGAGCTGAGCCTTGCAGATTAAGCTAAACTGTTTGGCCAGTGAGCCCCAAGGATCTTCCTGTCTCCATTTCCCTGGTGCTGAAGAGTGCCTTTATGTTTCTTCTGGGGATTGAGCTCAGGTCCTTGCACTTGCTCAGCAATCAAGTTATTGACTAACCCTGATTTTTCAACCTTCATACTTCTTGAGAGTAAGCACTGAAGTATTGGGCTCTATATAAGTACATAAATCATATACCTGACACTGACCATCACAGCAGCATTTAAGATATATCTCTGATTTACAGATGAAGAGGCTGTACACAGGAAACCAGGGGCTTTTCTCAGCACATGCATCCAGAAAGACAGGATGTGAACTGGCCAGAATGTAGGACAATAACACATTACGTCATGTGGACTCCTGGCTTAGATGGTAAGGCTAGACGTTTTGGACTGGCCCTTACCATCCGTATCTTCAGCAGTGCAGCAACCCTACACCATTGAGCTGTAAGAAGAAGAGTTCTTTTCCAGTTTCTAGTGTGCTCAGCCCCACACTCTAACTGTATCTTGAAACAGCCGACCTCCACCTGGCTGATTTACATGTGCTGTTACAATGTCACTTCATCTAACGTTCCTGCTATCAAAACTTAGTTACATCACTGAGAAGGAAGATGGCCATGGGCACAGAGTTTTCATTTTGATTGGAAAGAGGACTGGCAATTAACAGTGAGGAGAAATTTACAACTTAGGACAGAATTGGAGTGTGCTCAGCACTAGGATACAAAGTATCTTAGTGTTGCTAGGAAAGAGCCATGTCTTAGTTACTAAGGGTTACTTAGGGTTACAATTGCTGTGCTGAAACGCCATGACCAAAAGCAAGTTGGGGAGCAAATGGTTTAGTTGGCTTGCACTTCCAAATCCGCATCTTAGCCTATCATTGAAGAAAGTCAGGACAGGACTCAAACTTGGCCGGAATCTGGAGGCAGGAACTGGTACTGCTTACAGACTTGCTCCTCATGGCTTGCTTAGCCTGTTTCACTCTAGAACCCAGGACCATCTACCCAGGGGTAGCATCACCTACAATGGGCTGTGCCCATCAATTACTAATTAAGAAAATGCCCCTACAGGCTTGCCTGCAGCCTGATCTTATGGAGGTATTTTCTAAATTGAGGCTCCTCCCTACCCCCACCCCCCCCCAGATGACTCTAGTTCGTGTCAAGTTGACATACAACTAGCCAGCACAGGATGAAATATAGAAATATCCTTCCTATAAACAAAGGCTAGAAAGTTAGATTCATCTGTTCAAAGTCACAGTCAGAGAATGGCATCGGGAGCATTGAATTCATCTGGATCCCAGGAAACACAAATCAGGCCTAGTTCATGGAGGATCTGGGAAGCCAGGAAGCTGGCTGGCTGGGACAGACAAAGGCATGTGTTTGGATCAGAGAAGGAAGAGCAACGATATGTTTGTGAACCTAATC
This sequence comes from Rhynchomys soricoides, assembly GCA_019843965.1. Classification (NCBI taxonomy): domain Eukaryota; kingdom Metazoa; phylum Chordata; class Mammalia; order Rodentia; family Muridae; genus Rhynchomys; species Rhynchomys soricoides. The sequence continues at coordinate 8,696,342 of JADRCH010000035.1, read as the reverse complement.
TGGAGGCGGAGAAGAGAGCAAGAGGGCTGGCAGGGAGGGGGCTTGAACTGTGTGTAGGCAGGTGGTCCTGAGTCTGTTGCAGTGACAACACACATGTTTATGATATTTGTTTTCCACTCCTTAAGCTTGAGATGACAGGATACATAGAAATGTCCAGAAGGACAGGTGGGGTAGGATGGAGAAAAGGGGTGGCAGCCAGAGGCAGAAACCTACAAGTCACCTGAGGAAGGCCTGCAAGCTAACAGCCATGGCAGGTTAGTCAGGGCACTGAGGACCGGGATAAAGACAAAGGAAGATGGAACAGGAGACCTAAGCTCTCGATCTTCAGAGGACAGGAAAAGAAAGGGAGCCCTGAGAAGACAGGAGAGAAGGAAGAGGTACAGGTCAGGCAGGGATCTGAAGGGCCAGTTACAAAGCAGACACCAGATCCCCCTGGGAAGAGGAAGTATGTTGAGAAAAATCATGACGGCGGACATAATGATAAGTATTTGAAGTTCAGCTCCCAGGAGGCAAGATCTCATGAGCCCAAATAACAGGGTGCCAGATCTTAGCACAACTGACTCCATGATGGAAGTACCATCCAGGCTGTAAAACTCAGCATGCACACAGCACTGCCTGACAAAAAACAAACAAACAAAAACAGAAAACAACACCCCCCCAAACACCCCAAAACAACAACAAACCCAAAACAACAACAAAAAAATCCAAAGACCTAATCCACCAAAATCTATAGGTCTGAGAAAGTTTTTAAATGTACTAACCTTTTTTGGCTTTGGTAGTTCTGCTTCTGGCTAACTGTTCTTGTTAACAGAAATATATCAACCCAGTTTTGTACTTAAAGTTCATCCCAAGGAAGGTTTGGTGCTACACTGGAATCCTGAGCACCCAGTGCTAATAAAGCCAGCTGGCTAATAAAGACTTTCTATTGGCTTAAACCCATGTCTGAACCGTCTTTTCTTGCGGTTACCCCGAGACGCCCACACGTTCAAGACCAGCTTGAGTAATATAGCAAGACTCTGCCTAAGAAGACAAAATAAACTAAAAATGTTTTCAGAAGCAGCTAGCATGACAAGAGTAAGAGAGATTAGGGAACTGAATAGTGAGAGGTCAGGAAGGGAGAGCGTTAACTCTGCCCGTGGAAGGAAAGAGCAGACGTGGATCTGAGGGAGAGGGAGACAAGGTGGGAGGAACAGGGCTTCCATTACATGTGGTTCTAAAGGGTTTGCCTTGCTCTTGTGCACATCCTGACATCCATCCAGATGGTCACCAGTCCCTGAAATGTACAGTAGCCTGAGGTGCAAAGACTTGCCTTCATAGGGCTAGAAAGAGATCAAAACACCAGACCAGGGCTGGAGCCTGTGGAACAATGAACCGATGAATGAGAGATCTCTGTGGAAATGGGCAGAGTCAGAGGCCTGAAAATATGAGCATACTGGGAATTTGCACATCCTGAGGAAGGGGAGGGGATTAAAGGCTGTGGTGTGAGGGCAGAAAGGAATTAATTTCCTCTGAATCTTAAGAGACTGTAGACCAGCTGACACAGTCCATGCCCCCTTACACTAGACGATATGCTATTGACCAGTTATTTTTTGTTTGAGCCGAATATGTTAGTGGATTTTTACAAGCATGAACATGACTGAGGGAAGCCCTGAGAGAACTGCTTTGAGGATTTAGTAGGCTGGAGGCATTAAGCAGCTCTTACTGTGGCGTAACATAACCATAGTCTCTATCAGCCATAATTCGGCAGGCTGCCCACTGCGAGTCATCTTTAAATTGTGTGCTGGGGATCATCTCTGGGACTTTTTCTGGTCCTTTTGCCCATGAGTAATTGTTTCCTAGAAAATGTTTACAAGCCTCAAATGTTCCTACTGAGCTGGAAGGGTGTGGGCCCTCTGGAAAGGCTGGTAACGGGATCTGTGCCTTCAAGGCATGCACTGCCTGTCTTGGTCACTGTGGAGGATTATTACCTTCACTGAAGTCAGGTAGGAAGGGGGCAGCTGGCTAGGGCTCTGCTCAGCCTCTTGTATTGGATAAGGATAGAAAGAAGCTAAAGGGCTTTGTTAACGTTACCCAGTCTTTCTTCCTTTTCTAACCATCGAAGCCAATGCAGCATTTTCTCTTAGTGATTTGTGTAAATCACCAGGGATATGTGCATGTACGCACAACGTATATGTGTCTGAATGATACTGGACATTTTGAGCTTACATGAACTCTGTGAAAATGCTAGCTGAAACCCTTCAAAAAGATGATTTTTAAAATGTGAGGGGCTGAGCTGGGTGGTGGTGGTGCACACCTTTAGTCCTAGCACTCAGGAGGCAGAGGGAGGTGGATCTCTGAGGTCAGCCTGGTCTACAGATCGAGTTCCAGGAAGCCAGAGTTACACAGAGAAACTCTGTTTCAAAAAATCAAAGAGAAAAAAAATGCAGGGGGCTGGAGAGATGACTCGGTGGTCAAGAGAACATACTGCTGCTCTTGCAAGAAGGCCTGAGTTCCGTTCCCAGTACTCACATCAAGGGCCCAACAAAATCCTATAGCTGCAGCTTCAGGGGGGTCCAACTTCCTCTGCTGGCCGCTCAGGGCACTACACTCATATGCAATATATAAAATTTAAAAATTAAATCCTTAAAAATGAGATTTAATGAAAAAGGACAACAGTTTTCTTCAATGTATATTTTTCCAAGTATCCTACCTTGAAAAAAAGAAAAAGGGCAAAGGAAAAAAACGGCTTTCTTAATTCTCTTGTTTTCTACAATAATCAGTGTAATGATGGAATTCATTCTCTTTGGACCTCATGCCTCTCATCTGTAAATGATGGTAACATTAAGGTGGGGGTCTCACATGGGCACTGTAGAAGTGGTGCCCCATCTATGACAGGAAAGGTTGGGGTGAGACTGTGAAAGTGAGAGAATCTGTATTTCAGTCGGCCACAATGTCTTCTGTATGTATATATGTATATGTCTGTGATGGTTAGTATCAATTGTCAATTTAACACAATCTAGAATTACCTGGGAAGAAAGTCCCAGTGAGGGACTGTCTCTATCAGGCTGGCCTGTGGGCATGTCTGTGAGATATTGTCTTAATTTCAGAAACTAGGATGGGAGGACCAACCCACTGTGGGTGGCACCATTCCAGGGGCAGGGAGGATCCTACACTGTATCTGTGTGAAGACCAGACGAAACACAAGCAGGCTTGTATTCTCTCTCTCTCTCTCTCTCTCTCTCTCTCTCTCTCCCTCTGCTTGTGCGATTAGCTCCCCCAAGCTCTGCCCATTGATCGTCTGTAACCTGAAATTGTGAGCTAGAAGTAAATTAATTTCTTCCCCTAAAGCTCTTTTCATTAGAGTGTGTTATTATGGCACTAGGGCAATGTACTTACAGTCATATGTATTTTAAGTTCTCGCGCTCTCTCCCTCTCCCTCTCTGACACATAACAGAAAGGTGGGGGTCTATGTTTTCTGTGCGGCTGTCCAAAGCTGAACAAGGTCTATGGTGATTCCACCTACATTGCATAGCAGGAGTGATTTGAGTGACTTCCCAGACTGTCCATAAAAGGCAGGCCAGCCTCCCTCCTGTGTTCAGACACTTACTTTGGAGACCTACACTATCATAAGATGTCTCGAACACTGAAGCTGCCTTGCTGGGAAGATGCTCAGGCTGTGCTAGGAGGCTTGTCCTGGCTGGTTGTCTTAGTCAAGGCTTCTCTTGTAAATAGAGGCAAATGCCAGACTCAGGATAAAGATACTTCCATGTGATTCTAGTACCCAGCCATCAAGTCGGGCCAGCCGAGGAGCTATCACTGAGAGCTATAAATTCTGTCCAAAGTTCTTACTGACAGAATATGAGGGTCATAAAATAGTTTCTTAATGCTGTGAAGTTTTGGACTGGCTTACTGTATGGAAACAGATACACATTAATATCTGTTATAAAACCAGAAGCCTCATGTGCTCCTGAGTCTTCCCAAAATATTTCTGTGGAGAACTAGAGCTCTATATTTAAAATAAGATTCATTATTTATTTATATATCTTTATTTTATATGCATTGGTGTTTTGCCTACATGTATGCCTGTGTGAGGGTGTCAGATCCCCTGGAACTAGAGTTACAGCCAGTTGTGAGTCACCATGTAGGTACTGGGAATTGAGCCTGGGTCCTCAAGTCTTCAAGGATCTAACTCCTGTTTCTAACAAGCCCAGATCAGGATAGATTTGTCTACATAGAAAAGTATCTAACCCAGTTTCACAGATTCAGTTTTGTCTGTATACATTCCAGGTGTTGAAGTCCAGGCTCTCCTTACCTTAAAGGGTGGAGACCTAGTCTAAGATCCTATATGAAAACAGTGTTTGCAGAAATCTAATATCCTGTGTAATGTTTAGTTTAATTGTCAAGCAGACTTCACAGAGGGTCACTTGTGAAGCAATTCTAAGTGAGGGATGGCTTATATCAGGTTGGCCTGTGGGCATGCCTGTAAGGGATTGTCTTGATTACCTTAGTTAATGTGTGGAGACTCAGTCCACTGTGGGAAGCAATTCTCTAGGTGGGAGGTCATGAACTGTGTAAGAGACGAGAACACGCAAGCTACTGAGCAGCATCCGTGGAGTGACTGCTCTTTGCTCTTGAGCATAGATGTGATGTGACTGTTTTAGGTTTCTACTGCCTACCTGGAGTTGTGAGCTAAGATGCTAAGATAAACACTTTTCCTTTTAGTCTCTTTTTAAAAATTAATTTAATATATATATATTTTTTTAGTCTAGCATCTGAGTATGTAACCCTGGCTGGACTGGAACTTGCTATGTAGACTATATAAAGATCTGCCCACCTCTGCTTCCAGAGTGCTAGGATTATCAGCGTGCCTGGCCCCTGAGATGCTTTTTTGTCAGGATATATTTATCATATTTACAGAAAGGAAACGAGTACAATATATCCTTGCAAAAAGGGGAAATTTGGACATGGATGTTGGTGCATACAGAAGCCATGGGGAAGAGGAAGGTAGAGATGGGAGCGACCCATTTATGGGTCAAGGGTCACCAAGGGCTTCTTGCAGAGCACCACACCCTCAGAAACACATCCGGGTTGCTGATGCTTCTGTGCAGAACTGAAAATTTGGGAGTAGTGCTCATCCCCATAGCCCAGGGAAGTTAGAAAGCTAAGTCAGGAGCTTAAAGCTGAACTTAAAGCCAGCGGGGGTGGGGGCTGGGGGGGGTAGGAAGGGCTACACAGCTAAATCCAAATCCAAAAGTAAAACCAAGTGAAGAAACGTGTGATGTTATTTTTTCTTTTCTTTTTTTAAAATTGAAAATAGATTCTTTTCTCATAGAATACATCCTGACCACAGCCCCCCCCCTCCTAGTCCCTTCCCCCCACCTCACCTCTACTCTCCAAGATCAAGCGGCTAAGAGAGAACAGCCAAACAGGGCAAAACAAGATACAACTAGACAAGGCAAAATCCTTCATACTGAGACTGGACAAGGCAACCCAATAGGAGAAAAAGAGAAGGCAGAAGAGTCACAGACACACCTACTTCTACAAGCACAGGAGTTAGGAGCGTCATAAACACACCAAGCTAACAGGCATAAACGAGGTCTTGGTGCAGAGCCCTGCAGGCCCCTTGCTTGCTGTGCTTGCATCTGCAGTCCTCGGTGAGCCCACAGGGGCCTTGCTTAGTTTGATTCAGTGGGCTGAGTTCTCCTGGTGTCCTCCATCATCTCTGACTCCGAAAATCTTTCCACCCCCTCTTCCGTGGGGATCTGCAATCTCTGAGGAAAGGAACCTGATGGAAACCCCCAATTTAGGTTGTCAGTGAGGTTAAATTTCTATTTCTGCCTCCTAGTTTGTGTTCCTTTACTGTGGCGGCTTTAAGAATCTCACTGGGGACTGATGGACATTTTAGGTAGCGGACTTCATCCAAGCCTCTGACTGAGGGAGCAGAACTGATGGATTTATCTCCAAATCCACCGGGTAGGAGCTGTAACGGTGGAGGGAGGGACAGGGGAAGGGAATGGGGAGAAAGGGGGGGTAGAGGCGAGGGGACAAAGCAGGAGCAAGAAGGGAAGAGCAAGAGCAAGAGAGAGCGGAGGGGGCAAGCAGCTCCTTTTATTGTGAGTCAGGCACACCTGGCTGTTGCCAGGTAACTGTGGGGCGGAGCTTAGACAAAATGCTAACAACCTAGCATGGGGTGCGGGTGTCTGTGCATCCAGTCGGGGAGCAGAGGGAGATGTATGCTGGCCCTCAGCTCACCTTATCCGTTTATTCAGTCTGGGCCTCCAGCCCATAGATTGGTTCTGTACATCTTTAGGGTAAATCTTGCCCCTATTAAGCTCATCTGGAAAACCCCTTCCAGTCAGGCACAAGGATTTGTTTCCAGGGTGATTCTAAACCCAGACAGATAGACTACTGTAGAATCACAACCTAGGCAGACAACTCAGCGGTACAAAGACGAGCTGCCAACTCTTTCCCAAACGTTTTACCACTTACGTCGCAGTGTATTAATTAATCTCAAAGTTAATCCTTGGGTTAACTCAGCCTAAGAAAGATGCCTGAAGCCACCCAAGCGTCACTGAGAATCTAATAACAAACCACCCATGCTGTCTGTGTGAAGTTATAACAGAACTCCCAAGCCCCTCACAACTCAGGGAAGGAAAGGTGAACTTCGGTTCTATCAGAATCACTTCTTGCAAGCTCAGTTTTGTTTTTTTTTTTTTAGATCGTAACTGTGGATTAAATATAGAATGCAAACTATACATGTGAATCTTTTTTTTCAAAATCTATATTCCTGAAACTTGCAATAAGATCCAAACACTTACTTTTAAATTTACTTGCTTATTTATTTTTGAGACAGGGTCTTGCTCTGAAGCTGGACCTGGCCTTGAACTCAAACCCTCCTGCTTTAATTTTCCAGGTCAGATCACATACGTAAGCCACAATGCCTGGCTTCAAACATAGTCATAGTGCACGTCTGGGTGTAAGTTGACTTGAAATAAAATTAATTCTACAAGGAATAAGAAAGAGACAGTCCATGTTTTGCCTGTTTCTGGAATCTCTGAACCAATCAGAATGGTCCAGTTGGTGTAGAGATTTGATAGTATTGTTGCCTACTTGTATATAAAATATTAAAAGTAAAAAACCACCCCGCACATATTTAAGCCATGCTTGGCCATACATGTGCTTATTATTTGTACATTGCTGGGTTTAAATAAGTTTATTTTAAATTTACATTTACTTTTTTTTTTTTTTTAATCTTATGGTGCAGTCTAGGCTGGACTGAAATTTACTTAGATATCAGATAGCCCAGGCTAGCCTCAAACTTGAAGCAACCTTCACTCAGGTTCCTGAATGCTGGGGCTTTCAAGTGTTTTCAAATATGAATGCCAGTGTATAATCTATATTCATAGATTTACATGTGAAGAATAATGTGACTCATGAAAAGTATTTTACCTTATGTAGGATGACCTTCAAACTTGCACTGTGTAAGACTGTAGAAGTACCCAGTGGCGGTTTGCATGAGATGTTTCCCCTAAGTCTTGGGCATCTTGGCCAGTGGCTGTTTGGGAAGGATTAGGAAGTATAGCCTTACTGGAAGAAGTGTGTCCCTGGGGGAGGGCTTTGAGGTTTCAAAAGCCATTTTTGCCTCCTGTTTGCAGTGTAAGCTGTGAACTCCGACTGCTGCTCCAGCCAGCCTGTTGGTTGCTGGCTACAATGCTTCCCGAATGCTGGCTATAATGCTTCCCTGCCATGATGTCTTCTTACCCCCTGGAACTGGGAACCAAACAACCCTGCCTTCTGTAAGCTGCCTTGGTTATTGGTATTTTGTCACAACAGAAAACTAAGCCATAGGCCTGCTGCGTCTCAGCTTTACTTTGGTGACTTTCTGCTTGCACATTTACCTCTCCTCTTGGAGGAAATGACACCCAACATCATTTGCTTAGCCTCGGCTTATCTCCATATTCCATGTGAAAGAAGGTTCTGGAAGATGGATCAGCGGAGAGCAGAACCTGCTGGTCTTTTCCTCATGTGCACTGCTAAGAAAGACACACCATATGCAATCTAGACTCTTAGTTTTTGTCTCCTTAAGTGCTCTCGGAGTTACCTCTGTTTCTGAAACATCACTCATTCGGCCCCTCCAACCACACCCCCTGTCCTTCCTCATCACAATCAACCTTTTCCAGACGTGATTAACCAGCAACCTAATTCTACACAGAAAGTATGTGTGGTGACAGCTCAGCTTTGACAGTTATCAAAACTAGTCACGATTTTCTTACGCCTATGCAACAGTATGGAAAACTGTCTGGTAGTGGGCTTCTGTGAGGTGCGTTTACTTTGGGTAGTGGTTCTTAACCTTGCTAATGATGCAAGCCTTTAGTACGGTTCATTATGTTGTGGTGACCCTCAACCATAGAGTGCATTTCATTGCTACTTCTTCCCTGTAGTTTTGCTGTTATGAATTGTAATGTAAATATTTTAGAGATAGAGGTTTGCCAAAAGGTTCGAGACCCACAGGCTGAGGACTGCCGAATTAGCGACTACTGTCCTGGCTGCACAGGATTGTCCCTACTCCTTGTCCCAAGAACTACTATGATTATCATAATGGTGTTTAGTGAAGGTTGAGCTGGACAGCCACTGTACAATCTGATTTGGCAAATGTACAAAAACTGCACTCCAGATTATACATTAACTCAGTAATTACACAAATGAAACTCCAGGGACACCTTAGGTAGATGCAGGACAGTGAATTCAGGAAGGAAACAATTCGTTACAATGATAAAAACTAGCTCCAATGGTAAGGAGCAAATGAGCCTATTTCCTGTAGCCCAGAGAACCTTGGTAATGGCTTAAAAACAAAAGATATGCACAGTTTTTAAAAATAAGTAAGAAAGGATGGATCCCCAAGTTAAATTACAAAAATGACTTTATTTTTGTTCCTATACACGACATAGCGAAATAACATTAAGATGTTTCCTTTCACAAACATGTAGTCTGACAAAGCAACAATCAGTCCTTTTTCTTGGCAGTCCAAGAAGTTTACCAGCACTCGACAATCTGAATGCACGTGAGCATAGTAAACAAATGTAAACCGAACACTAGCAAGCACATAAGGCATGGGGTGTCAACCCCAAAAAGCCATGTGGTGGGGGAATGAAGACACAAACGAATCCACTGAAAATCACGAAGGCCAGGTGTGCAGTAAACACCTGTAATCCAGTGTCCAGGAACCGGAGGGAAGAGGCTCTCAAGTTTAACGTCAGCCTGGATTAAAAAAGCAAGACCCTGGCTCAAAAACCAAACCAAACCCTAAACACATAGTGGCTGCTATCTGGTCAACAAGTCAAGTTGTCCAATATTATATACCCTTCTGATTAAAAAATAATTCCTTGGGGGCATATGGAGACTCTCTTCTCTATCTCTTCTCTATCCCTCAGATAATCTTTATTAGTGGGTGATTTTGGGAAGGGGACTGGGAGCAGATACTTGTTTTGATAATTGTTATTATAATTTATCAGAAGACTGAGAGCTAAATCTGAAAATGCTTGGAGGCTCTAGGTAAAACTGTGATTTCTTACTATGTCTCTAAACAGAAAAAGTGCAAACATCCTAATAGACTCTTCTAGAAGTGTCCTCAGTGATAGCCATTTTGTTCACTTGAGTATGAAACCCTGTTCTTGAGATTCTGCCCCAGTGTAAACTCTTTAATGTAGTCTTAATTTACTTTCTGAAAAAAACTGAAATGACATCAACAAGGTTTGCAAGAGAAGTGCTAATGGACTTTTGTATTGATGAGCCATAAGTGTTACTGTTGACATGCCAATACTGCTTATTAGGTATTTGGTATGAAAACTGGATTAGAGAGTAAGATAAATTAAAGCCATAAACCAGCATGCTGAAAGAAACTGGACTTCTTTTGTTTAAGAAACCCAAGGAAGAGTCCAAGTTTCAGACTCCTCAGAGCAGGGCCTATGATCAAAATGAACAACATCCTTGGGGCAGGGACATTTCCAAAGAACCCTGAAAAGGCAGTCTGCTTGCTACTCAGGACACCATGGAGACTGTCAGGAGCTCAGCAGGGGAAAGCTGGGTGGGCAATGTGAGGAACCCTCTGTACATAACAGAGTTTATCTCATCAAGCGTTCTGATATTCAAAACCAGATCAAATAGTGTAATAAGAAAACAGAATTCTGTTCTGAGGTGTTAGATTCTTGGTTGTGTTTTTTCCCCAATGATTTTAAATCTACATTAATTTGTGCGCATCTTGCGTAGGTGATCACGGCTTGGCACCCGTCAGAGGACAACTTAAGGGAGTTTGTTCTCTCCTTCCACTGTGAGGTCCTGAAGAGCAAGCTCAGGACCTCAGGTGGATGGCAAGGGCCGTTTACCCTCAAAGCCACCTTGCTGGTCTCTTAAGTGGGATTCTATTAGGACCTTCCAACCAAAGCACCACCAGAAAGCTGTTCTGTACTCTGATAGTAAACCTCATTGTACAGCGTCGCCACCTTGAGTTTGAAGCCACCCCCAGAGTTAGGAGTACAGATGGCACATTTGTGATTTATACAGCAGTTTGTTGTGAGTCAGAGGTTGGACAGAGAGCTGATCCTTTTCAGCAAGAGCACTTGGAAAACAGAGAGAGAGAGAGGAGGCAGACAGCCTCTGCACTGAGTTAGATCAGAGAACATTAGAAAGGCCAGCTGTTCAGGCACCTGAGTTTCTCATTGGAAGGCTGCACAGTAACTGAAAGCATTTTACTCAAGAATGCAAACAAAAGCTTATTGTATTAAAAAGGAGGAGAATCAGAAAATTCCAGCTCTTCAGAGTTTGAGGCTTTGGAAGTTTTATAAAATCTAATAGAAAGATCTATGAATATGTCACTATTAGTTAAAAGAAAGTCTCTGAACTATACTGATTTATTGACTGTTATTTACAACTTAGGTTGGGAGTCAGTCTGCAAAAAATCATCATGAAAATAAATCAAATTATTTTGGAAGCTTGATAAAATTGAATTATTGGTGACTTGTTTCAGATATGAACCCATATGAGATTTTCAGTTAATGCCAGAGAAAGACTTCAGTATAACCATGGTATTTAACTTGAATAGATCTCTTTTGAAGGGTCATATTAGAAATAACCATAAGTTTTAACAATCAAAACGGTGCGTTCATTGGTTCACTTTACATTCCACCAACAGGTTACTTGTGCTCAGTAACAATCTGCCTATACGTTCTTTAAGACAGAGCTTTCCTGAACATGACACGATTCATATCATTCAGTATTCTGAAATTGAACAGTTCTTCATTTAAGAAGTGTTGCTATAATACTACTTCAAAACATTTTAATTTCAGGTTTAAAGAAATCATGACTGGACCTTTGAACAGAAGACAGAAGCGCTTGCACGTGGCTGGCCCTTCGCACGGATGTTCCTTTGTGCTTCATCCACCCAGAGTGATGAGTCCTGTTCTCCTTGGCTGCCTTGTAGTGTCAGGCCACTAAAACTCAGGCTCCCGGCTCAGCACGGGGCAAGCGCTGAGTCACTGAGCCACACCCCAACAGCTCTCCATCTTAACTCAAGACGAGGACCATGTGCTTTCCAGACAAGCCTTGTCCATATCTACATGTCACAAAACAAAACAAAACAAAAAACCCACCAGGTCTGGGCAAGGTTATGGGGGCCAAGAAAACCTTCTTCAAAACAGGGTTTCAGGAGTCAAATCATCTTCCTATCTTCAGTGTTAAATTTTTCCTTAGGTCAGTCGGTAGACTATGTACCTCAAGTCTCCACACTAGGCTGGATTTTAAGAAGAGAAAGGTCAATAAAGCTTTGCCAGCCACCAGGTGGGAACTAATGCTAAGTGAGGACACTCAGAGGTTTGTCACAGCACCTAAGTGAGCCGCGATCTTAAGCAGAGAGCCGAGGAGTTCCCATGTTTGCCGCACTGGCATCCACACTGAGGGCAGGCTTGCAGGAAGCTGATGACTATGCTTATGTATACAGTGGGCTGTTTTGTTCAGCAGGGAGAAAGTGAATTGGTATCTCTGCACAGGGTCCGAGGAAGGGGCGGGGCCTGCGTCACAGGGTCCGAGGAAGGGGCGGGGCCTGTGTGGAATACATCAGCTTCTCAACAGAGTGCCTTAGTAGCAAGATTGTTTTCCATCGGATGCATCCACATATCAAGGCATCAAAAATAATTAAATTACTCAAAACAGGCTTCTAATTCTATGATTTAAAATTTAATTATCTGCTAGAATATTGAAATAAATCTAATTTCCCTAAGGTTGTTCAACAGTACCACATGGCAATACTGAGGTGGATGGTGTGGTGGTGGTGGTTGTGTTTAATTTTTGATGACATATTTTAGGATGTTGGTAAAAAATGCAGATCAGTTAGACAGCAAATGATACATGCACGCAAGGATAGCAACCACAGGGGTTTGCTTTCTTCTCCAACCTAAAAAGCCCATCCGAGACTGACTGAAACTGTTGTTTAGGAAATAATACAGTTAACAGTGTCAGAAGCAGGGGGATTTTCAGGGTAATACTCTGTGACAGCGTCCTTGTGTGAGCTCACAGTCTAGAGTTTCCTATAGAGTGACACCACCTGACCAGTGAAGGCGGCGGCTGACAGGAAAAACAGCAGGCACAAACTCCTTGGTACACATGATGAAACACACCAAGGGCTCAGACCAGTAGAAAGTAAAGATGGCATTGGCAAGGTATCTCCACCCATTTAGAATATGTCAAAAGTCACGTGACCTAGGATTCCTTTCCTTTTACAAGAATGAACTCAAGTGAGAAAGTAAAACCCAAAGGCAGATGGATCTACCCATGCCTGCTGGCAGAAGGCAGTAACAGATACATCAGCTTCCAGGACAAACAAAACTTTAAAATATTAATCTTGAAAAAATACAATTAAATTTTTATTAAAAAATACATACTCCTTACTCAATCTTTGTGTACATTTTGTCTTGTGTGGGAAAGGAAAAAAAATAATATAGGAAAGGCATCGGGACTACCTAATTCTTTATATTGTATTTGGTAGAAGCGTGTTTCAGTCATATTTTGATGAAAAATAAGTTAGTCTGCTTTCATTTGCTCCCGGACATCTGAGGGCAGAGTCTCAAACAGAGCATCTTCCACAACCAGCCCGGCTCGCTTCAGAGCCCGGCAGTCTCCCAGCTCGGGAGGGAGGACTTCAAAGTGATTGCCTTTGATGTCTAAGTAGGAAAGAAACAGTAAATTTCCAATTTTTGGTGAAAGTACGGAGAGGCTGTTTTTCCCAATCTTCAGAGTTTTAAGTTTCTTGCAGAAGTAGAGTTCATCTGGGAGGCTCTCTACCTTGTTACAAGTGATGGAAAAATACTGTAAACTCTGCAGGACTCCAATTTCAGGTGGGATGAAGCGAATGTCGTTATAGGACAAGTCCAGGTATCTGATTTTGTTGCACAGAAAGAGGTGAGAGGGAAGCACCTCTACCTTATTGTGGCTGAAAAACAGTCGTTCCAGACTGGTCAGTTTCTTGATGTGCTCTGGGATGTAAGCGATGCTGTTATGCCACAGTTTGAGCACGGTTAGCTTTCTCAAGTGCTGGAAGCTCACGATCTCCTCTATTGACTTCAGGTTGTTTTCCTTCAGGTCCAGCTCCTGGAGACTGAGCAGGCTGAACACGGCGTGGGGAATGCGTTCCAGGTCGCAGTGGACCAGTTCCAGCTCTGTCAGGTTGGTCATCTTCTTCAGGTTGTTGAGCATCACCAGCTTGGTGCCGTCATTGTGGACACACATCTTCTGGAGGTGGCTGGATACATCCACCACAGCCTGAGGGATCTTGGAGACATTGCTCTTGATGGAGAGAATTTTAAGGCTCTTGAGGTCCCGCAGAGACTCCAGGGTGACATTTTTGGAGATGTCGTGACTCAGAGAGCCAACCAGATAGAGCTCTTCTAGATTCCGGAGGCCATACATCCAGGGGGGCAACTCCCTCATGTCATCAAACTTGACACTCAGGACCTTGAGATTCTCCTTCAGGAAGGAGAGGGCGGCGCTGTGGATCTTGACAGAGCACTGGTGCAGACAGAGCTCCTGAAGGTTGTCTAGCTGGGCGATGGTGGCGGGGATCATGACATTTTTAATGATCTCCAGCTTCAGAGACTGTAACTCTGTGATTTCAAACACGGTGTCTGGGAGGCCAGACAGCATGATCAGAGGCAGCTCTAGGCGGTTGTGGGCATTGGTCTGCAGCTTCTGCCGAAGTTTGTCCGGGGTCCACTCGTTATTTAAATTGAGCTGTTTTAACTTGTTCTCGCTGACCTCAGACAGGAACACTGCAAACCGCTTGGAATAGAGAGGGTCATACTGGTCTATCATATGGAGCATAAAAGCAAAGTCATTTTTCACGTCCGGAATGTCATCAATTCCAGTCTCCTGCCGGACATACTCAAAAGAATACTCCCTCAGAGAACGGTAGAACAGCCAGTATAAGGTATAAAGGCACGTCAGGCCGTAGATGCTCACAAAGCACAGGTAGCAAAAGGAGAGCTTAGAGAACAGATGAGCCATGGTATGATTGCAAGAAAAGTTCTTATAGCCCGTCATGTCCTGGATATCCACGTTACAGTCCACTGTGAACTGGACTTTGGAAACCAGAGCACTGTTGTAGGCAATGATGATTAGGAATTTGATAACCTTAAGCACAGTCTGTCGCACATACATGGCATACAGGATATCACCTTCTTCCACATGCAGTCTGAACTTCTTCACCTTCTCAAATAAGGCCTTGGCCTGCTCGCCTTCCTTCTTGTCCAGAGCCCCCGCAGTAGATTTGTCAACCACGAACTTCTCAGGAATTGACTTGAGAGACTGGGACTTGACCAGGCTGCCTTCGGGACCAGACTGGATGGTGTGGGACCTGTTCATGTTGTTCTTTCTATTGTCCTTCTCTTCGGAGTCCTCCCCAGACACTTCGGAGAGAGCCCGTGTGGTCCACGGAGAGTCAAAGCACTTCCCCAGGATGGAGATGAAATGTTCTATTTTGGAACTGGATCCGGGGAATTTGAACCAGAAGTTGCTACAGAGCATGAAGACCAGGGTGTGGATGAGCACGAGGTATGGGAAGTACTTGGCATACCAGTGCAGGGCTCGCTCGTAGCACATCTGGTTGATGAAACTGTACTGCTGGAGGTCCAGGTCTGTCTTCAGCCCCTTCATCTCCACGGTGGTGGGGTTGGTCGGAGAGGGTTTAGGTGGGGGTAAGGGGGTGGTACTGATAACTGCCTGGGAGACATTGGAAAGGGAAGAGTGGTTCTGGGCAGGCTGCACTCTTTTTGGAAGGCAGATGATCTTGTCTTGCATGACCTGAAACACAGAAATAATAGTTTCAAATTATATTACCCAAAGAGCTTTTGTAATGTCATTAGTGCCAAGAAAGTAGCAATAACATCCAATAAATGTCCATTTCCTCTGCCTGGAGAACATAACATTCGACTCCAGCACCAAGACTTTATTCTTAGCTCATGTTATGGAAAAATAAAATATCTGATTCTGTTTACCACATGAAGAATTGAACACAGAGCAGCAGCATTGTCAGGACATGTCATAGCTATGTGAGTATTTAGGGAATATTCAGTATTTTTAATCTCTGTATTTCTTTACTGCAGTGAGAATCAGTACATGCCCTTATGGGGAAACTGCCAGCTCTGGATGTCGTCTTCACTTGTGAGAGACATGTAAACATTGGAAAGAAGAAATGTGGAAGTAATTCCCGGTCCTCTTGTTTACCCCTCTCCTCCACCCATGTTACACACTACACGCATGATTAACATAACTGGCTTTGATGTAACTGGGCTCTCATGGAGCACTGCCACGTTCTTTAGAGATGAGAGAACACACAAACAAGGCCCAATAGCAGTGCATTCATGCATTAATTTGCTGCCTTGGAGAAAAATCTTGAGCCCTTCAGCTGCCCTGCCAGACTCTGCTGGGAAGATTATCAAGTAAGAGCATCAAGCAGCTCTGAGGAGTGTAATGCAGAAGACACAGGGTGCCACCTGTCTGGGGTAAGGCGGGACACTGCTTGAATCAAATTAGAGAAGTCACCTCACAAAGAGGGTTAGGAACCTGGAACAATATGGACACCCAGCAACAGCCCAGAGGATGAACAGCAACCAAAGAGCACAGCGTATTATGAATGAAATTAAAGCGTACTAGTGAGTGAAATGACCAATACGTTTTGATGAATGAAATTAATAATGAGGTAAAGTCGGCTTGGGACTGTGATGGGACACAGGCACTTGCTGGTAAGCCTGCTGTCCGGAGCTTCAGTCCAGAGACCCACATGGTGGAAGGAGAGAACTGATCTCCACATGTGCACACAAATGGAGGAAACAGAGCAAATCAGTTTGTATCTCTAGAAGCCCAGTGTTTGGCGATTCCGCAAGAGCAAGGGCCTTGTGACAGCCAAGGTCTTCGCACTGATTAGAGGTAGAAACGGAATACATTGTTGCAAAGTGGCCCCGACAGCACAGCGTGTGGCTTTGAGCAGGTGGCAGGGCAGGGGTAGCCCACCAGACAGACCCTCAATGCTGAAATCCAGCTGAAGCAACCAACACTGCCCAGGTGTATACTTGCTGAGAGATACCCAGGGCCACCACCAGTCCTCCCACATCTGGTGATATCAGTGTGGACGTGAAGAACACCTCTTGTACCTCTTCTAGGGGTGAGGATGAGGATGAGGATGAGGATGATGATGATGGTGAGGTAATGGCTACAGCAGCACACATATGATGTGCTCAACACACATCTGTCCTTACTCTAGAATCAGTATTAATTCTGAATTGTCACCTTTAAATTTTATTTTATTAGACAGGATAATGTGTCGCCCAGGCTGGCTTCAAACACCCTAATGTAGGCTAAAATGATTCTACCCTGAAAGGGCTAGGATAACCAGTGGGTGTCACCATGCCTGGTTTAATTGCCACTGTAATCTGATAAGGCAGCATGCTTATGATTCCCATTTTATGGTCCTAGAGACCAAGGCATTAAACCAAGTGACTAAAGTGACGTCATGTAGCCCAAGACCTAGAGTCCTCTTCTTATTTAATGTAACTTGTACGTCTGAAAAGGTCTTTATTGCTTTTATCTATTTATTGTAAATCTTTTTAAAGCTATATTTTAAATTTTTTTTTATATGTGTGTGTGTTACACATGTTTAGATGCAACAGAGGCCAGGAGGAGTCACATCCCTAGAGCAGGAGTTACGGGCTGGTGGTGAGCAGCCCAACATGGGTGCTGGGAGACAATCTGGGTCCTCTGGAAGAGCAACAGGAGTTCTTAGCTGCAGGCCATCTATTCAGCAGCCTTTTTTTTTTAAAAAACTAAAAAAAATCCTTTTATTATTTCCCAGTGAACTTTATTCATTTTCTCCTGTGCCACCTGCTCTGACCCCCCTCCTGCCGAAAAGTTTCTTTTCCCTAACAAACACTGACCCCCACTTAAAGTCTTTTGTGGGGGGTAGCCAGAACATGGTGCTCTCTCTCTTGAGGAATGGCAGAATACATTGGTGAGTTCTCCAATCCTGTGTAGAAAGTAATTCCCCCCCCACATTTGAAAACACAATTCCATTTTCTCCTGTTTATGTGCTGGCAAGATGCCTGTTGCCAATTAACTAATTGAGTTGTTTAATGAGCAATCTCTCTCTCTCTCTCTCTCTCTGAGCTGTTAAGACTTTACTGCAAATCCTGGGTTTTCTCGTGTCTTTTTAATATTGGATACATGCAGATCATCCCTGCTCCAAACTTGGCTCAAAGAACTTTTTAGAAAATATCTTCCAAAGCGACATCACACGGCTCCATTTCCTTCTTCCCAGGGACATGTGTTCCCGTCTTTTAGTCCCTCCTCCCCTGCAAGGCTGCACTCTGCAGTCCTCCCCTTTCCCTTTCCAGATCTGGGTGGACACAGAACTCACTTCTAATGAGCCACTTATTTGGGCAGCTAGGTACAGGGTACATGATTTTATCAGTTGATTATTTTTTTAAATTAATTTTTATTTTATGTGTATGGGTGCTTTGCCTGCATGCATGTCTGCGTATCATGTTTGCGTCTGGTGTCTAATGAAGCCAGAAGGTGGCATTGGATTGACTGGACCAGACTGTGGGTGCCGGGAATTGAACCCTGGTCCTTTGGATGTGCTTTCATAACTGCTAAGCCATGTCTCCAGCCTTCAGCTAATGTTTTAAAGTTCACTTTTGTAGGTGTTGGTTTGGGGCTGTGGGTTGAAGGCAGCCTGCACATCATCTCACCTCCCATTCCCCACCAACTTTTGGTTTCCAAGATTCTACATGTCTCCTCCTATCTAACACTCCCGCCACAGCTACCGACAGCTGTCATTGCGGTGGCAGTTTTAACGCTGTCTCTTTGGCCATTCTGAATCGAATCATCTAAAATCCACGGTCCATTGTTTCAGAACACGAGCTGACCTTGACGGGATTGGTGTTCTGTTAATTTTAATGTTAGCTTTCCTTAAAAAAAAAAAAAAAATTTCCATTTCCCTTTGAGGCAAGGAGTCACTATTAAGTGCAAGCGGACCTCAAACTCAAGGGAATCCTCCTGCCTTGGACATCTGGGATCATGCATGTGCCCAACCCAGCTTGATCTCGGTCTTGTTTTTTTCTTCAGTTTTCTTCACCCATTCTGGAGAAGGTGCATTTGCACTGGGAGTGGCTTTCCATTTCCTGACTGTGCTCCTGTGATTTCTGCCTTCACTTGGCCCTGGGACCATCCCTGGATTTACTGGGGTGTTGTCAGCTGCCAGGCCCATGCTGGAGATGCAGAGCAGACAGAGTGGAGCTCAGCAGGGAGGAACCCTAGGGCGGTCCCTCGAGGCACCAGCTTTAGCATTGGGTCAGTTACCATTCTTTCCAGATCCTTCTGGGAATAGGGGCTTTGGCTTCAAAGAGTGACCAGACTCCAGGTTCTTATCTCGCTTGGAGCTTTTCTAGTTTCTTTTCCTGGCAGGAGCCAAGGTCCTGTCTGGTGTGTTTAGTTTTGGAAGAAAGCCTGGTAGTTGATTTAGCCCACTCAATGTCTGATCCTGCTCCAAGGACACGTTTGTCTGGGTTTGCAGCCCACGTGTGGGCTTTGCTATCTTACCCATCACGACTCTGCATGTTTTGAAGTCCAGCATTTTACAAGGTTTTCCACAATCATGTATTACTATGCAATCATGTATTACATATATTACTAAGTTAGACAAGATACAGCATTCACTCTCAATTCTAATGTATTCTTTAGTCTGGCTTAGAGCCCGAAAAGACAGGGCTTTGCACTGGCTACAATGTTGCTGCTCAGTTTGGTTAAGGCAGATTTTCTTTCTTTCTTTCTTCCTTTTTCAAGACAAAGTTTCTCTGTATAACAGCACTGGCTGTCCTGGAACTTGCTTTGCAGACCAAGCTAGCCTCAAACTCAGAGATCCACCTACTTTTACCTTCCGAGTTCTGTGCCACCATCACCTGAAGGCAGATTTTTTTTTTTTTTTTGGTGTGATATCAATAGTCTTTATTTTTTATTAATTATTTTATTTATTTACATTCCAGCTGTTGTCCCCTTTCCCAGTCCCCCACAGTTCCTCACTCCATCCCTCCTCCCCCTTGCCTCTGAGAGGGTGCTCCTCCCAACCCCCATCCCCTTTCCCTGGGGCATCAAGTCTCCGGAGGGTTAAGCACATCTCCCATTGAGGACAGACCAGGCAGTCCCCTGCTGTATACGGCCAGGGCCTCGGACCAGCCCGTGTATGCTGCTAAGGCAGATATTTTGAAAAGAATATTTTTTGTTGGTAATTTCACACACACACACAATGTATCTTAACCACGTCCAACACGAACCTTCTCTCTCACTTCCCAGTTCTCCCCTCCCACTGTTATGTCTCTTTATTTTAAATAACACTAGTGATAACTCTAGCTTGTGACACACAAAACCAGCCAGTACAATTGACCCCTTGTCAATTTGACAAAGCTGGAGTTATCACTGAGAGAGGAGCTTCAGGTGAGGAAATGCCTCCATGAGATCCAGCTGTAAGGCATTTTCTCAATTAGTGATCAAGGGGGGAGTGCCTAGCCCATTGTGAGTGGTGCCACCCCTGGGCTGGTAGTCTTGGGTTCTATAAGAAAGCCAGCTGAGCAAGCAAGGGGAAGCAAGCCAGTAAGGAACATCCTTCCATGGCCTCTGCATCAGCTCCTGCTTCCTGACCTGCTTGAGTTCCAGTCCTAACTTCCTTTAGTGATGAACAGCAATGTGGAAGTGTAAACTCAATAAACCCTTTCCTCCCCAACTGGCTTCTTGGTCTCATGGCCCCCTCCCTACCCTCTGGCTCTTACTTTCTTTCTGCCCTTCTTATTTTGTAATCTATAAGCTGTTGGTCAGGGGGATGGATACAGATGCCCCATTTAGGACTGAACATTTAGTCACCCTCAGACAAGTTATGAGTCAAGTTACTGACTGTTGCCACTGGGTAGATATTTCTTTTGAGGAAGGGTCCCATTGTGTCCCAGATACATGGCCTTGGATTTGCTAAGTAGCTGATGGTGACCTTGAACTCCTGTCTCTACCTTCCAAGTGCTGAGGCATGTGCCACCATACTTGGCTTGGCCAAAGCTAGGGATTGAACCTAGGGCTTTGTGCTTGCTAGGTAAGGACTCTAGCAACTGAGCTACAACTCCAGTGTAGCTATGGCAGACTTGATCTAAACTGGTAGACTAGACCAATTAAAAAAGCAGGCAAAGTATACTGAAGATACTCAGTCTTTTATGGGAAGAGGTGACTTGGCAGTGTAAGTTCAATTTTGGCATGAGCCAAGCAACACAGATTCATTATAATGTTAATATCTTGACAAACCTTGATATTAAATACACATCCGTGTTTTATCTGTCTCTTTCATACTCCACTTGCTTCGCAGAGATGCATTAGCTGGTACTACATGCTATACCCCAAAGCACTAATAACCAGAGACGCCCTAAATCAGACAGAACAAATCAAGTTGTTTCTGCTGTCCCGAGAAGCAGTGAGAATTATTTCCCTAACTTGTGTTCTCCATGGGTTGTTCAGAGATCCGAGGAAGAGCCTTTATTATCTAAAGCCTACCAAGTATCTGTTACATGATACAATGTAGCAAAAGCAAAGAGACTGGAGAGATGGTCGCTCGGCAGCCTTGCTAAAGATGGAAAAGGCCGTACAAAGTCTGTAAGAATACAAATGAGGCGGCATGCCCTCCACAGCCGTGGCATAGGAAGTACAGTAAGACCCTGGGCATGGAGGAGGCAGGGGAGGCTCTGGGAGGAGGCACAACTATAATGTGGGTCTTGAAGCCTCTAGACTTGGATTGGGCATTGGGGAATGGACGGTGGGAACCCACATAGCAGGTTCCAGAGACAGGAACAAAAGGTGGCACTGGGTGAGAGTGAAAACTGCCAGGGAGACAGACTGTCTGTCTTTACTCACTTCTGCTGGGCAGAGGAATAAACCAGGAGGGAAGTAACTCTCATGCCACTGAAGTATCAGTAAATGGGCAAACTTGGGTTCAGTCTCCCCGAAGCCAGATCCCAGAGAACAAAGAACCATAGCCAACAGGCACCTGTTTTGCTTTTGTGTCGGAAGGATTAATTCAGAGAGTGCCGACTTTATTTCAAGGTCATCAGAAATGTTTTAAGTATCATAAAACTTTTCAAGGAATGAGAAGAAACTAAAAAGTCAGGGTAGATAGTGCTGAAGGAACGAACACTTTGGGGCTTCGCAAACGTCTTTTTCATAAACCTGCTATCCTTCAAGCCCAGCTCTGTGTATCTGGGGACAATTACCCCAGAGTGCAAAAATAGATATCCGTGAGAACCACGAACTGCATCACAGTCACCAGGACAAACAAGGTCTTTGTCTCCAGGGGAAATGGGAAAGAAAGCAAAACTGTGTGGTGCCATTGCTTCCTGCCTGTGTGCACGGGTAAGTATTTAAATGACTTGATGGTTTTTTTTAGAGAAGTTTTAGATTGACAGCAGAATAGAGAGGATGGTACAGAGATATCCCATAAGGCTCCCCTTCATAGGTATGCAGACTCCATTGCCAGCACCCTTAGTGGTGGTACATTATAACAATGTACAAGATGAATCTATATTGACATGCTGTTATTAACCAAAGTTCACAGTCACCTTAGAGGTCTCACTTGGTCTTGAGTATCTATAGGTCTGGCCAACTCTACGACATAATCAGCACTATGGTATCCTGCAGAGCCGTCTCACTGCCCTACAAGCCTGCTGTGTTTAGCCTATCCATTCCTGGCCTTTCCAGAATTCTGCCTTCGACCCCTGTCATGGTTTGAATATGTTTGGCCCAGGGAGTGGCACTATTGGGAGATGTGGCCTTGTTGGAGTAGGTGCGTCACTGTGGGCTTTAAGACCCTCATCCTAATGGCCTGGAAGCCAGTCTTCCACTAGTAGCCCTCAAATGAAGATGTAGAACTCTCAGCTCCTCCTGCCTGCCTGGGTGCCGCCATGTTCCTGCCTTGATGATAATGGACTGAACCTCTGAACCCGTAAGCCAGCCCCAATTAAAGGTTGTCCTTTAATAAGACTTGCCTTGGCCATGGTGTCTGTTCACAGCAGGAAAACCCCACCTAAGACAACCCCAAACACTGGTATTTCTACCGTCTTTACAGTTTTTTGCCTTTCCCAGAATGTTCCACAGTTGAATCAGATACCATGTAGTCTTTTTGCCCTGGCTCCTGGGACTCAGTACTACATTTCTTCAGGTGCCTCTGAGTGCTTTTGCAGCTTGCTCAGTTTTTCCCTGACTGTACCAGCTGTCTAGATTCCCTCTTAATGATGGTGTTTAAAACTTAGGGAATGGTCAGGAAACAGCACAAAGTACACAGAGAAAGACCCATAGCATCAAGCGAGGGAAAAAGGTCTCAAGCAAATTGTGAGAGTTTAACTGGTATTTAATAAATGTAAATTAGGGCTGAACACACTGTCAAAACCCTATTTATCCACATGCAGGAGCTCGTGGCTGTGGTATTTTGGAACATGCATGCACACACCCACAAAAACTTGAGCAAAAAGTTTGTCTTCATTAGTTGTAAGAAGAAACAAGGCTAAAACGCCCCCCAACCCCCCACCCCCGGCACTGGACAATAAATATTCTGTTGTCTGGGTTGAGTCTTTTTGTAAGCTTGAAACTTACAAGATGGTCAGTAAGTAATGAGTACCGAGATGAAGTTTCATATGTAGAGAATCAAAAGATAGAAAAACCAAAGATGCAGAGTTACCAACATAATATCATGTGTACCCTAGCCTCCCAGTTATCCGCATCACAGAGTGGTTACTGGTGATGTACCCACAACCCACACTGATCTGGGTCAAGGAACTTGTATCCTTGAGGATGGAAAGAAAGAAGAGCTCTAGGAAGGACTGTACAGAAACCAGGATCTTTCTCAGTGTGACGAAGATAACATACACATTGTATACGTGTGAACTTTCTCAATGGTAGAAGGTAACTACCATTAGTTTGGTGTTATTAGTATATAGACCAAGTGAATGCCTAAACACTGTAAGTCCTCAGAGACAGGCACCACAGCCCAAGCTCATGGTGGCACACATTAGGAACAGCAAACATCAGATAGACACTATCTTTCCCCAACACATCTCAGCAGTACATGCATGTCTATAATTAGATGCCATTAACATCTGGAAGCATCTGGCCGCCCGCTACCTTCTTCTGAGATGAAACAATGTCTTATGTACATTCTCCAAATCGCCAGAGCTAAGCGCTGACTATTGAAGATCCAGGGGTTGCCAGAGTAGGGAGGGCATCACATTCACATTAAGCTCGTCTGTTTTGATATCTGGATCCATAAGCACAATTCACAAATAAGCACCACAGGCATCAACAGCGATGCTTCTGAGAGAGACAACAGGGTGGCGGTGTCTACCATTATCATCTGATGCTGTTAACTACTGGTTGACCTGGCACTTCCCAGATATCCGGGATGATTTGTTTCCTATATTCTGGTTACACTGATATTGTCCCTTTCCTTCTGCCGAAGAACACAGCTCCACAGCAAGCAAGGAATTAGAGGGACTGAAAACTGAGGGTGGGTACAGGAATCAGAGGGACTAGAGGCATTTTCCAGGCAGATCAGTGAATTATCAGATCTACAAAAAAGGTAAGATTTTAGCGGGAAACATCTATTTCAAAGATGGATGGGGAAATGCAGTGGGTATAAAGACCTCCGGGTAAGCAGTAGGGTTATACACCATATAACAGTTTATTTGGTTTGTGTCCTTGATAAATTTGAAAAATTTATTCACAACTGTGCCCCTGAAGTTATACTGACCTCTTATCCAGCAGCTACGGGTTGCTGATATGTCTATGAGTAGGAATACAACCAGAAAACCCGGAAATGTTTAGAGAAAAAAACCAACTAATTATAAATCTTCTGGCTTAGCCATAATGTATCGACAGCACCAAGACTCAATGCTAGAAACATCCAAAACAAACAAATAAACAAACAAAAAGAAAACCATTCTAAGAGGATTTTTTAAAACTGCAGATTATTCTGGAAATTTGCCATAATAATCCAAGATCAGTATTCTATAGCTCTCTGGGAATATGATGATGCTAACTGCCAGGGTCCAATCTGTTGGAAGAACAGACCACATTATTAAGGAGTTTAGCTGCCATCCATTGTGACATACAAGGCTCACCCTTAAGTGGGAGCTGTTGCAAGTGTTGGCCAGCTGTTGATGAGCAGAGCCAAGACACCTCTTTGTTTCATCTTGGGAGGACCAGGGTCGTAGAGATGTCATCTTTAAGGAGAAGTCCTGGATCTTCAGGGATTGGTAGGGTCAGGTCTGAGGCCCGGATGTACGACTGCTCCTTGAAGTCGGCTCATGTGATGCTCTCTTTAAGGCTTCTCCTTGGAGTCTTTTTCTGTGGGTAAGACTGTGTACTACTACGGTGTTGGAGACAGCACATTAGCACTGAACGTCGCCCGCCACACGAGAGTAATTACTCTGACATGTCTCCTTTCTCGGAGCTGACATAACAGGACGAGTCCAGGAGGTCTCTGTCTCAGGGTGTCAGTGACCTGAGTGAACAGCTCAGGTGGAGATACCGGTCTTTCTCTGTTCTCTCTGCCACTTCCCTTTCCTTTTCCCTAATTCACCCAGCTCTTTCCTGACCCCTACTTTTATTACTGTTGCTGCTGTGGTGGTTTTAGTTCGACGGTTTTCTCGCCTGGCCTTCCCTCTATGCTTGCACATCTTCTGTAATAATTCCTGCATGAGAAGTCCAGGCAGCAGGCATCTGCGTTGATAAATGGATAGGCATTTAGCCTTGGGTCTTGAGTCTCCCTCAATCTCTGTGTGGCTTATTTAACTGTTCCTGCTTCAGTCACATGGAAACATCTCAAAGGAAGTGGAGGTACTTTGAGGTTTACGGTTAAGAAGGACAAATGAAACCTATTTCTATTATACCACAATTCATTTTTCAGAACAAAACTGAAGTCAGGGTTGGGGAGATGCCAAGTGGGTTAAGTGTTTGCCTCACAAGCACAAAGACCTGAGTTCGGACCTCTAGAACCCATACAGAAGCAGGCCCAGGGAGAGGCAGGCAGATCTCTGGAGTTCAAGGCCAGCCTGGCATAAACAGTGAGCTCCAGCACAGCCAGGGCTACAAAGACCTTGTCTCAAAAGTTTAATGTGAAGAGGTGATTGAGGAAGACACCTGATGTCAGCCTCTGGCCTCCACTCGTGCTGACACGGGTGAGTGTACCTAAAATCCTGTCAAAAGCATGCACAGCCCACATTTTCTGTTGAAGGTTTAAGGAAAGATTTTTTTTCACTTAAAACTGACCTAACCGAAGCCATAAAAATGCTCACATTTTGTATTTCTAGTGAATACTTGCAATTTCTTACCAAATAAAATGCTGATGTGGATGATGGTCTGCCTAGCTAGGTGAAGGATTTGGGGTTGGGGTTACAGAAACTCTAAAGATATAGAAGTGTCTAGCTTAGTGTCCAACGAGTTTCAGAAAAGAAATCACCCCTTAGCCTCATACTGTGGTAGGCAGTATGTTCTGAGAGCAACGTGCAACACCCACGTTACATCACTGAACTCACCATTTCTGATCGAAACTTCCATGGCTCCAGGTTTGGGTATTACTACAGAACCACCCCAGCTTTTGAGGAGACCTGAGCAGGAAGATGCCACCACTGGTCTAAAATAGCAGGCCTTCATGGTGCCAGCATTCCACACTTCCTAGACAGCAAATGTCCTCAGCTTGTGTCACATGGAAAGAAGGAGCTCTTAAGTCTTCATGCCTTTATTCTTTTAATCAGGAAGTGCCTAATTATCTGTCTGTCTCCATCCATCCATCCATCCATCCATCCATCCAAAGTCCTTATTTACGAGAATCTCCCACACGAACATTTGTCTTAACAAATCCTGTCTTTTCTCATACCCTGTAACGTTACTTCAGAAATATAATTTACTCCTGTATTTTCTAATCTTGCATGAAACACGAAGCACACTGCTTTTCCAAGGTAGAATTTCTCTTCTGTCTCTGTTGTGCTCACTGAAATTTATTTATAGATACCCACTGTAGAAATTGTATAGTTGTGTGAGTGCACACATGAATCCTACTTTGAAGCAGTTTAACTATCTTTAGGATTCAAACCAAGTTTGGGGTAGTCAGAACCTAGCACGGTGCCTGTAGCTCAGACTAAACGACATAAGGAATAAATAGTGTGCAGTTCCGAGTCTGTAACTATTACATACAACCTTCTGGGGCAGAGATGGGGTTTAAATGATTCTGTATTCCCCATAACTCCTAACACAGCCCTGGGAACGCAGTCAACATTCCGTAAATGTGCACCGATTTATTCATACTTTCAGAGTGTGAGTTCACAGAACGGGGCTCTCCTATCCCCAGACAGTGAAGGAAAAGTATCCATGTGTCAAGGATAAATGATCTGCCTTGGACTTTCACTAAACATCTTTTAACTTCTCTTCCAGTTCTGACAAAGTTACTCTGCAGAAGGAACTGTAACTAATGCATGACTACAGCCTTCACAGATAAGATTAAACTGCTATCGTGAAGACACCCGCATTATTGAAGAGTAGCTGACTGTTATGGAAATGGTAGAAAGCCCTGATAGACAAAGTATAGTCCTAAGTGGGCAGAAGCAAGCCCTGGACGTTCATTTAAGACCTGGGTTAGGATAAGGGCTGGAGGGCGCTCAGGAGCTAAGAGTGATGGCTGCTCTTCCGGAGGACTTGAGCTTGGTTCTCAGCACCCGTGTCAGGCAGCTCACAACCCCATAACTACAGCTACATAACTATCAGAGAATCTGATCCCCTCTTCTGGCCCTCCTAGGGGTCATGCACATATGAGGCATACACTCATATAAACACATAAATAAAAATAAAATTCTTTTAAAACTAGAATGTTTTCCTATGAAAAAAGAAGAAGGTTTTAAGACTCAGGTCAGCTCATAACATCTGACCCAAGGAAACAAGGCCAAGTAAGTAGACTGATATAGAACCTAAGTACTACTGTAATGTCTTCTTGGAGATAATGCCACATGACATCTGGGTAATGGTATCATCAGGACAAACAGTGTCCTGGTGTACCCTCTCTAGAACTAACTCCATGGTCCTGTTTTACTTTCCTAGTTGCTGTGGTTACTGCAGGTTATAGACCCACATACTAAAACTCAGAGCTAGGTCCACAAATCAGAGAGCATAGACATACGAGCAACACTAAATGGATCCATCAGGTTGTACTTATATGTGTGTGCACTTGTGTGTGTGTGTGTGTGTGTGTGTGTGTGCGCGCAACAATGAAGTACAGGAAGGGAAGGAACATGGGAAGAGCTGGACCATGGGGAGGGTGGGTAGGAATGTATTCGTACAGTCCTTACGGGACAGAGCAAGCTATATTTGAACATACATACAGGTAGTTACAACGATAACAGAGGCCATCAAGTTAAAGGAGGGTGCGAGGGGAGGGATGTAATCAAATTAACCTCAAAAAAATTAGAAAAAAAAACCTTTGAAAATAACAAACTGAACTTTAAAAAGTACTCATGCAAGACATTTCAAACAAAACAAAACAAAATACATGTTTTTTTTTTTCAAAAGGAGTAGGGACATGAGATAAAAATCTGATTTCACTCTGACAACTAAAATGTTTTATTAAATAGCCACAGATAACTAAAACAAATTTATAGTTGTAAAACATAGTCCACTGAAGATGACACCAATCTGGAAGCTTCATCTCTACTTGCTAACTTTGGCAGAGCGGGAAGATGCTATGCATGCTATCGGGGAGAAAAGTCATCAACGGTGATACCAGGCTCCTAACCCTGCAAGCTATAGTCATGACTGGCTTGGCATGATATGCTTCCCTGGGGCAAAGGCAGCATGGATGTTTATGGGGTTAACCAAACAGTTTCTGATTGGCTGCTGTCATCTGGTAGAACTGATGCCTAAGGAGGTTTGAGAGCCCAGGTAGAACCTACCATTACTATCCTACTAAATGAGCATAGTATTAAACTGCCTACTATGTACTTATTTTTATATCTATAGGTTAGATATCTTATAACCATCGTCATGGAAGCTTCTTACACTAGTTGTGATTAATACAGAGACTCACAACTGGACTGTGCAGAGAATAAGGGACTGGGGAGTGCTCAGCTTTAACTGTGACATCTATATGACCCCTGCCCCCTGGCTCCGGGATCACAGTAGAAGAGAGGTCAGAGCCAGAAGTAGTAGATGATTGCAGCATAAAAGTATTTTCCAGGGAGCCTCAGGTTACCGCACAGACGTGGCCAAATCCAAGAACCACACCACACACAACCAGTCCCACAAATGGCACAGAAATGGCATCAAGAAACCCCGGTCAGAATGATATGATCTCTTAAGGGGGTTGACCCCAAGTTCCTGAGGAACATGCTCTTTGCCAAGAAGCATAAGAAAGATCTGAAGAAGATGCAGGCCAACAATGCAAAGGCAGTGAGTGCATACGCAGAGGCCATCAAGGCCCTTGTGAGGCTTAAGGCAGTTAAGCCCAAGATGCCAAAGGGCCCCAGCCACCAACTGAGCATTCTGATTTCATCGCTCACTCCAAGCTCCTGAGGCCAATTCAAGGCTACATGGCCAAGGGTCGTACCAAAGCCCAAGGTTCAAACCAAGGCAGAGGCCACAGCTCCAGCTAAGGCCAGGCTCCTGCTCAGGTTCCCAAAGGTACCCAGGTCCTTGTGAAGGCCCCATGGAAAAGGCTCCTGCCAGTGTGAAGACAGATGGACTGCTGGGACACACCAACTACACACTATTTGCAGATGACCAGTGTCCTATACTGTTTTTACCATAGGCAAGAAAAAAGAAGCATTTTCCAGCGACATGACTGTTGCATACACAAGGTATGACTGTATGCACAAGACCTGCATGAGATCAACCCAGCAAAATCCTTGCATGGGCCGGGGAAAATGGCTCACCAGGTCTCACCTCTATCTGAGGAGCTACCATTAACTGATGGCTGCAAGGAGAAGGAAAGCCAGTTCTCCTCAGGAGTGTGGCCCCTCAAGGATAGCCACGCTCAAGTTGACTGCCCTACACCCATGCACATACTGAGAGCGTTAAATGAACTCACTGGATTTAAAAAAAGATATGAAGTTAAGGGGGTGAGAAGGGAGGACAGGCAAAGATTGGGAAGTCATCACACACACACACACACACACATTCCAATAAAATAATAAAATCTGTAAAGAACCTTTTACGGATGCCAAATTTTTATGACCCCCTAGATTCAGTAATATGACCCCATATGGGTCACAAGCCACTGTTTCAGAAGTAGAGGCCTAAATCACCAGGTAGGCACAAAATGAATCAGGTCTGAGACTTGCCTGTAGTCAACATGGCTCCTCTAGAAACAATGTAACATTGTTCTTGGGGTTGTTTGTTCCTTACTGACGCTGGTCAAGCGTTACAGAAGAGGCTAATAATTCCTCTTGGTAATCTGTGTGGTCCCTGCTTCTGACTGTGGGTCTGAACTCTTTGTCTTGATTCTGAGAAGTCAGATGTAAAGCTGGCATTCATTGGAACCCTAGCACTTGAGGACACCAGACGGTGGATGCCCAGTGTGGGTCAGTGCTTATCCAAGTCTCCCTGAAGTGACCCATTCTTGAGAAACAGACAGGAGCCGCTGTGCTGTATGCTTGTGTTCCCTGCCATCCTTCTTCAGATCTCTGGGTAGAGTGTTCCTTTGTGGATACCATCAAGCCTCCTCAGGCCCTTTGTTCTGCGCTGCAGGACCACTCTGTATGTCCTGCCATCTCCCCTTACATGGCTTCATTTGTTTCAAGCGACTTATGTCACAAGTTGTATTTCAAATGAATCTGCTGTTTTCATGATATGAACTGGATATTTTTAAAAAAATCTTTCTGTACGTATGTGTGTCTGTGAGCATGTGTGTGCATGAGTGTGTGAATACATGTGTGCATGAATGTGTATGTGTGCCTACCTGTGTGTGAACATGTGTATGTGCCTGTGTATGTGTGTGAGCATGCATGTGTATATATGGTGTGTATGTGTGAGTGTGTATGTATGTTGTGTGTATGTGTATATGGGTGTGCATGTAAGTGTGTACATGTGTGATGTGTATGCATGTGTGTGGTATATATGTATTGTGTGCTTGTGTGTTGTCTGTGTATATGTGTGAGTGTGTATGTATATATGTGAGTACGCATGTATATGTGCATGTGTATGTTTGTCTGTGTTGTGTATGTGTGTGTATGTATATGTATGTGTTGTGTGTATACGTACATACGGTTGCCATGGTGCTCATGCTGAGGTCAGAGGGCCATCTCTGGTGTCAGTCTTCACATTCCACATTGAAATAGGATCTTTCTTTCCTGTCCCTGATGCCAGGCTGGGTGGCCCTTGAGCTTCCGGAGCCTGCCATGTCTCCACCACCTATGTCACTGTGGGAGCACGGGACTTGAGACACATGTGGCTGTGCTAGGCTTTGCTTGGGTTCTTTAGACTCAGGTCTTCACATATGCACAGCAAGGGCTCTACCCACTGAGCATCTCCCCATTTCCCCAGCCTGTGTTTGGACATGTTTATCACTACTGAACTCCGCTGACGTTATAACTATAAGGAGTATGTGCCACGGACAGAGTTCTCGCAACATGTGGATTCTTCGTACAGCTCCTTCTACCATGCCCCTCCTCCACCCTCCTGAAGGGGACCACCACCACCAGCCATATGCTCTTGACTTAAAAGCATTTCAGAAAGGTCTTGACTCAAGCCCCAACATTCCTCCCTAAAATCCCCATTCTAGGAAGCATGGAAGAGAGTTAAGCCATTGAGATTTTCCTCATGGAAGCCTGTTATAGTTTGGGCCTTTAATACCTGCCCCCCTTGGCCCCATGTATGGAGGGCTTGGTCCCCAGTGCAGCAGTGTCCTGAGGCAGGGTGTTTGAGAAGGACTGGCTCCTTAGGGCTCTGAAGCTCATCCATATTTTAATAAGTGCTGGATTAACAGGCTATTGAGGGCCCAGGAAACTTGAGTGAATGAGTCTGTAGAGCAAGTAGAGCTAGGAGGACATGAGTGTAACTCAACGTTCAGGCCCCTTTCCCAGCTGCCATATGCTTGCTGTCGGGAGATGGCTGACATCAGTAGATGTCATTTGTAACTCTCTGCTTCCCGAAACCCACTCTTTTGGGCAGTGACAGATGCTTGCTACTGATTTACTGATTTCCATTCTGGGGGTACAGGGATGAACCCTACAGATGAGGCAGGGCTTTATCACGTCCATAATCTTATACACTGGATACAAATTCTTACAACTGGATTCCCATTTCTATTAAGGGATGGTTTATCTTCAGAGCTGATAATGTTCCCTCCTGTGAAACTCTGTGCTAATGAATTCTCTATTTGTGAAGAACAATAAAAGTGCTTATAAGGTCATTCCCAGGTCCGAATTTGAAGAGACAGATACGATTCGGAAGAACAGGTGACACAGTTTAAGGAAAGCTGAAGAATTCTTTCTAAATGGGGTAATTTTGAGTGTGTATATGTGCAAGTGTGTATGCACACACGCGTGTTTGTGCATGGCTGACATGTATTAAGAAACTTAGGGAAGGGGGCTAGTCGTGCACATTCCCAAACAGATGTGTGCACATCACTGAGTCATGTGACCCGTCTTCTCTCCCACTGCCCCCCTTGGGCTTCTTATTCCTCATACCATACTTTTCCATGACCAAATACACATTCTTCATTTAAATTTTGGGGAACATTTATAAAGTTTTTGAAAAAAAATTCTAACTAGAATTTCATTAATGTTGCTTTAGGTTTCTATAAAATAATTTTTGGGAACGGGACATGTTTGTAATGTCACTTCTGTGGAGTGCAACCAACGCAAGCTTATCTCCGACTAGCCTACAAACGAATGGGATTCAGACTACGGTTATTTGATTTGGCTTTGACAATTACTGGGGTCACCCCTAATCTACTCTTCTCACTGCTGGTCTGGCTGCCTCCCTAGTGGTGTTTCCCAATACTTGCTGTTTCTCCTGGCCACGTGTTCATGGTGCCTCTCCTCTCTCCTTGTTCTCCTCCTCCTCCACCCTCAACCAGGTAATGTAAAACCTGCCTACAGTAACTGGCTGTAGCCATTTTTTTTTTAAACCAAGAGTTTTAAATGAAGTACCAAGGTTTGCACAACAAAAGCTGGCAACCCGCGAGAAGTCACTCATAGGCCTAGACCTTCCGGTTCAGAATTTAGCATTACAAATACACAGCAACAGACCAAACCTCAACACTTCCAGGTTACCTAAAATGTGTAATTTCTGTCCAGTTTTTCAAATTCCCATCCATATTATTTACACTTTAGTTGACTATCTCCTGTGAGGGCTGTGCTTGTTGCTTATTCTTAGGGGCCACTTTCTCCTGTGCTTTTCAATGGCACTTTTTTCCCTTTAAGCTTTTTAGGTGGTATGTATCTTTCCAGCTGGTAGCGCTTAATTAATTAAAATTAAGCAATTAATCAATGCATTCATTTACCTAGTTTCTGAGACAGGTTCCCATATATTCCAGGTTGGCCCTGATGGTCTCGGTAGCCAAGGCTGCTCTTGAAATCCTCATCCCTTGTCTTAGCTTTCTCAACACTGGGATTACAGATATGCACAGCCATTCCTGACTCATATGTATGATTATGTGCAGAGAGACCCTGGCCCCAAGGATGATGGATGAATTGCTTTTACCCCACTCTCCAGCGTTTGACAAAGAACAGAAGCCTGAGTGTTATTCTTAGTCTGTCTGGGACCATGCAAAGTCATGTATCACATCACATATGAATGCTAGATTCCAAAAGGATAGGAATCATAAAACATATAATAAAATATATGGTTTCACCAAAGCAAGTTAAACAGGAAGTAGTGGTGGCGGTGGCGGCAGCAGCACACATTGTAAGAGATGAAATGCTCCAGACACAAGCTAGAAAATTCCAAGCTGTTAACTAAAGTGTGGTTCAGTTCTAGCCTCGGCATTGCAGGACCTCTGATTCCTGAGGGGCACACAAGAGTCACTAGAGCTTTGAGGTCAACAATTCCCTCGCCTCTGCTATCTATCCCTGGCTGGCCTGAAACTCACTAAGTAGTCCAGGCTAGCTAGCAGCTTGTACCAGTCCTCCCATCTCTGCCTCCCAAGTGCTGGGCTGACAGGCATGCACCACCACTCCTGGCTGATCCAGACCTTTAAATATTAGTTTTGGAGAATTTACACACACATAAACACCAGCAGAGACTAAACATGTGATGCATCTCCTTGGTCTCACATGGAGGGAAAAAAAAAAAGCACAGTGTTCTGTCAGCTGTGACCTGAGGGGAAAGAAGTTGAGAAGAAACAGATGACAAAGTGCTATCAATCCCTAATGGTGAGGGAAAGGATGGTGTCCCCACTCACTCATCAGCAATGGATGCTGTCAGAGGGTTGGGATAGCCCCCAAGTCCTGCCCAAACTCAGGAGAGGGGGCAAAAGGTGACTCACACATTATTCTTGGTGCCAGGAATGCACTGCACTTTTAATTGTCACCATGACAGAACATGAGAAACAAAGTCCCAGGCAAGAGCACACTTGAATAAAGCCGGATGACAGAAGGGTCCAACCTCAGAAAGCTGTATGCAGGGACAGCGGGACTCTGAAGTCATGTTACTCTCAGAGTTCGCCACTGTCGCTGCAGACAAGACCAGTCTGCAGTACTATTTTTACAGATGAAATGATTTTTACTTGACACTCCTCAAGGCCCCAGGTTGGATGGTAACACAGATGCAGGTACAGAGAAACTTTGTGTCTTAGATGAAGTCTTTGTTTGTTTTTTGGTGAGAGGGTCTCAGCAGCCCAGGCTGGCCTAGACATAGGCCAGGCTGCTATGGATGTAGCCTAAGCTAGTATCAAGTTTATGGTATTTCACCTGCCTTAGCTCTGAAGTGTCATCCCATCCTCAGTGAGCCACCACTGAGCCATACCCAACTGAGGTCTTATTTTCAACCTGTTCATTGGTACCTCCACTATTTCCCCAGGATATTGAATTTCACCTTAAACTAAGGCCGTGTAAGGACTGACTTCTGGGCTCCACCTATAGTAGAAGTGAAATCCAGAGGATACCACGCAATGAAGCCCTCTGAAATCACTCCAGAGTTTGTGAGTTTTCCTGCATGGACTCTCGGTGAGCATTTTCACCCAAAGCCACTTGCCATGGCTCCACAGAGAAGTAGAGACAATTTCCATGTGCACCAGAAACCAAGGTGTCCTCCAACAAGCTCAGCTGTGCAAGTTAATACACGAACCTGTTGGCCAGTTTGCCCCGGAGCTCGGGTTAAACCCACCAAGGCTTTTTGTAAACCATCTCAAGTCATTGAAACAATTCTTTTGTGGCTCCCACCCCACTCAGAAAGCAGGAAATATTTTTCCTTTGTAACAATCACAGAGCAGGTCCCCAGGGCTTCCAGGGAACTTGCATCCCCCAGTTCCTGTTTCTGGTTCTTAACTGCTCTCTTTATTTGTAGCAGGCTGCCTGGAGGCTGTTGTGGATTTGGTTATAAGATAACCCAGAGTCACTGAGCAGAAATCTAAAACAATCTGATTTTTCCAGGAAGCGGCGTGTTGACCTTTCAGGATTCCGTCTGTTTTATAGAGTATGTTGAATTTTTGAATAGTGCTGTTTATAGCACAGGCTGGTGTTTACTCTGTGGGTCCTTGAGGGTACCTAACTGTATGAGAATAGGATATGCACACTTCTAGGCTCTCTTGGCTTATGAAGAATTGATACTTGTTTCTTCTGTGGCCTGGTGTCATGTAAGGAATGCTTTTCACACATTTTTTTTTTCTCTGCCACGGTAGTTTTGAAATAGCCACTTGCTTAGAAATGAATAAATATTTGTCAGATGAGTAAGACAAGAAAGTTGATTCTAACTTTGGCATTTCGGGGCAAGAAAGAGCCTAACCGATACCCCTTCTATAGATGACTTTCCCCAGTGCTTTCTAAGCTGCACTGTGATGCACCATATGAAGGATACATTGTAGCGATAGACAAGCAAGCGTGACTGGCCACAAAGGAGGCAAGGCAAGGTACTGGGGCTGCTGGGTTAGCGTTCTGTCGCCAATCAATGGCCCAGCTACTGTAGTTTTCCCTGCTGTGTTTTCAAATCTATGAATGAACTTTCTTGGTAACTAAGGTCTAAGAATGACTGCACTTTCCTTTACTAAGGGGAATATCAAGGCATAAAGCATATTTTAGCCATTTTAATATCTCTGCGGAGATGGAAAAGGAATGTGAGCTTCACAGAGGGCTCTTTGTATCTCAGAAGCTGTCAGTCACTAGGCCAGCTTCAGAGGATTCCCGTAGCAGAGCCCAAATGGAAGCTTAAGCTCCTTCCTGAAGGAACAGTGTGTTCACTGTAGTGTGGCTCCTGGGTGCATTTAAATGGTTCTTTAATAATTTATAGCAGATCCCCCCTTGTTTCTTTAATGTAGAAGCTATTATCTTGTAGCAGGCAATGGCGAACAGCTTTAGAACAACTGAATCTGTATGGGTGACACTGTAACTTCATGTCCCCCATTGTCCTTACGCCTCCCATTATTGCTTAGCACTTGCTTTCATATAGTTTTATACACTAAAGTCTGGACATGTGCACCCCTTTCCCCCAAATAATCTACAGCTGTGTGTGGGGCTGGGGGTGTGTGAGAGGCAGAGGCTAGAGCAGCAGTTCTCAACCTGCTGGATGTGATCTCTTTGAAGGGTCGGATATCACATATTTACATTATGATTCATAACAGTAGCAAAATTATAGTTATGAAGGAGCAATGAAATAATTTCATGGTTGGGAATGTCATGGGTCCCACAACATGAGGAACTGTGTTACAGAGTCACAGCATCAGGGAGGTCGAGGACCACTAGGCTAGAGAGAGAGCTAGCTGGTCTGTTGCTGCCTGTACTCATTCTTTAGCTTTAGGACAAGCTACCCCACTATCTATCCTTCCAAATCCGTATCTGAAAAACAGGATTTGTCTTGCCTCAGGCTCCTTCTGGGAAGTAATGAAAGTCCATTTGGATTCTGGCACGGGTTGTCTCCTTACCAGATGCCAGTGCAATTAGCATTCTAACTAAGGGAACTCTTCGACTGGGTGCCACAAACAGGATTCGAACTCTTCCCGACTCTGCCCTTAAGTGGTCTCCAAGCCTCTGTCACTGTGGGTCCTGGGAGGGCTTCTCAAATGTTAAGACTGTCTGTCTCCTGCTCATGCTGATATTTATTTCCATTCCCATTGTTTGAGAATTCGCTTGATCATGTTCTCTTCAGGTTCCTCACTTCCCCTGACTGAGATTCCAGTACCACCGTGGGTATTCTCAGGAGTCAGTGAGGTGCACACCCCAGAGCAGCATCTGATTCTCAGGCTCTTCAGACTACTGACAGTGGGCTTTGGGGCTGTGCTATACTTTCTAGCGCCCCACATGATGCCTGACCACTGCTGTCATGCAGATGCCTGTGAACTGGACACTGCGTCCATATGAGTTCAGAGCCCTGCAGACATGGTGACTTGATACAATGTTCTCACTTCTCGGAATTGTAGCATCTCGGACTACACTTTCTGTATCTAGACCACTGGCATCAGATTCCTTCTTAAGGGTTGTAAAGGTGAAACAGCATGTAGGAAAGGTCCAGGATGCTTAGACTATCTGATGTGAATCATGAAAAGCAGGATGAATGGTCGTGGGGTGCAGGGTAGGTGGTTCTGGGGTTCTCCGCCAGAGAACACACAGACAGGTTCCACACCACAGAGACAGGACATGCTGCAGAAATATGATTCTAATGGTATAACAGAAAGGAGACTTAACGTGTGTCCCCCCCACCCCACCCCCCACCCCCCCCCGTCACTTCAGACACCTCCTCTGAGGCATGTCCACTAGACATACTACTTTTCTCTATTGAGAAAGGTTTTCCTACCGCCCAGACTGGCCTTGTACTTGCTCCATAGCCGTGGATGACCCTGAATTTCTGATCCTTCTGCCTCCACCTCCCAAGTGCTCAGGTGAAAACTGTGTACCTGCATGCCTGGTTTATGGGGTTCTGGGGATGCAACCCACAGCTTCATGTGTGCTAGGCCAGCACTCTGACCAATGAGCTAATCTGCAGCTGCACTGCAGAAGCTTGGGTGGATCCCCTTCCCTCACTTCCCAGTCCTCCCTTGCCCTATTTTTGGCAGTCTGTCCAGCCCTGGAATATGGGATTGCTGGGGAGTTCCTGCCCAGTGTCAGAGCTCTGTACACTCAAGAAGAGACATGCAGTCTTCCTGCTGACCCAAACACCTTCATCTAGCGGCCATTGTTAATCTGTCCCCTTCCTTAAGGCCCGAATGACACTATTTCCTTTGGTACCATTTCCTATTGTCACAACCACAAGGTCTCTCTGCACACACATCTCCTACACCACAGGAAACTAAGCCACCAAGCCTTATCTTTTAGTGCCCCTTGCAAACAAAAGCTTTATTGTTCCCTTCTGGTAGGAGATTCTCCCAGCCAAGGGGGGTCCTGCCCCAGTCAGCCAAGGAGGGTCCTGCCCCAGTCAGCCAAGGGGGTTTCTCTCCCAGTCAAAGGGGGGAGTTCTGCCCCAGTCAGTCAAGGAGGGTCCTGCCCCGGTCAGTCAAGGGGAGTCCTTCTACCAGACCCATGTGTCCTTCCTTCTGGAGATCAGTGTTCCTTACTACCTAAGCACTCAATATCATAAGCTGGAAGGTTAACATATACCTCAAGCCTAACATGCTCAAAAGAAACCTCTTCAGTTGCCCAGGTCTAAAATCCTCAGGGAGAACGCCATTGCTTTTTCTCTCACATTTAGCATTCTATCATCCAGAGGCTCTTGGTATACCTCCTTAAATACATCCAGAGTCGCTGTTTCCCACCCCGTCCAAGGCACCAGATTAATCTCAAGATTACTGGCTTTCCCAATAATCAAGCCATAGGTGTTCCTGTCCTTTGCACTTGTACTTACATTATCTCTGTCTTCCATGTGAAAGTGTCTCCTTCATTCCTCCCATCCCCGCCCCCCAAGGGGGGTGGGTTAGATCTAGACAAAAGGAGCCTGCACAGACAGTACTTAATTTATGGGACAGACTCTCACCATGTGGTTCAGGCTTGTCTGGAACTTGCTACTTGGGTTCATGGTCCTTCTGCCTCCTGGGTGCTGAGATTGTAAGCACCCATCTTGCCTGGCTTCACTGATTTTCCACAGCTGGAGTGGTCTGGTTGAAATACCACCTCATGCTGGGTGTGGTGGTGCACGCCTTTAATCCTAGCTCTCAGGAGGTAGAGGCAGGTGTATTTCAAGGCCAGCCTGGTGTACAGAGCAAGTTCCAGGGCAGCTAGAGTTATATAGTGAAGCCCTGTCTTGAAAGGACCAAAATAAATAAAAATAAAATACATGCCACCTCATGAAATCCCTCCACTCAGAATGGTCCACGTGGGTCCTGTCTCATTTGAACAAAGTCACCTCCAGAAGTTTGGCTGACACGCCAGGGAAGCCCTTGTTTGCTCAGTTCGCCCCACATCCAAACTTACAAGCCATAAACCTCACACGGTACCGGAATCCTTGACAGACAGTTCTAGAGCGGCTACCTGCGCTCAGCTGCACTGAACTATGCCCTTGTGGGAGAATCTTCGTGACTACAGGTGGAGTGGTCCATCTGCTTTCTGCAAACTTCCCCCCCATCTTGTCAGACGCCATCTTGTCAGACGTATAGGACAGAATGGAAGCTGTACCTCTTGTAAGCCAGCAGACACAAGGGGCATGCTTACACACAAACGCTTCCCCAAATCACACAAGTCCATCTGCGTGGCTTGTGACCAGGCAATTATCACCTCTCAGCTCAAAGCTGGCCAATCAGTGCTCACTTAAAACATAAGCAATGGCTCCTGGTAACCAAGTTAAAACACTCCCTGTACCCGGCCTCCAGGGGAATGGAAGGATGAAGAGAAGTCGGAAAACTACCGGAAGTGAAGGGCCTAGTGCCCCACGGCCCTGCACCCTTGTTTTAGCTTTTAGCCTGGAGTACTCCAGCCGGGTGGCCTGCTCCGGCTCCTCTCCGATCCCTTGGCCCAAAGCCACACTCCCCGACTTGCCCTGGCGACTCCTCCCACCCGACTCGGGTGGCGACTCCTCCCACCCGGGTACCTCAGTTCTTTTTGCCTTTCTTGCATTCTAGTTTTTCCAAGAGCTCCCTTTTATCCGTCATCTCAAGGCCTGCAGTTTTGGTTGCCCACAGTCGATTAAGGTCCTAAAGTATTAAACGGAAGATTCTAGAAATAATTGATTCATACATTTTTAAATTGCTCTCCGTGTTGAATGGTGTTATATTCGTCACTTAGTAATTGTCTTGGTTTTCAGGGTGGATGTGGGGACATGTCGGCGCTTGCCTTCCCGTAACCTGTATTTTTTTTTTTTTTTTAAAGATTTATTTTTATTTATGTGAGTACACTGCAGCTGTGTTTGGACACACCAGAAGAGGGCATTGGATCCCACTATAGATGGTTGTGAGCCACCATGTGGCTGCTGGGAATTGAACTCAGGACTTCTGGAGGAGCACCCAGCTCTTAACTGCTGAGCCATCTCTCTAGCCCCAAACTAAGATTTCTAAGAGTCCAGATGCTGCTTTCTCTCCTTAGTCGGTGAGTTAGCTGCGAGCTGCCCACTGTTGTTACCCACAGCTTCACTGAGCATGGGCCCCTCCTGTTCTCTACCAGTCCGTACAGCTTCATCTCTACTCCAAGAGCTCTTAGGAGCTGCTCCTGACATCTTTTCCCTCAGCGTCTTCTCCCTGGGGGGTTGCACTCACAGACACTGCGCTGACGTCCACCCCGATGACATCTGCTGAGTTTCCCAGCAATGCTGGGTTCTTTCTTACAGATTAGATTCCTCTCCTCTTCCAGTACCTTCTCTCTCTGCTTCAGCCCTGGCCCTCTACTTAGTCCATTCTCCAGTTTTTAACGCAACCATTCCCTTCTTCTCGTTTCTAGGCTGAGTTCCTCTTCTGACCTGTGGAGCTGCCGTCATGCTAAGTCTTGTCTGCTTGCACGGCAGCTTACCTTCCCTCCGCCATTAGCTACAGACCGTCTCTAGGCCCTTCAAGTGTGGCACCTGGCACAGTAACAGGTATGAAGATCTATCTAGATTTAATATATGTACACATAGCTTCTATAGAGAAT
Source organism: Rhynchomys soricoides (assembly GCA_019843965.1). Taxonomy (NCBI): domain Eukaryota; kingdom Metazoa; phylum Chordata; class Mammalia; order Rodentia; family Muridae; genus Rhynchomys; species Rhynchomys soricoides. The sequence goes on along the minus strand of JADRCH010000035.1, from coordinate 8,655,564 downwards.
GCATTTGTAATGGAATCACATTTTAATTCAATACTAAACATTGAGTACATCTTGGCATCTCACCAAACTATTAATTCTCCCAGAAAAACTTTGGCTCAGGCATGAGAGGCAAAAGGCTGTATTGGACAACGGAGACAGGACTGTGAACGCATGCTGTATGTAGCATTCTTCATTGTGAAGGTAAGGAAAGATGAGGAGCCAGTTTGGATATTAATGGCATCAACTATCACTTGAACAAGTGGCTTCTCTGAATTCTAAGCACAGCACCATCTTAACAGGAAAGTTGAACAAATGAGTTTTCAGGCTCCCTGTCATGATTACCAGTACCACATACAGATGAAGACCGCTTAATGCAATGCCCCCTACCATACAGCCAGCTCTCCTTTCTTCCTGCGCACAACACTGGGGATCGAACCCAGGGCCTCATGTGGTTTAGGCATGTCCCACCAGCAAGATGCATCCTCAGCCCAGAAGAACCAGACCTTAAACCGCACTGCTCGGATTACGCACTGGGCGCTTACCTGTAAAGTACATCCAAACACTCCGATCATCAGCATGGCCACCGAGAGGTAATCCGTGAACACATCCCACCATGGCTTCAGCACCCGGAAGGCGGGCTGCTGCTCGGAGAACTGCCGGAACTCGGTCACCGGAATCATATTTCTGAGAAAGGAGAGAACATTGTGAATTAACTTTTCTTTGCTATCACATAGGGCTTTTTTTTTTCTTTTTTAAAGCAACACTTGAGATACTTTTGTAAACCCTTAAGAGCAGGGTCTTCTGAAGCCACCGGGTTGCTGAGATGCAGTGTTTCCCACCGGTGATGGACCAGCAGTGGAAGAAAGGAGAGCCACACACAGCTAGTAACTGTCTGGTATGCAAGCTCCCTCTGTGCTCCTCAGATTTAGTCATATCCAGGTATTTCCTGGATCCTCAGTTCCCTCAAGTAGAGCATAAAGATGCCACGGAGACCGGGTCTATCTTTTTTTTTTTTTTGTAGGAACGATCTTTTATTGGGGGAGGGCTCATCAATCCTTCTTGGCAGCTGCCTTCCTCATGGCTGCAGGAACGTTGCTCAGTTCCTCCCACTTTCTCTTGGGGCAGATGTGCATGCCCACCCTCTTCTTGATGAACTTGAGTGCACACTTGTCCTTGGACACTTTGAGTAACTCCATGGCGTGCCGCTTGTAGGGCTCGAAGCCACACACCTCCTGGATCATGTCCTGCACGAACTTGGTGTGCTTGGTGAAGTGCCCGAGGTGCCGGCTGTGTCTCGGCTTGCTGACTTTCTTCGTCACCTTGTGGCCCTTGTTGAGGCCCACGGCCATGGGGCAGTGAAGGGCCATGGCTGCAGCTCTCTGATGACGGCAAGGACAGGGAGACGGGTCCATCTTTTGAAAGGTCTTTGCTATTTCTTGCCTTCCCAGGCTGGTCGTTAGTGTACATGCTATTTCTATATTGTTTGTTACTGCTTTACTGAAACCTATTCGTGGGTTCTTCACTTACTCCTCAGAGAAGAAAAAGCATGTGGCTACATGACCACTGTTTTTTAGTAGCTGGTGTGTGTGTGTGTGTGTGTGTGTGTGTGTGATTTTATCCCCTTTTCTATTTTTTCTTTCCTAAATGCATTTGTTTCAATTCCTTTGTTTCTCACATGTTACATTTTGCCGTGAATCTCAAACATACCCCGATTTTCCCTTCTGAGAAATCAGTTTGCCCTGAAAACTTGCTACAGTATGGGTAAGTGTTCCCTAAGGCCACGTGTTAACGTAGGCACAGCTTCTGAGAAGAGAAGACCTTTAAGAGGTCAGGCCCAGTGGAAAAGGTCACTGAGAGTGTCCCTTGAAGGAAACACCTGCTTGCTTCTCTCTCAGCTTTTCAGCTGCCACACAATGAGTAGGTATTGCCGGCCATGTATTCCTGCCTACACATAACTCCATAAAAAGTCCCCAAAGCAGCAGGCAAACACACGATGGGTCCAGGCGTTGAAGACCATGAACCAAAAGAAACCTTTGGCTTTTAATGTTGACTTATCCCGGGTGTTTGTTACAGTGACACAAAAGTTCTATCTCTACAAAAGTCACAGCTGAGCACCCGGCGCTAAATGGGGCATTATTCCGACCCTCCCAAAGCCCACGGACTGTCGGAGTGGGGAAGATGAGAGAGGCGCTGTTAGGCACCGTTTTCTTGATGGGACACGGAGTTTACAACCAAGAACAAACACATGGGTGCCCGAACATGACCCGAACAAGCTGAGTCCTTCGACATTCCGCTGTAAACTGGGGCAGGGCTTTTGCGGCCTTTCGAGGAGTTAGTGATAGCTGGAGAAGGACACTAAACCAAGGTCCCCTGTAAGAAAAGCAAATGCTCCTAAGTGATAACACACCCCTCCAGGGACTCCCCAAGCTACCGATATATAGACAACAACAGCTACACAGGATACAGCTGAGGTTCCGGGGAAGAGAAATGTTCTCACAGCCTTCCGTGTGACCCAGGACTCCTGTGAATTTGTTGGTTGTTCTTGCTTACTTGATTGTTCTGTCCGGCTGCTTTACAATTCTTTCTTTTATTTAGTTGTTTTTGTTTTTGAGACAGGGTCTCTACATAGCCCCGACTGACCTGCAATTCACCCTTTAGACCAGGCTGGCCCCACACTCATACAGATTTGCTTGCCTCTGCCTCCTCAGTCCTGGGACTAAAGGTGTGCCCCATCACACCAGCTACAACTGTTTCTTAAACAATAATTTGGGCTTCACTACTGAGTTTATTCTTTAATAGTGTTGGAATTTCAGCCCTCAGCTCTTACGACCTATCTCCATACATGTGGGCAGCATTTGATGCGGTTTTTTTCATCTTACCGAAACAGCTCCATGCTAACTCCCACAGGACATCCCCACCACCAGCTTCTTGAGAGATGAGCCTATTACATCATGCACGTCTGTCTGTCTGTCTTAATTTGCCTTCTACTGCTCTGATAAACACTAAGAGCAAAGGCAACTTGGGCAGGAAAGGGTTTATTTGTCTGACATGTCCTGATCTTTGAAGAAGCCAAGGCAGAAACTCAAGCAGGGCAGAACACTGGAGGCAACAACTGAGTAAAGCCCATGGAGGAACCCAGGGTGCAGGTTTGCTCCCCATGGCTTGCCCTTTTATACAACCCATGACCACCAGCCCAAGGGTGAACACAACCCCAGTGTGCTGCCTTCCCCACTAATCATTAATCAAGAAAATGCACCACAAACCTGCCTACTCGGCAAGCTGATGGGAGGCAACCCCTCAACAGATATTCTCTCCTCTTGGATGACTCTAGCTTGAATCACATGGGCGGAAACTAACCAGTGGCGTCCATGTTTCTGGCAAATCACTGAAGCTCACTGATCATGTCAGTCATTCTAAAACACAGAGCTCGCTTACACCTTTTAGCCTTTGTCTCAATGAAGCATGACAGTCTCAACTGCCCTTGATATGTTGCCATCACCTGTTGGACACAGCTGCAGATAGGCTGTGATTTCCAGGTTCTGATGCACAGGTGGTTAGTTCTGTGTGGCATTCCTGTGAGCACCATCATTGCTGTACACTGAGAAGCTCTGAGCCATTGCTGGAGAGATAAACAGATGGATTCAGATACTCATTCACCTGGTGTAGCGCTGTTAGCTTTGTGGACAGGGGTGACTATGCTGCTGAGAGGTTCCTCTAACCTCTGAAAGAACTGGGCTCGCTCGCTCAGCAGCAGACAATTTCAGAAAGAGAAAATGGCACGGTGCAGCAGTGGACTCTCAGTGTTCGTGTTCTCCCCCATGCTCAAAACAATGGGAGTCCCAAAGTGTGTGTTACGCTCTTAAATATCTAATCTTAGAAATGAAAAACAAGAATTTTTTTAAAAAAAAAATCCATTCATTTGTGAAAACGAGTAAGCATATCATATAAAAACGTTGGTTGCACATAAATGAATGTTTCTCGTGAAAATCAAAAGACCGTAAACTCAGAAAATGAAAACATTGATTACACTTTAACATAGATTATGAAAAATCAGACGTTCAAAAACACAAAAAGAGGGTATTATTTTATACTTTTGCATATCTCTCCAATATCCAAGTAGAGCTGATGTCTGGATTCTCAGGTCTGGTTCTGAAGTCAGTGCTGTTTGGATTAGATCCCATGAGACTGAACACAGACTCACAAAGGTATGAGGTCAGAAATGCAAAGACTCTGTGAACGGGCTTTCATGTCATATGGATATTTATTTCTGAGGCCTTGCTTGACTAGTCAGTTACAGCGTGGACAACAGGGATGTAGCAATGAATCTCACTGTGAGCACTTCTCTGGGGCTCACAAAAGGCAATGGGTATCAGCAGGTGGATAGGGGGCTAGAACAGAGTAGACAGAAGGGCTCATGCTTGATTAAAGGTGAGCTGCTATCTCTCTTGGAGTTCACCCAGCTGCAGGCCCTTTCAGCAGGCAGATGTGGCCAATGGAGAGGCATCAGCTGACCAGCTTACAGGCAGGCAGCCGCCCAGATCACCAGGCACAATTGCCAGGGGTAGGGAGCAGCCCTGACTGACAGGCTGGTATAGCCAAGGAGGCAGACAGTATTCTTCTCTCGCTTTAAGCCAAGCCAGCTCCTCCACTGAGTTCATCAGCGGTGGGGAAATGCAGAGTCTCCATGGAGTGCCCGGGATAAGGAAGCCAGCATTAATAGGAACATATGGAATGTTTTCGTGTTCAGTTAAACCTACATAATGTTTTACTTTAGCATCTTCTTAGTTACAGACTTCTGAGATCAGCTGACGCGTGACTGGCATAGACAGCAAGGGACTGTTGAGAATTCCATCAAAGTTAGCTTTATAACCGCACAGTGTTTCACAGGATGGAGACCCAGGCCCTTGCTTTGTTATTCTTCCAATCTTGTGTAAAAGGTTCATTGTGGGGCTGGAGAGAATGGCTCAGCAGTGAGGAGCAGTGCTGATCTTCCAGAGCATGGTTCCCACACAGTAGCTCCCAACTGTTAACTCTAATTCCCAGGGATCTGATGACACCTTCTGGCCTTCCAGGGTACTGCACACATGTGGTGCATATACATGCTTGCAGGTAAAAGACCCATACCACACAATAAACAAGAAACTGCCATTATACAGAGGGCACAATGCTAACTTCTGAATGTTTTCGAGGTCTAGAAAGCTCCTTGAGGGATATGGATGTGTACCTAAAGGAGCAAAGTTGAGAAGACACTTCATAAAGAGAGCGGGGCTAGATGTAACTGTGAAGTTCTTGGGAGCTTCATGGTTGGGTAAGGCACAGATGAAACCCACCAACATGACTGGAAAATTCTGTGACAGCCTGTGGTTGTCAATATTAAGAGTAAGCAAACATTTTCTATGTGGGTGGGAAAGGATTTCCCTTAAGCCACATGGTTGTTGACTGAGGATCCCAGTACTAGGTCTGGGTTATTTTCCTAAGAATTGTTGGCCATTGAGACCCTAGAAGCTCCCAAATGATAAAGGCCACCAACACTGCTAACAGCGCCATTGGTTGCATGCCATAACTGGACCCTATTGCTAAAGACATCACATGGTTTGGTTGCAAGCTTAGAGAAATCCAGCTGGGGTTGAACCCTCCCTTGAGGTTACCTTTTATCGTGCCAGGATGTGCTACTGAGGTGTCTGGAAAAATAATAGCCCAAAGCACTAATCAGCTGAGACATCACTAATCTACAGGCATTGAAAGCTGACTGAGAGGCACACAAATGTACCCTCTCAAAGCAGCAAGGTTGGAAGTCACCTCAGACAGCGAAAGGATGCAGGGCCCAGGAGCCACAAAAGTACTAGTGAGTGCAACAGTGGTTTCAAGTGTTGTGATGGGTCTGGGGCTGTTTGTATTTTGATGTTAATTCTGCTCTCCTGGGAGGGGCTTCAAACAAGGAGTGAGTCACGTACTCATGTGACTTCTTGTGAACCAATCCCCTAATGAATAAAGGAGCCAATCACTGGGCGAGAAGGAGGGACTCTTGGGTTGGAAAGAGGAAGATAAGAAGCAGGAGAGAGTTTCATCCTTTTTGGATGGGGACAGCATGAGAACAAGATGTAGCTGCTAGTGTCTCCTGATTTCACTGGCGGATCCATCAGGATTTAGATTTAATAAGGCTTACAAGATTAGGTTTTAGTTGATTCGCCCAGAGATTAAGTTATCATTGTTTCTGAACTAAGTTTGTGTTGTGTTTTCCTTCACCTGGTGGCTCGTCTGGGTTCCAGAGAGAATGGTACAGAGCAAAGTGTGGGTTTGCCTGATGTGCACCACAGAGGCCATGGGGGTATTGAAGCATGGGGCTGGCATGGTAGCGACCCACCAGTGGGAACCTAGCAAGCTGTGGAGCTCAGAGAGTCTCCATGAGATAAGAACTGGCTGGCGAGACCACCAGGGCTGAGAGTAGCTGGGTGCAACGTGGGAATATGCTGTTCTTTTTTAATATTTCCTTCAACAGTTATGGATGCAATCCACATTGGGCTTAATCCCCATCTACAGGGGCAAATTTCACACCTGGTACTGGGAGCTTTGACAGAAAGCTGTGGTTGAGAAAGTCCCCTTGTCTCATTAGAAGAATATGATGCACCTGCTTTGCAAAAGTTGTGTTTATGCTCGTGGGTTATTTCCAGTGTCATTTTCCATTCGAGTGTCTTTCCATTTCTCATTTCCCTGCTTTCCTATGGTCTGTAGGAGAAGGACTTCCTTTGAGACTTTCTACCAGCCTCAATCTGGAGATGGGGGACACAGGGCAGGGTGGTTGGGTACCCAACTGGAGTTGGAGAATAGTCAGATCTGTGTCATCCACTCCAAGGCTCAGGAACTGTCATGGAGGAGAGGTGTGGAAACGGTGAGATTACAGTCACTAAGTCACGTTCCAACTCGAAGTCTCGGAGTCCTGCGGCCTTCCATGCCATCACATGGTCATCAGCACAGCAGCCAAAGACAGACAGTAACCTCTACTCAGTCAAAAGGATAGTACAGAGCTTTTTACAACCAAAACACAACACTTTGTCAGACTGTACTTATAGGGACTGCACAACCCCCCCATAGGGACTGCACAACCCCCCCCCACAGGGACTGCACAACCCCCCAGTCTGGGGCCTTGATCTTGATTTTATAAAAGGTACCCTACACACCACTGGTTTTGTACTATCTGCAACAAAGGTAAAAGACACGTTAGCATTATAAAATGTTGACCTTGTGGGGTCATTTACAAAGGTCTGGGCTAGCGGAGTTCCATGGGCCACCAGGGCAGAGGCTCCATGGTCCTTATCAATGGTTTTCCTTAAAAAAGGAAGAGTCTGTAACCCCAGCAGGTGGGATTCCCTGAGCCCCAGGGCTGAGCTGTCTCCTGGGCATCGTGCTTTATTCACTATGGGGAATAAAGGTGCTCTAAGGAGCCAAAACATACTGTGAGGCAAGTGCTTTCTTTGCTGGGCCATCTCCTTATTCCTCCCAGGAAGACGTTTTAAATGATTCAAAAGAGTCAGATAGGCTAATTTTAGACATACAAACTTTTACAGTCTATGTCGGCCTGTCTTTCACAGATGCCCTTTATGTTCTCTTTGACGATGTGGCACAACGGGAGTGCTGTGCAGTGGCAGAGAGAGGATATGCTTAGTCTGTGAGGGGTTTTAAATGCCACTTTGCTCATTCTGTATTGCACTCAGTGTTTGCCTCTTGAGGATATCATTCAATCCTTTGCTTAAGAAACACTGCTGAGTGGGGCTGAGGTGACAACTCAGTCTGTGTGGTGTTTGCTCTGCAAGCATAAGGACCTGCTTTCCACCCCAGAAGCCTCGTGGGAAGCCTTGTGCTGAGCTGCACTGTTCTAGTTTTAGGCAACTGGAAACAGACAGAACTGTTAACCTCGCCTCCTCAAAGAGCTCCAGACTAGTGAGATCTAGTTTAACATCAAGGTAGACAATGCCTCAAAATAAATGCCTCAAAAATAAAATCCGGAGCTGGAGAGATGGCTCAGTGGCTAAGAGCACTGACTGCTCTTCCAAAGGTCCGGAGTTCAATTCCCAGCACCCACGTGGTGGCTCACAACCATCTGTAATGGGATCTGATGCCCTCTTCTGGTGTGTCTGAGGACAGTGGCAGTGTACCCACATACATAAAATAAATAGATACATCTTAAAAAAATAAAAATCAAATCCGAGTTTGTCCTCTGGACTCCTCATGTGCATATGTGCACTTGCACACATGTGGACATGTGCAGTATACACAGACACACACACACACACAAAATACGGGCACTGGTACATGCGAATGTAGCCTCTTCTGTGGCTTTTCTGAACGTAGTACATCCTTACCAGTACAGAACTGCCTCCAGGACAACTTTAATACTTTCTTCTCTGGAGTTAATTAAGCAGTACACGTTCTTCTCTGTTTATTAACCATGGCTCAAAGACTACCAAACTTAGTCTAATATTTGGATTCCAACCTGACTGCTAACACTGCTGGTTAGGTGGGCGAGCCTCACATCTGTTTCATGTTTTTTCCAGTATGAAATGATAATGGCAATGAAGTGTGCACCTGAGCAAGCACAGCCATACACCGTTCAGGGAAACATGGGTAGACTGTTGTGGACAACAAATAGTCAGAGGCTCCTCAACGGAATAAATGAAAAGCAGCTAAACATTCCCAAGTCCAGAATGCACAAATACAGCAGGCTAGAAACAAACGGTGCTGCTAATCTCTTAAATTGTTTTCAGTTAAAAAAAAAATTATCCTGTGAAAATTTCATTCATGTATACAAAATCTGTTGGTTCTCTCTCAACATAACCCACTAAACTGAGTCCAATTACTGAGGCCTATGTGTGGAAGGTATGGGCCATCCCCTGGAGCGTGGACAAACCATCAGTGGCAACATCCTCAACGAAATGTGGTTTTCTCTCTCGCAGCCACCAGAAATTCCAATAGCTTTCTAGCTAAGGGGGGAGCACCCCATGAGCATGCTCCCTCACCCCCCATCCATACTGGGATTGTAACTGGCTTGATCTTGCGTGTGTTCTGTACAAGTGACAACAGCTTGGGAGGCTCTATGTGCTGTGTCACGTCTAAAAGACAGAATTCCACGGTGTTCTCTTCCATTTCCCAGCTCTTACATGCTTTCTGCATTATCTTCAATGATTTTCCCCAAAACTTTCAGGCGTGTGCATGTGTGTGCGTATGTGTGCCAGTGTGTGTATGTGTGCCTGTGTGTATATGTGTGCCTGTGTGTGTACCTGTCTGTGCACCTGTGTGTGCGCTTATGTGCGTGCCTATGTGTGTGCACCTGTGTGCCTGTGTGTGCATCTGTGTGTGCGCGTGCGCTTTTGTGTGTGTGTGTGTGTGTGTGCCTGTGTGTATACCTGTCTATGCACCTGGGTGTGTGCGCTTATGTGTGTGCGTATGTGCGTGTGTGCATCTGTGTGTGTACCTGTCTGTGTACCTGTGTGCGCACACCCATGTGTGTCTGTGTGTGCACCTGTGTGCATGCATGTACTCGCCTGTGTGTGTGTGCATCTAAGCGTGTGCATGCCTGTGTGTGCACCTGCATGTGTGTGCACTTATGTATGTGCTTGTGTGCATGCCTGTGTGGTGATATAGATGTCTCAGCTATGGCTGAGCACTCAGTCACTATTCTCAGGACTTTGACCAGTTGAGAGTCTCTGTGGCAGAAGGAGGATGATGGGAAAAAGGGATTATGTGAATGTGTAGGTAACTAATCAAAACTGAGAATGTATTTAGAGTTTTTTAAAAATTGTGTGTGTGTGTGTGTGTGTGTGTGTGTGTGTGTAGAGTATGTGCACACAAGTGCAGGTGCCTGCAGAGGTTGGTGATGCCATCAGACCTGATGATGCCATCAGACCCTCTGGAGCTGGAGCTATGAGGCTCCTGATGTACAAAGCCATCTTTCCAGCCCTGTCAATTATTTAATGAAAATCTTAGTGCCAGATTTGGGCTATCTCTTCCTCCTAGCTTCCAGTCAGCGACACCCTAAAGGCACTTAAAACTACACGTGCTACTGTTATTGCTTTTGGTTGCTCATTACTATAAGACCGTGTTACTGATGACACCACCCACTTTGGTTTCAGGACATAGAGCAGTCGGCTTCAAATGTTGTTCCAAATCAACCTGACACGGGAGAAGGCACACTATTTTACACTCCCAGGCTCTTCCCATGTGTCCCACAGGGTGCACATGTCAAAGGAGGCCGTCAGAGTACACTCAGGGTCTCAGCCCTAACCCAGCTGCTTATCTTCAGCATCATGAAGAGGATGAACAAGACACGTTTTCTCCATCTCGTAAACGTTTGTCTCTCTTCCTTGGGAGGTCATGACTCTGATAAGAGTTTACTATGAGGTGCACATGACAACATATTCTAGAAAAATCCACCAAAGGAAGTTAGGATGACACAATGCTATAGGAAGAAACTTAAAAGAGAAAAGTCGTAAGTGCATTACTAAATTAGAACTGAGGTGGACCAGGAGGCTGGTCACCCTATCCATGCTGCCATTTTAGGGCTGAGAAACCTGAGCCAAGGGAAACCAGGTGCTTGACTAAGGACTTTAGCTCGTGGAGACCAGAACTTTCAGTTCAAGTTTTCTCCTTGCTTTAGAGCTCTGATGAAGTCACAGGATGTTAACTAGGGTTCAAAGAACCTAGGAAGCTCTAAACAAAGAGTTTAAGAAGAATTTGTTGAAGGAGAATTTCTCTTGGGCTCAGTCTGTTGTCATGTCCTTTGTTTGACTGTAAGCAATAAAAATCATAAGGTACTCGTAAAGTTTCAATGATTCTTACAGAATCGTTACACTGTTCCCTCAAGTCAGCCTAAAATGAAAGCATTTAACTCAGAGGAAGCTTAAGGGCAAAGTTGACCTTGTGACCCAGAAGGTAACTCTCTAGTCTCCTCTGGAAAGTTGACCTTGTGACCCAGAAGGTAGCTCTCTAGTCTCCTCTGGAAAGTTGACCCTGTGACCCAGAAGGTAGCTCTCTAGTCTCCTCTGGAAAGTTGACCCTGTGACCCAGAAGGTAGCTCTCTAGTCTCCTCTGGAAAGTTGACCTTGTGACCCAGAAGGTAGCTCTCTAGTCTCCTCTGGAAAGTTGACCTTGTGACCCAGAAGGTAGCTCTCTAGTCTCCTCTGGCGTTCTCAGGCTTCCCTGTGTTCAGTCAACGCTCAATCATCTCATTTGAAAAGTCTTCAATTTGAATTTTCCATGAACTCCAAGGGCAGTGAAGCAAGAGGTAAAAATTACTCAGCAATTTTGGTTTTGTCTTATCCAGGAAGAAGATTACCTTTTTATTCCTGGCAATCTCCTTCAAATACGTAACTACAATCCTTTTGTGGATATGTACAGTAGGTCTTGCAGCAAGGCCTTGGCTTTACGTGATGTTTCTGGGATCTCTAGTCACAGGCTACTGAGAACATGTCACATGTTTGGTCAGGGACCATGTCTGGAGGGACTCCCTGTCAGAAGCTTGATTCACTTTCATTACTAACTGGCTTGCTACAAATTAATTGTGAAAGTGAATTTGGCATTGTGTGAGGGGCTCAGAGGAAAACAAACCAGGTACCAGTTCCTGCCCACGTATCATCTCGGGGAAGGGGGTCTACTAGTGGGGTGCCCATGAAGGCTGGCACTACAACGCTCTTCTTTCTAATCAGTGCGGATTCGTTTGTGTGTCTGTGCTGATGCTGCAGAGACTCACTTTATTTCAACCAAGACAGCATTTATAGCTTATCACAGAATCTTCTAGAAAACAGCAGGGCCTTGGATGTTATCAATGCAATTGAATCACACATGTATTATACTCACTTAAGTAAGCAATCTGTAGTAAAAGCCAAACCCTTCTACTATGTTACGCTTTTAAAAAATTGAAATTGCAATAAACAGAAAGCATTAGTACATAGATAATATACTGTAAGAAGTATCAAAACTCATCTGTATTAAAGAGTGCCTGAGAAGAGCAAAGGAGTCAGGAGCTATGTATAAAACCAAAGCCAAGGATCAGTGAGGCCTGCGCAGTGCCTGTCGCTGGTGCTGACGGATGCTTTCTTACATCTCTGCTTGAGGCCAAGGAAAGGGCCAGTGTGCCTTGCCTGTCTGAACGGAATAAAGACAGGCTAGAACTGGCACTGAGTCTGGATTTCGACATTTCTACCTCCTGCTGGGGTTTTAGAAATCCCCATTTCCTGGGGACTTTTGTTAAATAGCTTTAGGGACGTAGCCATGGCACCACGACACAATGCTCACTCTGCGCATTTCAAGTACACGTGCATTCAGAAAAGCCTAGCAGAGCGAGGCTAAGTGGCAGGCTAATACCCCTTTAATTAAGTTTGTTTCTATAGCACTGCATCATCCTACCTCCGTGGATTTTTTCTAGAATATGTTGTCATGTGCACCTCATTGTAAACTCTTACCAGAGTCATGACCTCCCAAGGAAGAGAGACAAATGTTTACGAGATGGAGAAAACGTGTCTTGTTCATCCTCTTCACGATGCTAAAGATAAGCAGCTGGGTTAGGGCTGAGACGCTGAGTGTACACTGACGGCCTCCTTTGACATGTGGGACACATGGGAAGAGCCTGTGAGTGTAAAATAGTGTGCCTTCTCCCGTGTCTCCTCTGTACAGACTTCCACTGTGCTCACGCCTTGGCCCTGCTCAGAGGGACCGTCCGCCTGTACCCAGACACAGGTTGATTTTTCCAGGACTATTCTAACACTGGGAACACAGAGCAGCACAAGGGTTCAGCACTCTTTTCTTGGTCTCTGGGTCTGACTTAACTACAGGCCGTCTGCACCACGGCTACCAGGCTCTATTCCATTTGTTTGTTTGTTTGTTTGTTTGAGAGAGGGTCTCCTGTAGCCTTGAACCCACTAAGTAGCAACAGGTTAACCTTGAACTTTTGACCTCCTTGCTTCACAGCCCTAGTGCTGGGACTACAGGCATACTTCAGCATCCCCTGTTTATTCAGTGCCAGGGACCAAATAGGGCCTTGTGCACAGCAGACAAACCCAGCTACATTCGACTCCTGTCACTGGTCTTCTCCCTTCCTTTTTAAATTCTATCACTCAAACTAGAACCATGTTTCAGGAGGTCAGTGTGCATACATGACCTGATCAATAGGAATCCCACCCTGTAAGCACACTGTGTTTCAAACACTCCTTATGTGGTTTGGACGATGTTTCAGGGTATCTTATCCACCTCCACATATAAAAGCCAAGAGTACAATTCAGATGTGTAAGTCACTGATGCTTATTCTGAAGACTTATCTCCCTCAACAGACACAAGTTTTCCTCCAAGGCTGATTGGTGGCTCGTGCTTACTATCAGTTCTAAGCAGTCACTCAGGGCCACACAGGGCAGGCCAGAAAGTCCAGGCCAAACGAGGCTGGGCCAGGCTGTCCCTCTAGAAGACCACACTCTTTCAAAGCAGAGGAAACTGGAGAAGCCCAGAGCCCTGTCCTCCAGAGTTTTAAAACTCAAATTTCCTGCCTGCTTGTTTCTTAACTTCTGTAGTTTAGAGAAGCCCAGGAAGGCAAGGCTCTCCATGTGCAGGCAGATGCCTTATCCAGAACGCTAAATGGGCGCAAGGAATGGGGCTGAGCTAAACTGTGAATGATTTTACCAGGATGGTTGTCATTTCCTTTCCAAGGGTAACTTTACCTTGATTGCCAGACACTTTCTCACAAGTGTGCATGGAGAATGGTGAGGACCAGTCAACTCAGGTGGGCCAGAGAGGCTAAGGCAATTTCTGGCTGAAATTTTTCCATTTCCTTTCCTTCGATTCTGCATTTACTTATCTGGCAGGGAATCCAATGGAAGGCCTTGTGTATCCAAGTAAACATCTCAAAAAATGAAATCAAATTTAAACTGTTCAAACAAAGTAACATTACTCGGGGCAGAAGAAGCTGGTAGGGGGGTTGGAGAGATGGCTCAGTGGTTAAGAGCACTGACTGCTGGTCCAGAGGTCCTGAGTTCAATTCCCAGCAACCACATGGTGGCTCACAAGCATCTGCAATGGGATCCGATGCCCTCTTCTGGTGCGTCTGAGACAGCGACAGTGTCATGTACATAAAATAAATAAAATAAATATTTAAAAAAAGAATAAAAGGAAAGCTGGTAGAGAGACAAGAGATTGACAGGCCAGTGGAGTCACAGTAAGATCCCTTTAAGTAATTATTTTATGTGCATGGATGCTTTATCTGCATGCATGTCTGTGCACCGCATGCATGCCTGGTGCTCACAGAGGCAGAAAGAAAGCAGTGGAGTTATGGAGAGTTGCTGGGAATTGAACCTGGGTCTTCTGGAAGAGCAGCTAGTGCTCTTAACTGCTGAGCCACCTCTTTAGACCCTTAATACATTAATCTTAGCAAGAATCTCCTATTTGAAATTCTCTTCTCTGCCCAGGGTTTTTGGGAATCGCTGCCTCCTGAGTGCAGCTCAGTGAGCCTGCTTTTATCTCAAGCCAGCTCTTGATGAGTTTCTCCTGTTGGACAAGCTCAGTCAAGTCCACGTGCGAAGGGAGGGGCCCAGGTTCTCTAACCTCTAGCAGAAAGGCACAGCTCCGGAGACCAAATATGGAACTCACCAGAATACTCAAGTATGAATACACACATACACACACATATATAAAAAATAAAGCTTTGTGGTACAGGATGGATTACAGTCGGGTTAGGGTGAAACATCTCTTCTGAATTTAACACCACAAAAGTTCCTGCTCCCAAGTTTTCTTTTCACGCAGTGAAATTAAATGCAATCAAATGTGAAGGCATTCACCACTCTAAGGGTTATCAACTCCAACAACTGGGGTAGACCATCAAGGACAGTCTCCATGAAAGGTCTAGACTGAAGGCTGTGGCCAAAGGCCACTGGTCTCCCATAGCCAGATTGTATCAAAGATCTAAATGGAAAACTGCCATCTAATTAAAATGTTCCTGATTCTGTAGGTGAATGTATTTTTCAATTAAAAAAAAAAAAAAAAAAGATAACAACCAATCATTCCGGAACCAGGATCAGTGTGGCTGTCAGACCTCAGAGAAGTTCCGTATTGCAGTGGACAGAGGTTAGAGCAGAAACCCCAGGCTGGAGAAAGTGCAAGAATTTAACAGACTCTGTGCTCAACCATAAATGGGACATGCTTATCACAGGCTTTCCCCAAGGCTCAGGGCCTGTCAGGGAAGAGGGAGTGGAAAGTCGTACCCAGAAGTGGGGTAGGGCCAGAGTGAAACAGAGCCCCCTGGACGTGCCAGGACTCTGCGTTCATGGGCTCAGACCCACACGATCAAACCAGTCTATATTCTAGAATGGAGTGGGAAGGGGTTCAGGAGCACCCGCCCCTTGACTGACGAGCTTTGATGGCGTCTGAAGGAGGGAGAGTGATATCTCTTCAAGGGTTCTGGTTGACCACACTCCATTGTGAGGCCTCACATCCAAAGTCACTGGATAATTATGCTAAAAACCAAAAGGATATGAACTTAGAGAAGGGGAGGGGGCGGGTCCAGGAGGGAACAACAGAAGGAATTGCTGGTTAATATGATCAGAGTGTGACCTATGAGATATGCAAAGAACTAACAAAATATTTTTAAAAGATAAAACAAAAAGAGAAAGGAAGGCAATCACACAAGTAAAATGCATCACAGCTCTGACATTCCAGCCCTAGGAGCTGAGGAAGAACTGCAATAAACCGGACGCCTCCCCTCCCGGACACTGTGAACTTGGAGGTATAAAGTCCATGATAGCAAATGTCAAATAATTCACACAAAGCCTGAAAAGTCACTAGTGAAAAAAGGTGAGTGCCGTAGCATCCTTGTGGTACCAGCCCTGTGAATGGAAAGCTTGGCTCTGGCACACGGCAGCCAGTACCTCCGGCTCTCACAACGCCGTGGGTGCCACTCCACCACAGACTCCATCTTTCACTCATTCACCTCCATTTTCTTAAATTAAATTAATATTGTCTCCCATGTACATAATCTGAGCGTCACAAAGCAGGAGTAAGTTCTATCTGCTCATTACTTCCCAACTTACCGCAGTGTCTGCTGTATAATAGATGTTTGATATACATTATTATCCATAATATATATTACCCATGCGTGCACGTGCACGTGTGTACACATGCATGCACATGCGGAATGTATCAAAACTTCAAGGTCAGTGTCTTGGTGTTCTATTACTGGGGAAGAACACCATGACCAAGGCAACTCTTCTAAAATAAAGCATTTGAATTGGGGCTGGCTTACAGTCTCTGAAAATTAGTCCATTATCTTCATGGCAGGAAGCATGGCAGCAGGCAGGCAGGCAGGCATGGGGCTGAGAGCTACATCCTGATCCACAGGCAGCAAACACAGAGAGGGAGGCTGGGGCTGGCAGGGCTTTTGAAATCTCAACACCCATCCTCCAGCAGCAGACTTCCTCTCAGAACTAATCCCACAAAGCCACACCCCCTAATCCTTCTCAAATGGTTCCACTCCTTGGTGAGGAGACATTCAAATAGATGAGCCTATGGAGGCCATTCTCATTCAGACAATCACAGTCAGTACAAGCTCAAAGGGGTGGGTTTTTAAAATTTGAATCCTTTGTCAATGAAAATAAAAGGAAAGGAGAAAAATCAAATATCCTCGGACAATTCTGGATGAGACCCAACACAATTCCACTTTATTTAATTTTTTATCTTTTAGATTTTATTTTTATTTATTTATATAGTATGAGTGTTTCACCTGCATGTACGTGTGTACACTATCTCTATGTCTGGTTCTTGAGGGGATCGGAAGATAGTATTGGATCCTATGGAACTGGAATTATGGATGGTTGTGCATTGCCATTCAGGTGCTTTTAACTACTTAGCTCCTGTACTGGCTGGTTTTGTGTGTCAACTTGGCACAAGCTGGAGTTATCACAGAGAAAGGAGCCTCCCTTGAGGAAATGCCTCCATGAGATCTAGCTGTAAGGCATTTTCTCAATAAGTTATCAAGGGGGAAGGGCCCCTTGTGGGTGGTGCCATCCCTGGTCTGGTAGTCTTGGGTTCTATAAGAAAGCAGGCTGAGCAAGCCAGGAGAAGCAAGCAAGCCAGTAAGTAACATCCCTCCACGGCCTCTGCATCAGCTCCTGCTTCCTGACCTGCTTGAGTTCCAGTCCTGACTTCCTTGGGTGATGAACAGCAATGTGGAAGTGTAAGCTGAATAAACCCTTTCCTCCCCAACTTGCTTCTTGGTCTCATGATGTTTGTGTGGGAATAGAAACCCTGACTAAGGTAGCTACCTCCCCCCCCCCATGTGTAAGGTTTGAATGAGAATGACCCCATAGGCTCACATATTTGAATTCTTCCTCCTCAGCTGGTGAACTACATAAGTAGAATTAGGAGGTGTGGTCGTGCTGGAGGAGATGTGAAACTGGAGGTGGGCTTTGAGGTTTCAAAAACCCAAGGCAGGGCTAGTGTCTTTCAATCTCTCTCAGTCTCTCCTTCCTTCCCACCTATAGATCAGGATGTACACTTCCGGCTCCTGCTACAGCGCCATGCCTGTCTGCCTCCAGCCATGAATGATCATGGAGTCACCTTCTGTAATGGTCTGCAAGCCGCCAATCAAATGCTTTTCTAAAAGTTCCCTGGTCGCAGTGTTTCCTCACACTGACTCTCACACAGACCCTGTGCTCACAGCACTGGTACGTGACTGACACACAGGCCTTCTGCTTTTTATTTTTGTGGTGTTGGGTATTGAACATGAGGTCTCTCACACACACTATTCTGATACTCTATCACTGAGCTACATCCTCAGCCCCAGCCACCTCTTTACTTGCTAAATGTTTTAGGCCATCTGCATGCGGCCCAGGCTGGCCTTGAATGCACTCAGTAGCTCAGTCAGGGCTTGGCCTTATAATGATCCTGCCTAGCTTACCAAGACGCTGGGACTTCAGGCCTCTCTGACCATGTCTGGCATCCTGCCATCTTCATCAAAAATATCTGCATACTATTTTCAAATGAGTTGTTTGCCAGGTGCTATTATTAGTAAAAAATTTTTTGTTGGAACTAAAAGAGGCTTTCCTTAGAAAATCCATTTCAGAACTGCCTTGCCAGATATATTTTTAAAAGTAGTTGAAAGATCTAGAAAACAAGATATATATGTCTAATGATGCATCAGCTTGACTGGTGGCATCTGAAGGTGGCTTCGGACCCGATTTTCTACAGCAAATATCATCAGCTGGATGGGAAGTGTGTTGGCGTGGCTTGTTACTCTGGACTAGCATATGAGGTGTGTCTATGAAACCAGCAACTCCTATGGCAGAGCCAAGAGTATGGGGGTTCAAGGTTATCCTGGGATAAGTGGATACTCTGAAGTCAGCCTGGGCTCCATGAGACTCTGTCTCCAACAATAACTAAGAGTTGTTAAATAGAGAGGCTTAACATATTAATCCTAGGGGGTATGTGGTGTTCACCTTTAATTCCAGTATTCAGGAGGAAGGCCGGCAGATCTGTGAGCTCAAAGCCAACCTTGTCTATATAGTGAGTTGAGATCCAAGGCTACAGTGAGGCCCTGTCTCAACAAATAAATAAATGAATAAATAAATAAATAAATAAACCGACCTCAATTCTATAAAATAAAAAGCATAAAAAACCCTGAATAATTCAGTTAAAATCTAAAATTTCATAGAAAAAAAAAAAAAGGACAAAAGAAAAACAGATTACTTCTAAAAGTAAAAGATTACTTCAAAGATGAGAGACCTTTCAGAGCTCTGAAGAGAAACTGGGGAATTTAATGGATGATCCGGGTGGTGGAAAACAGGCCCGGCGCCAAAAGAAAGGGCAATTGATGGAACAACTGGACATGTTTGTTTTTATTTGTTCTGTTCCCTCTGTTTGGATGACCCATCCCCAAAAGTTAACAGCAATCACTGCTCCACAGGCCTAAAAATGATTACATGGATATAAAAGTTGCAGCAAAGTAAATAACAATGGAGAACAGGCAATTTGTGGAAAGACAGCTCAGTTCATTTGTATCACAGGCGCTGGAGACACGCATGTGTCTCCTATGGTTCCTACGGTATTACGGGAGACTGAGGGGGAGGGAAGAAAGCCCAGGGTCTCGCTGACTTCATCTCCCCTTCCTGGAGGCTCTGGGGGCTCAGCCTATCAATGGAGAATACTGGAATGAGAAGGTCCTCAAGGGCAGAGAGATGACATAGCCATTCCCAACAATGACCCTGACCTTGGCAGCTTTATACAGGTACTAACCTAGCTTCTGTCACACACTGAACCCATTATGTAGAGGAGGCAGTGATCGAGAAACGCAACCTCTGTCCTTGTGCACCTTGCACCTTGCAAAAAACTGAACGGTCACCCACACCTTACTACAGCTGTGATAGACAACGGGCTAGACACATGCATGATGCTTCATACACACACAGGTGCCTGAACCACTGGGGTTAAGGTGCCTTCTTCGGGTGGTTCACACTGCTCTCCATGAGCCAGGATGAGTTTTTGTTTCTGTTGAAGAAGATAAATTTAGCATTGTCTATTCCAGAAACAAGGACAGGACTGAGCTGGCTGAGATGTCCCAGAGGACAACAAATGACAGATTTTAGACTAAACTGACAAAAAAAAAAAAAAAAAAAAAAAAAATCACGAAGACCCAATCACCAAAAGTCAGCGACCCAACAGAAACCAAGCTTCATCTTCCAACTGTCTGCTAAATGGGTCCAACTGTCCTCCAGATGTGCCAACGACACTAACCTCCAGATACATCAAC
The DNA here is from genome assembly GCA_019843965.1 of Rhynchomys soricoides. Lineage (NCBI taxonomy): Eukaryota > Metazoa > Chordata > Mammalia > Rodentia > Muridae > Rhynchomys > Rhynchomys soricoides. Next base: position 8,635,811 of record JADRCH010000035.1, on the reverse strand, counting down.
GACACTGACTTTATTCTGGGTCATCTTCCACCCAGCACCTCTGTTGCTCATGCTAGGTACTAAGTTCATGCCAGTCTCATCCCAACCAAACATGCCTTGGTATCTTAGGGGGTCGGTCAGCATCTTCTCGAGCAGCAAGGATGGGGGCCAAAGACCACCTCTGCCTCCTGCATCTGTCCAGATGTGCTCATCGTTCCTAATCTCACTTCCTTCTCACTTCCTCTGTCCATGCCTACCTAGGAACTCACTTCTGGACTGCATGGATGTCTACTCTTGGTCAGAGTATGATGATCCCTTAGATCTGTTTAGAGACAACTTTAACTGGTACTTGGGCTTGAACCCAAGACCTTGGGCATGTTAGGCAAGTGCTTTACCACTGTGCTACATGGCTGGCCTAGCATAAATCAGGCATGGCAAACCTCTTAGCTTTCTTCCTTTAGTTATTGAGGCATGGAAACTGTTATAGTCTAGTTATCCTGACATGCTATCGAAGGGAAGACCAAATTCTTCTCCCAGACTTCTTGGTTCTGTTACCTAAGTTCTCCAAAACCTCCCAGCCTCCCTACCATGGTAGCCTCCAGGGAATGTGATAACTCCCTTCCTCCGTGAGGCCAGGCTTTTCAGGTTCACGTGTGAGGGCGGGCAGCATCCCGTGTACTTGGCTTGTTTCTCTTTATTGGGAAGTTCTACGGGGTTATCCATGTTGCTCTTCACTTCTCTTTTTCTCTGTTCCTTCCTCACTCCCCCTTGGCAGCATTTTAAAACCACCAAATGCCTGACACTGCCCCTCACTGAGAATCAAAGCTAAACAAGAAGTCAGGGCAGAAATGTGGCCTAAGAGCTCTTGAGAGGAAGCTTAAGAGCAGGCCCTTTGTTTTGCTTCTCAGCTCTTCACACCAATTCAAACCCAAAGATTTACCTGAGCCAGCTCTCTGGAGATGTGTGGTAACTAGTCTTTCACTTCCGGCAGAAAGGAAGAGGGCAGTGGTGGCACACACTTTTAATCCCAGCACTTGGGAGGCAGAGGCAGGTGGATTTCTGAGTTCGAGGCCAGCCTGGTCTACAGAGTGAGTTCCAGGACAGCCAGGGCTACACAGAGAAACCCTGTCTCAAAAAAAAACAAAACAAAAAAGAAATGAAAAGAAGAGGTCTGCATCCGCGTGAGGCAGGTGTGATGGATACCTGGAATCCTAGCACTGGAGGGGTGGAAGGAGTGGGGTAGGCAGTCCAAGTGCAGACTTAGCTTCATAGAGTTTGAGTGCAGCTTGGGCTAGATGAAACTGTCTCAAAATGAAAATGAAAATCCAAGAATTGAAAAAGTAAAACCAAATATGTGATCGCCTGGGAATGAGAATATGAGGTAGAAACAACCATGTGTCAGGGTTTTACAACTAGGGGGGGTTTACAGCTGGGGGGATTCACAGCTGGGGGGAGTTTCACAGCTGGGGGGTTCACAGCTGGGGGAAGTTTCACAGCTGGGGGAAGTTTCACAGCTGGGGGGTTCACAGCTGGGGGGGAGTTCACAGCTGGGGGGGTTACAGCTGGGGGGATTCACAGCTTGGGGGGGGTTTACAGCTGGGACTTAGAATTGGAATAGACTCAGATTCAGATCCATTTCTGAAAATTTCTTGCCATATAAACTCTCAAGTGATTTTGTTTTTGAGGCAAGGTCTCATGTAGCACAGGCCGGCCTCTAGCTGTGTAGTCGAGGATGACCTGAACCTCTGATCTTCCTGTGTCCACCTGTGTGTAGCACCAATACTACAGGTATATAGCAGTACATCCAGTTTTATGCAGGACTGTGATCCCAGCACTCAGTGAGACTAGGCTGCACTGCATCCACTGAGCTACAGCCCAGCCCTGATGGAAACTTTTACAATTTTCAACCCTAGTCCTAAAAACCAAATCGATCTGGACGGGCAATGCCTCAGTACGCTCCTACAGATTCAACACTTCTCTCCACCTTGGCTTAATCTGGTGAGAGGGCCAGTAGCTCGTTTGTAACCAGCAACGAGATGCGTACCTTCGCCAGCATTTAAGTACTATACCAACAGTGACCAGCCTGGCGACTGGAGAAGAAGAGCAGAGAGCATCTGCACAGGGAAAATGGCTGATTAAACTGGAGAAAAGGCCTGTAAATGAGTCAGTACGAGGTGGGCCAGCATCATAGCTACCAACTTCAAAGGGAAAATGAAATTATTTGGGTTGCCCTGGTAACACCAAGATAAAATGTGGAAACAAGAGTGCAGGCGCTAACACTCACAAGCCCTTCCTGCTCACATCACCGAATGAGCTTTACCATGGCAACATGCAAAAAACCCACACACATGGATCAAACAGAGAATACCCAAGGGCTGGAAGCCTGGCAGTGAAGATCGTGCTGAAGCACTGTCAACTCAGTACCTCACAAAGGCTTGCTGGGATCGAGTGAGCCGTCCTTTGAAATCTTAGCCAGTTTTCAAAGCCAAGTGCCAAGTATTAACTCTATGGCTCGCATTTCTCCAAATCTTCACTCATTATGAAGCATTGGTTTTATTCAGTAATAATAATAATAATAATAATAGTAATAATAATAATAATAGTAATAATAATACATGAAGGCCAGAAACCTCGTGGTGGTTTAAATATTAAATGTTCCCCACAGTCTCAAGTGTTTGAACATTTGGTCTCCTGTAAGTGGCACAGTTTGGGAAGGCCCAGGAGGCGTGGCCTTGCTGGTGAACCTATGCCCCTAGGGCTGGGCTTTGAGAACACCACCCTGCTTGCAGTTTGCTCTCTCAGCTTTGTGCTCTTAGCATGCTGCTCCAGCCTCCACTCCCACCGCTCGTTACCACACTTACTGCCGTTACAGACTCATCCCTCTGGAAAACCAGGAGCCCAAGTGAACTCCCATCCCCCTGAGTTGCCCTGGCTGCGGTGCTTTATCACAGCAACAGAAAAGCAACCAAGGCAAATGCCATTCGAGGTTATATATTCTAGGTCCGATTTATGCCTTTGTAGGAGAAATAATGCCCTCCCACCCCCACCCACCCCCAGTTAGTAAGGCAGTATGTAGACCTAGCTGATAACCATGCTACTATAGTTCCACAGTATTGCTGCTATCATCATCATCATCATCATCATCATCATCATCATCACCATCATCATCACCATCATTATTTGGTTCTGGCAAACGAATCCATGGACTTGCACATGCTGAGAATTTACTCTATGATAGAACAACACTCTCAGCTCCAGGGTTAGTCAGTTAAGACCCTAGAATCAAACTGGGTGGCAGGAAGACCCTCAACTGGAAGTACTGGGGTCAGAATCCCGCTTCTGCCACTCATAAGCTAGGTGAGTGGGCTAGTTAATCCATTTGCTTCTTCATCCTTAAAAGGTGGAAGAGAATAGTTATTTTCCTCTGTAAGTGCTAAGAAGTGTGTGAGAGAGAGTTACGGCAAGCACTAAGAGCAGTAAGCTGAGAGGACTTAATATTGGCAGTAGAGATGACAATAGGATCTGGTAAGTATGCTGAGGAGCTCACAATTGAAAAAAAAAATCACTGTGGTAAGAAAACGTCATGTTAGATCTCCCTTCTCAGCAAGTGTCTAGCTACGCAGTGTGATTTTGCTGACCGTAGCAGCAAAGTTTTACAACAGGTTCCAAGAATGTACTTATCTTGCTAACTGAAATGTTCTACCCATTTGTGGTTTGATTGAGAATGGTCCCCAGAGGCTCCTGTGTTTGCACACTGGGTCCTCAGTTGGTGGGACTGTTTGGGAAGGACTAGGAGGTGTGGCTTTGTGGGAAGAGGTGCGTCACTAGGGGTGGGATTTGAGATTCTAAAAGACTCAGCCACTCCCACAGTCTCTCTGCTTCTTCCTGTTTATGGATCCGGATGTGAGCTCTCAGTTGTGGTTCCAGAACCGTGTCTACTGTCTGCTGCCATTTTCCCTGCCACAGACTCACCCCCTGAAAACGTAAGCTCCAAATAAATTCTTTCTTTTGTAAGTTGCCTTGGTCACAGTGTCTTATCACAGCAATAACGAAGACACCAAGATCAGTCACTCCCACTTGTCCTGTCTCCTCAAAACCACCAGCACGCTCTCTAATGTAGAGAATCTGACTACTGTAGACGCACCATACAACTGGAGTCATGCGGTATTTATCACTGTGTGACTGGCCCGTTTTTCTTCACGTTTCCAGGGTTTATTGGTGCGCATCACATAATGAAGGATTCATTTCTTTTTGAAAGCTGAAAAGGATTTCATGGCAGGTATTTTAAAAGTGATGCATTAGAGAGGATCACCAGGGCCCACCCCTCCCTGAGGAGCTATAGACAGATGATTGTTTCTGGAGAAGAGAGAGAGAGACATTTTCTTCAGTGGTGTGGCCACTGCTAAGTTGTCCCTGCTCCTGTAGGTTCCTTATCTGAGCCTTATCAGCAGTCCCAATAGTTGATTTGATAAAAAAAAAATTGATATATTCATCTGTTAGGGAATTATAATAAGAGGCATCACCTTAAGAAAATATGCTTTACAAAACAAAACAAAAACCCTGAATCAGATTTCTCATTTTGCTAAGTGAGACTCTCAGGTCTAACAACTGACAACTGACAATTGCCAGACATTAAATACAGGATTATGTTTTTGCTCTGCAGTAAGCCTATCAGGTAGGCTCTGGCTTGCTTTATAGAAGATGAAACCTCCATACAAGTTAAACAGTATCCCCGATCTTACAAAGTCTGTGTAAGACAGAGCTCATTCCACTTCACAGTCTCCTTCATGGAGCCCCAGCCTTGAAGCCCACTGACAATGGCATCCACTTGAGAAGCTAGCTATCTCTGGATTGTATTCATGGCAAACGTGTTTGAGAGTTTGAACACACCACCCACACCACCCACGGCTCTGGCAAAGGAGGATCCAGTCTAAGAAAAGAGCCTTGAGGAAGCTCAAAGGACTCAGCTTCTTCCATGAAGCCACTAATGTGGAACCCACCCATCATTCAATAGTTAGAAAAACAGTTTTACAGAGCCCCGGGATCACTTCTATCAACACATTACACTCCTGGTTACTTGCTTCTGTTCAAGGCTAAACCCTTGGGCAGAGAACACAGTTCCCAAACCCTATCCTGTTCCAATCTCCTAATTTAGGGGTATCTGGATGTGGTTCCAGGAACTCAGTGTGGCAAAACAGCAAGTACCTTCTGTACTGAGAATTGAATACTGGGAAACTTACACCAAATTAAAAGACAAGGACACTGACTACTTACTCCCACCCCCCATTGTTCTTGTTCAAATTAATCAGACTGGGCTACTCGTTAACCATCTCGTGCCCCAAGAGGATTACCAGGATCTCCCTTCCTCCTCTGCCAGTCAAGGGTTCTATTTAATTACAGAACAAATACAAATACCAAGCAAACACACAAAATGGATTTCTAAATTGGTTAATTTACATGGTAACCCTTTATATAATTATGACACTGACAATTTTAATTCCTGAAAATTCCTGAATTCCTGAAAAGGTGTATTTTCTTTAATTGCAGATATGTTCACAAAAAGGGTTGGCTTTCTATGACTAGTTTAAATGTTGAATTTAAAAATAAAATGCAACGACTATTTCTGGCTCATCTCAAAATATTTCCAGGGCTGGGAACCTTTGAGGTATATTTTATGTATAGTATCCCTTGAGTACAGAAAGCTCTTCCTAAAGCACAAGCCACAGACTTCACCCTGCAAGAAGTATGGTAGAAAGACCCTCAGACACTGTAATGGCTATTCCTGGTTGTCAACTCAATGATATCTGGAATGAGCTACAATCCAGAATTAGAGGGTTCACCTGTGACCCAGATCTTGAGGCTGGAAGACACAAGTTTCTGACCTAAATCTTGGCATGGAGATCTTGAGGCATAGTGGCTATGAAAAGCTTAGGCCTAGGCAAGGTAGTACATGCCTTTAATCCCAGGAGACTAGTTCAAGGTCAGCCTGGGACAAAACAAGTCCCAGATCCAGGCATGGTGGTACACATCTTTAATCTGGGCCACACCTTCTGCTGGAGACCTATATAAGGACATTAGAAGAATGAAGATTCACTCTTTGCCTGCTTGCATTTACCTGCCAGCACCTCTGTTGGAATCTACTCCTACAGAAGACCAGCTGAAACACCTACCCTTGTGGGACTGAGCAACTACTAGATTCTTGGACACCCCATTCACAGCTGCCCATTGTTGGGGAGTTGGACTACAGACTGTAAGTCATCATAATAAATTCTCTCAATATAGAAGGGCATTCCATATGTTCTGTAACTCTAGAGAACCCTGAGGAGCTCTCCGGAGCCATAGCTCCTTTAGGAGATGTCACATCACCAGGACGCTCACATACCCTAAGCCCTGGCTTTCATTCTACCAAATACTTCCATGCAGGCCCCTCTGTCAGAATCACTCAGTTTCTATTTTTACCCCCCCTTAAATCTAGGTGCTCCTCAGTCCCCTCTTAACGCCCCAATATTTGTACCTCACGCTCTAGTTGACGGGTTTGTTATGGAGGCTAGAGAAGTCAAGCCCAAGAGTCTTACTCATTTCTGTAAAACTGAAAGGAGTGGAGCCATCCCTGACTAACAGCAGCCTTAGACCGTAAGGAAAGCATGTCTGCAGAGCACACGGGGGCTTTGCCACAGAAACGTGTGCTAGGTGTCCAAGGAGATGGCTTTCGTAAGTAGCTGGATATGGCAGACTGGAGTCGGAAACTCTCAGCCAGAGGAACAAACTCAGGAGTGCTTAGGGCATATGAAGTGTTACCCGGGGACCGGATAAAACCACTTAGAGCACATGCAGACAGGAAAGCTGTGTAAGGACTTCCCGAAACAAAGAACATTTTGCTCCAGATATGGAGTTTCCTTCCTTTGCATGAATACTATTTTTGGAAATGTTTTCTTGGGCTGCCCTTTGAGAATATTAATACTAGGGGCTAGGGGATGGCTCAGTGGGTAACGTTCTTGGACCTTCAACTCTCAGCATCCATGTGAGAGCCAGGCATGGTATATATGGGGGAATTGCAAATAGATGGAGTCTCTGGGGCTTGTTGGCCAGCCATGGAGCAGAATCAGTGAGTTCCATGTTCAGTGAGAGACCTGTCTCAAAGAATAAAGAGCAATCATGGAGAGAGACAACATCAGCATCTGGTTCCCATATGCACACGCATGCATAGTTGTACATACACATGTACAAGCCACAAGAACATGTACATATGCGATATGTATGCATGTACATGCACCCACCCACACTAAATCTTGCACAGCACTACACTATCACACACACACTAACTCTTGCACAGCACTACACTATCACACACACACTAACTCTTGCACAGAAGTACACTATCCTAACACTCTAAACCCTTTTGATGTCATACCCTCTTCCTGGTGCTATCTTCACTCTCTGTACTGTGCATCTGTGTTCTTCACTTGTGTTTGGTCTGCCTCCTCTATGCAAGGTAAACTCCTTAAGAACCGGGCGCCTGGCCTTCACTCCTTCCTCCCTTCAAATGCCCAGAACAGTTTCTGGCACATAGATGCACTCACTAGATAACTGGTGAACACACAGCTGGAAATCCCCTCGGTTGTGGTTGTCAGAAACGCACAGCAGAAGGGCTGCAGAGATGGCTCAGTCATTATAAGTACTTGCTTTATTTGTAGAGGACCCAAGTTTGGTTCCCAGTCCCACACACAGTCTCATAACCACCTGTCTGTGACTCCAGTTCCAGAGGCTCTGATGCTCTCTTCTTACTTCAGTGGACACCAGGCAATGTGGTACAAAGACATACATGCAGGCACTCACACATAAAATAGAAATAAATAAATCTTTATGAAAAACGAATACAAGAAATATTCGTATGACTCTCAGAATCTAGAGTAGGTAGACTTAGTTTTGAGACTGGGAGAGGAAACAGACAACACCTCTGCTCAGAATTCATTCCCTGATATGAGTACACTCGCACCTTTGGGGCTTCTTAAATCTGACTCAAGTCTCAACCACCACCTTTGACCCTGTCTCTCAATGCATGGTGGTGTACGCCATGACTCCCTCTTTTCCGGACTATGACACTGCAAAGCTGATTTGGCATTAACTCCACGGTGCATACTTCCTTTCATCTTCCACACCTGTTATCCCAGTTGAACATACTAGAGATTTTAACTGCATATGTGTTTCCTTTCCTGTCTTCGCCCATTTGAAGTCCCACCAAAGCAGTAATTTCTTTTGCTTGATTTGGAAGTTATTTATGTCCCAACTGTTTAGGACAGCATCTGCCTGTGGCCTGTGTTCCTTACTGAATGAAGAAGTAGAAAGAGAGTGCACATAGAAATGGCACAGGAGTGAGGTAAGCAAAGGGATACAGGCGGTGAACAGATGTGTCAAATGCCGGGTAGTGCGTGTGCACACTCCAGTGTGTGCAAATGCAAGACACTTCAGTGCAGCCCATGGTACTGGGATTCCATTTGTCAAATGAGAAATTTAGGAAGGACTGGTTAAATGAATAATTTGAATTAGATTTCAAATGATTTGAAATCTAAACAAGATTCAAATATTGTTAGAGGAAAAACATGGGGAAAGTATGTCAAGTTACAGGCACAGGCAAGAACTTCACAACAGGACTCCAGGTGCTGAGAAACAAGGCCAATGATCAACAAATGGGACCTCAGCAGACCAAAGAAACAGCTAATCCAGTGAAGAAGCAGTCTACAGAACAAGAAAACAATCTTTGCCTGTCCATCTGACAGAGGATTAGTAGCTAGAACACACAAAGAACACAAGAAGCTAAACAAGAAATCAAATAACCAGATCAATACATGGACTAAAGAAATGAACAGTTTCCCAGAGATGGACCATAGATAACAACCATGTTCAGTTCCGCAAGGAGGCAGAGAAATGCACGTCGATACTGCAGTGAGATTCTGTCTTACCCCAGTTAGAATGGCAGTCATTAAGAGAATGAACCAGGTATGGCACTCCATGCTTTGAATCCCAGCACTCAGGAGGCTGAGGGCAAGCATGTGTACATTTCAATACCCAGCACAACATGCCTTGTGAGTATGAGGACCAGTAAGCCAGGCCTACATAGTGAGACATTTTCTCAAGACAAAAATAAAGCAAAACCCCAAGAGGGTCTAGAACAAGCCTGTGGGTTGGTTATCCCATGACATCATGAAAAATGGGTAGGGTCTAGAACAAGCCTGTGGGTTGGTTATCCCATGACATCATGAAAAATGGGTACTATATAGAAAGGCCCCTGGGGCCCTGCTAGGAGTCCTTGGGACTACTTCTGAAACATGGACAGCACTTTATGCTTGAGTACATCTGTTTAAGTGTGCACCAGGAACTGCCTTGTGGAGAATCTTTTGCTAGAACCCTGGCTGAGCTAGCATTGCAGGATTTACTGGAAATCCTGGGGCGGGGGGACCCATTCAGGTGTGGGGGTCTCTCAGTGTTGGCCACATGGCTGAGCCACTCCTTCCTGAGTGAGTTAGACTTCAGTCTCTGGCATAGGACCCAGCCATGAGGTATTTTATTTTATTTTGCGCTCCAGGGTTTTCCTTTATAGATAGACGGAGCTTTGTTATAAAGCAAGATCAATATTTTTAGCCTCTGTTTATCAAGCAAACATGGGAGTGGGACTCTGGGTTTGGATCTATTTTTCCTAGAAACATCTTAAACAAAACTAAAGTAATACATCTGAAGGTCTTACAGGAAAACCAGAGCTGTGTGCGACTCTAAAAAAAAATGTAGTTTGCTTACATAGAATGGTTTCAGTATGCCAAGATCGATTAACTGATTAGTTGATTGATTACAACTAGGGTTTGAACATACTATGCACGTGTTATACTACTGAGCTACACCCTCAGCCCTGTATTTACTTATTTACTTTTTGACACAGCTCTGGCTGGCCTGGAACTTGCTATGTAGATGGGGTTGGCTTTGAACTCATAAAGATCCCTTAACTCGGACTCCCAAGGGCTGAGATTAAAGGCACATGCCACCATGCCTGGCCAGGCCTCTATTTTCATATCACATCTTCAGCTTATATTTTCCTTTACAGTGCAGCAGGACTGACAGACGCCCCATGAACTCAGCTTTGGAGAAAAACATCCTGCTTGAGTAATACTGAAGGGCGCTCGGTCATAGCTACAGTACTCTGAGAGTCTGTGGCCGAGTGTTTCCACATACAGTCCAAGATCAGCACTTCCTACCTGCTGTGAATAACTCCTTCACTGCTCGGGCTATTTATATACAGTCTCATGTATCTCTCCTCCCACACTGCAAACTGTAAGGGCAGAGCCCAAGAGTCTCATTCGGTCACTCCCAGCTCCTAACCTAGTTGCCTGGGCAGTAACGGTTTACACGACATGGAACTGTACGCGCCTACGGTTTAGCTCCACCAGATGGTTTCTGAATGTTGGATAATGCTTTGAACAGAAAAGTTATGATGGGGTCTGCATTTGTTTGATAAATGGAAGATAATAATATTGATTTTATTTAACCAAGGTCCCCCGCTATGGGTAAAGGAGACCCCTAAGAATACAAAGTAAGGCTTCAAGTGTTACCAAGAAGGCACAGACACCTCACGTGAGCTGCATTATTTAACTCATGCTATCCCATGACTCAAGGTCCCACAAGCCTAAGTGTATGGGAGCAGCTGAGATTTCAGTCAACTATTGTGCCTGGGGTTTTCCAGGGGAAGACCAGGGGCCTGAATGTCACCCGGGAAGTCAGTTTACAGAGCTGCGAAAGTGACATTCTACAGACAACACTGCACTGCTTCCTGGTCATTCTTGGTGGCATTCACCAGCAAGGAGGCTGCTCTCTCTTCTCCCACTGTTAGTTCAGTCCAATGTCACATGAACATATAGTAATTGTACCAAATGAGCTCAGAGTGACATCTTATATAAGCACAGGGCATGATTGGATCCTGTTGACCCTCACTGTCCTCTATCAGCACGCTGGGCATTGTCCTCTGCAGGACTACTTAAAAGCTGGGGGCTCTCCCTACCTCTCATCTCTTATGAGCTGACATCAGACATGTTATGTTTGTTCTATCCCTGGTTTCTAGCTCTGGGCTTCAATCTTGTAGCTCTCTAGCCTTAGGACCTTAATAACATCACAGAACTTAAAAAGCAGCCTTCGCTTCACTCAGGACTGGAATGAGTCTGTTCTCTGGTCAGCACACAGCCCATGGCATATTTATATTAAATATGTGTCATCATCCCTCAGTACAAGAAATAACAACACACAGGTTCAGTTTTTAAATCGATTGCTTCATTTTAGGGAGAAAAAGGAGGACTTGCTCAGTCTTGCCCAAACGTGAGCCTGACATTAAAACAGAGACATGGATGTGTATTTTTAAATCGTGGTCATCCTGCTCCCCCCAACACACACACACACCCCGCTTCTAAGTAAAATGCCACAGAGAACAAAATGAGATAAGCAGTAAGACTATCTGAAAACCTTCATGAGGTAAAGAATCCTCTCGTTCTTTCGGATGACAATCCTAAAACAAAACGTATTTCAAAACAGGCTTCTTTCCAGGTTTCCAAGCAAACACACCCAAATAGATTAATTAACTTATCAGAATCTTTGACTGTCCTCAGATGCCATACTTAACACTGAGAATGATGTCACGCAAATGATTCTCAGTGAGAATGTCAACAGGAAGAGGTTGATAGAAATATGAAGCCTCGGAGCGAGCGAATCTTGAGACTCAGATGAGTTTCTTACCAGAGATGCTGGTTAAACCGAACAGCTGAGGGGCCAAGGCCATCAAGGAAAGCCTCTGTTCTTAGGCTTGATGCTCTCCTCATATGAGGCATTGATTACGCATCTGGGTGTGGTCAAAGGGGGCTTTTGGGAATCATTGTGTTTCTTTTCTTTTTCATTTTTGGTTTTTTGAGACAGGGTTTCTCTGTGTAGCCCTGGCTGTCCTGGACCTCACTCTGTGTAGACCAGGCTGGCCTCGAACTCAGAAATGCACCTGCCTTTGCCTCCCAAGTGCTGGGATTAAAGGTGTGCGCCACCACTGCCCGGCTTTTTTTTTTGTTTTTTGTTTTTGGTATGTTTCAATAAGAAAAAGAAGAACAGCAGTAGCGGTAATGTAAGCACACCACAGGCACACCCATTCCCAAGGGGCTTCTAGGAACAGACCTGCTCCGGGTACCAGTGACACACCTTATTGCCTTCCCCAAAATATTTTTGCTTTGACTTCTGAAATATTCTTCAGGGTGAAATCTCAGTCAGTAGAGCGTTTACCTAGCATGCAGGAAGCCCTGGAGCCCATCCCAGTACAGCCTGAACTGGGTGTGTTTCCCCAAACCTATAACCCCAGCTCTAGGAAGGAGGCAGGAAGACCAGAAGAAGTTCAAGGTCATCCTTAGCTACAGTGTTCTCGGCCAGCCTCGGCTACATAGGACTTAACAAAACAAACAAAACTCAAACCAAACCAAACAAAGAGCTACTCCTAACTTACAGATAGTCTTATATAGTAAAGGCCATTGTGCATTATTCTATTTGGGTCTCATTTTTTCCTCTGGTATTAAAAAGTAGTTCAATCCAAATTTTGCAGAAGCAAACTGTGATCATAGTAACTTGCAAACGACAGTGGCCCTTGTTTACTGAAGTCACTGTCACACTGAGACACACTATATGTAAGTCATGACATGCTCACAGTACCAACATTACATCATAGCATTTCATCCAGACCTCGGAGATGATTTGTGCAAATTCTGCTCCTTAAGAGCTGAATACAGTTGCTTTTTGTATGTGAAGACTGGTTAAAAAGCCTTTAGAACAATCCATGTTAACAGGGAAATTAATTAAAAATACTCCTGTTATTACCTTATATGTATATGTTACTTCTTTGAACATCTGTGGTCCCAGAATTCTTAGTCATAAGCAGCCACATTAATCTAAAAAATAAAAATAAATGTAAGTCATCCTGACTCCATTTTGCACAGTATGTTCTGTTCAGTATAGCAGTTACAGTGTAAACTTTGTTGCCAGGAAGATCTAGGCTTGCAATAGGACTCTACTGGATGGCTTTTAACCTCTTTAAATTATGCACAATTAGGAAAAAGTGCTGGCAATAAATGTAGCAATTATGATTATTTTCAAAAGCTTATAGAAAAGCTCAGCTTCTCTCTTGGGATCTTCTGGTATACTCTACATGTGCCTTTATGTGCTGTTCATGGAAGGTGTCTGTAAGAACTCTCAAACTGTGGTGTCTTCTTTAAAACCTTGGCATTGTGTAATTTCTCCCATGTCTCAAGATGAGGCAAGGGTCTCCAAACCATCCATCTCTCACCCACATGGACCACTCGAAACCCCATGAGCTGCTCCACCCCAGAGGCCCCAAATGAGCATTCTGCACTCTCCAAGCTGGGTCTTGGTGCCTACTCAGCACTGGACACCTCTGGAGCATGACTCAACGTTTTCAAGAAGTTTCCGTAGTCCAATCCAACAATGATACCACGGAATTCCACGAGGGTCCATGAGTGGAGAGCGCACTACCGCTGTTTCCCTAGGAATTCCACGAGGGTCCATGAGTGGAGAGCGCACGACCGCTGTTTCCCTCGAAGCACGTGCTGCTGGACTGTCCCCCAACTACTTATGTGTAAACCCAGATGTGTGCTGCTCTCTTGCTCCATTTTACAGGGTGGCAGTTAATGCTGACTTCAATCTGGTCAAAGTGCTGAGAATACACGACTGATGAACGCTCCGTCCTAAATCTTCAATGATCATAAAATCACATCATCACTCCTTAAGGCCCAAGGAACATGACAGAGGATGGGACAGAAAGACTGTAAAAGCTGGATGATGCGGCAGTGTCCTGAAATACTGCCATCCAGATATCACATTGCCATTGAAAACACACGTTACACACACACACACACACACACACACACACACAAACACCACTCACTCAGACAGACACACACACAGGCACACACACACACATACAGGCATACATCCCACACAGACACACACACAACACAGAGACACAGACCCACAACACACACACACACACACGCACACACACACGCATGGCAGCTAAGAACACCTGCACAAGCCCATGCCTTTTAACCCATGATGCATGGAGGAGGTGTACACACTCCATCCCTTTCCAAGGAGCTAATGACTGGCAATGGTTGCTGGAGGTGGGAGTATCATTTTCTCTAGCGGTGAGGCCAGTAGGGGATAGGTCAGAAGATGCTCACAGACAAGGAAGGTGGCTAGCAGTGGGTAGTGAGGTGAATATAATCCTAATACACTGCATACACATCTGAAACTGTCAGGCACATGACAGCAGCAAGGGCCAATCCACACGCCGTATGTTATGGGTGGTCAGACACGCTGGTGTGACAGTTAAATCATTCTGAGAACACAGCTGCACCTATGGGGGTCTACTAGGTGTCACCAAACTGAGCCTAAGAGATTCAGCTATGGTTTACAGGGTTGATACAGGGAAGACACATTTCCTGAGAGCTAAATCCAGTGCCCCGCAGGAATGGTCAATGCCACGGCTCTTCTACACTGATCAGTTCTGGTGTCCCGCTGTCCTTCCTCCATTTCAGGGAGGCTGGCGTTCCAGTGCCCCGCAGGTGGGTATGGTCGTGTGACTCGATGCCAGCTAATACAATGCCAACAGAGGTGATGTGCTTAACCACTTAAAATGAAGGAACTCGCCTTCCGAAAACCCTCCTCCCTGTTTCGTACATGGGATTGTAGACCTTACAAAACCACCTTAATTTGACAAGCTATGGATACATGTCAGCCATGGTAGAACATCAAGGCATAAGCAAGGCAAGCCCTGAATGTCCTATGACCATATCTAGAGTATATAAGGAAGGAAAGGAAATGTCCTTGTTCGCACCACAACTATGTGTGTGTGGGGGGGGGGGGGGGTTGCGGTGCCAAGGGCGAAGGGAAGATGAAGGGCGGATCCACAGGGCCGATTTTCATGGTCATTATTTTTCCCAATGACTTTAAAAGAAACATCCTACTGAAAACACCAAGGATGTACTCAGCTGTAAAGTTCACATGCTTTTACTACGTTTGTTTTGTTGACACAGGTTAGGGTGTCACTGCACACGTGGCGGTCAGAGGACAGTTTTCAAATCTCCCTTTCTCCCCTTCCACCATGTGGGTTCTAAAGATTAAACTCAAGTCGTGAGGTGTGGTAGCATCTTTACCCACTGAGCCATCTGACCGTATCTAAGAGCTTTTAGGAGTTAAAATATAAGATAGTATCTGAAATTTGGTCCTTTAAGCTGAATGCTTTTAGGTCAGTTCTCAGATTTCCGAAGCATGTAGAATCTTTTCCGTAACGAGGGGGTCATCCGTGGACGGAAGCTTGAAAGTGTTACTTGAAGAATACTTGACAAGAAGCCCAAGGTCCAAACCCACTGCCGTGACAAACAGAGCCACATATGGAAACACCTCAACAGTATCCTTGATTTCTCTTACCCCACGCACACTTTTAAGCTGTGCCAGGATAAAGATGACTCAGGTGCAATTTTGGAGGTAATGAGATGTGAGGAGATGTACGCCCCCACCCCCCAGCAATGATGTCATACCCCCCCACCCCCCAGCAATGATGTCAAACTGGAGGTCATACAAGAGAGAGGCTGTTGTGACGTACGTATTGTAGTGGTTTGTATATGCTTGGCCCAGAGAGTGGCACTATTAGAGGGTGTGGCCCTGTTGGAGTAGGTGTGGCCCTGTTGGAGTAGGTGTGGCCCTGTTGGAGTGGGTGTGTCTTTGTGGGTGTGGGCTTTAGGACCCTCATCTTGGCTGCCTGGAAGCCAGTATTCTCCTAGCAGCCTTCAGATGAAGATGTCGAACTCTCAGCTCCTCCTGCACCATGCCTGCCTGGATGCAGCCATGTTCCCACCATGACGATAATGGACTGAACCTCTGAACCTGGAAGCCAGCCCCAATTAAATGCTGTCCTTGTAAGAGTTGCCTTGGTCATGGTGTCTGCTCACAGCAGTAAAACCCTAACTAAGACACACATGTACTGAGAAGGCCTCCAGATACTGGTCCCTTGATACTGGACTTCCTGATCCACACTGTGAGCCAAGAAATTTCTGTTCACTTTAAGTTTCCCAGACTCGGGTATTTTGTTACAAATGCAAAAATGAAATATGAAGCATCTGGGCATGACTAGGAAAAAAAAACCACAAGCGTCATCGTCACAAATACACAGAAAAATTAAACATTGGGGAATAAAAGCAGAGAGGAAATCAGGGCTGGGGGTGGGGCTCAGTTGTGTAGCATTCACTAGGCTGTAGGTTCAATCCCCCGCACTGCATAAACTAGATGTGGTGGCACATGCCTTGGATCCCAGCACCTGAGAGGCAGAGGCAGGAAGGCTGTCTTATTTTTTATCAACTTGATACAAACTAGTTTCCAGGGAGGGAACTGAGGAACTGTCTTCATCAGACTGGACTGTAGGCATGCCTGTGGGGCATTTTCTTGATTAATAACAGATGGGAGAGGGCTCCAATCACCATGGGTGGTGCCAGCCCTGGGAAGGTGGTCCTGTATAAAAGGTGGGTTCTATATAAAAGGTAGCTGACCAAGCCAGGGGAAGCAAGCCAGTACACGGCATGCCTTACGGATTCTGCTTTAGTTTCTGACTCCAGGTTCCTGTCTTAAACTCCTGCCCTGGCTTCCCTCAGTAACTGTAAGTTGTCATTAAGTCCTCTCCTTCCCAAGTTGGTTTTGGTCAGTTTTATCTCAGCAATGGAGAAGTTTAATACAGAGATCAATGCAAGTTCAAGGTCCATATGATCAAGCTACAGAATAAAACTCTGCTTCAAAACTCATAAAATAATAATAATAATAATAATAATAATAATAATAATAATAAATATACTACTACATTGCCCAAACCTATGTGCATGGTGCTACTTACAACCTCCTCCCAGAAGAAATCAATATTTTCTGGGAAAAAAATGCTTAATTATTTGATGTTTATGAGCATCGGTGACAAAAGACATACTCTGAACAAGCAATTACCACCTGGAGCTGACCAGCTGTCAACCGATGTCAAATCTAATGATCTTTTGCCATGGTCTTTGCTATAAAATATTCTTCCTCAAAGCAAGTCTTTGGGCTTGAGATATAGGTCAGTCAGTGGTTCAGTTCTACAAAGCAATGGATAGATGGATGGACGGACGGATGGATGGACAAGCCAATGTTTGAATTCTAAAAGAGCTTTCTCTTTATAGCAAATTAGTTACATTTTTGAAAAATAAGCTGTCCATTTACCTTCTTAATTTCAGGGAACAGGAAATTAAGGAAAACTATAAATTTTTCCTATAAAGGCAGAGGTGTGACAGACCATATGCTCGATTGTTATACACTGCCTTTTAAACATGTAAAATCAATGTCAGAAGTGGACAGCACAAAAGCAGGCTGAGGACCCAGGCCACATGAGCCCTACTTTGTCATGGCCCATTCTGGGTTCTGAGAAGGCCCAGGCAGGCTCACCCCGAGAGGAGCAGAGCTGCAGTTATTGGCTCTGAGGCTGAGGCATTACGGTTGGAACAGTGCACTGTGGAAGTGAAAAGGCCATTTGAAAAGACTCCTGTCTATGGGGCTTAAGATGACTTACCATCTAAACTGGGAGCAGGCTTGGGAACTGGGCTGAGTGGGAACGCCTCCTCAGGGTGAGATTCGAGTAGGGTTGTGCCAAACGAGTAATGCAAGTCTAGAGATGAGGTGATGGGCTTTAAGTCTCTCCCATGTTTTAAGTTTGAGGACGCCCATTACCAGTCTTTTATTTTGACCAACACTACAGGCCCATTATATTATATTATATTATATTATATTATATTATATTATATATATTATATTACAGAGATTAAGTAAAGCTTAGGATGGATGAGGATGTGCTGTCTAAAAAAACAATGAAATTCAGAATAAACAGTACAGGTCCTTTCACTGAGCTACCAAAGGGCGAGTTAACTGGCCCGCTCAGTGATTTAAGGGAGTCCGGCTTGCTTTGATTTTCTGATGAGTTCTGGCTAACTAAACTCCAGAGTTGCACTTGTGTCCAGAAGAAAACAAGTAATGGCATTTGTTTCTCTGAAGCACATTCCCTAGTTGTAGATGTAACTGGGCAATGTTACTGTCATGTTTTTCAAAGTTTTGTTTATAGTTTACGTGTGTCACATGTGTAAGCTGCCCTCAGAGGGGAGACATGAGAGTGTCGGATCCCCTGGAGCTGCAGCTACAGGGTTGGGAGCCACCATGTAGGTGCTGGGAATCAAACTCGGGTCCTTTGTGAGAACAGTCAGTGCTTGTCACAGCCGAGGCAATTCTCCATCCTAAGTATTCCTTTAAAAAGTAGCTCCTGAGAATCTTTGAAACCCTTTGGCCATTCTGCTAGCTCCCTCACACTCACGAGCTTAGCAAATTTCTGGCTTGTTTAACTCTACGGAAAAGTCATGTTTCAATGTTTTGAGAAATTATCCTTTGACAACAATTCAGAAAATTTTGGTGTTGGGCCTGCTGTGGTTGGCCTCCGGGTGCATTTCGTGTGGATTTGCATCTGTCCAACAGTTAAAGCTGTAGCGGGGGAAACTTGCTCAGAGGTCACCTGTACATCTGCCTGTCAGCCAGAGGCTGTGTTCAGTTCCTGTCCACTTTGACAGTGGACTCCTGAGGTATTCAACAGGTCGACAGCTTCCCACTGGCCTGGAATACAAGGGAAGGCTCCACGGCCATACTGAGTTTGTGTTTAAGGAGAGAGCCTACCTTGTACACATCAGCTGCAGTTGACATTCGCAGAGACGGGGGAAGCTGGGATAGGTGACTTCACCAGGCGAGAAGACAAAGGGTAAACAGAAATCTGTGCAGCTGACCGTGAAAGGAAGCAGTACCTCCCAGCAGACCCACATTCATGAATTACAGAAAGCCTCGGGGTCCAAATGCACATCAGCTCAGGAGAGGCTTTGCCTTTCATGGGCTGTTTCCTCCTCCCAGCGAGAAACTGAAATCTGTCGTCACCTTCCCTAGACAGTTGCCAACAAGTACTTCATACATTTGAGGCATGGGATTTGAAAACTCCCCCTTTTTGAACCATGACACGGAGGGAGGGCACTGAAATTTACAGACGCAAACCGAGCAGCGGTGCTAGTGGGTTGTGTGCACATGGCTAAGGATGAGGAACGAGACCCCTGCGGGTATCCATTTGGTGACCTTTCAGACCTCTCCTCTCTGTCTACGGTACTGAAAATGGAACCCTGGGTGCATGTGAGACCAGAGCCCTATATCCTCTGGCCTGGGCAACTGGCCTGTCTCATTGTATAACGGGGTGGCCTCCAAGTCCCAATCCCTCCTCCTTCTCCACCTTTTAGTCAGAACTAGCACCTAAAATGCAGAGATTTTTAGCAAAACTTTGCAAACAACAGTGACTGAAATATGAAAGCTTTTACGCTCTTAGGCTGGCACTCACTCCAGGCTGGGACTTTCGTAGTTCTGGAAGGTGTTCTGTGGCTCCTGAGGGAGCAAGTAAGTGGTTTATCCAGCTTTGAATTCTGAATTACAAGACCAACCTTCCAAGTAATATGTGCCTACTTGTGTAATAGCGCTACTGTTATGGTTGGATCTGAGGTCTGCTCTACAGGAAAGAATCCATTGCTGATGTGATCCGAAGTCCTGGGATAACTGAATACTAGCAGCCAACTTTGCTGACACAGCATCAAAATGCATGTTAATGCATATTGTGGTGGTTTGAATATGCTTGGCCAGTGGGAAGTGCCAGGAGATATGGTCCTGTTGGAGTGGGTGTGGCCTTGTTGGAGGAAGTGCATCACTATGTGGGTGGGCTTTGAAGCTCCACCCAGGGTCAGTTTCTCTTGGCTGCAGTCTGATCATGATATAGAACTCTCAGCTCCTTCAGTGAAGGTGCAGCCTCAGTTACAGTTCACGGCCCAAGACTGAAGGGTTCATACAAAGAACTTAAGGCTCGGTACCATAAAGGGAGCCTGTGAAAGACTATTAGTGAAGCCTAGTTGCAGTGAAACCCCCCCCCCCCCCCGTGTTAGAGATGCCAGTACCATGGGATGAGCACCAAGAACAGAAGCAGCAGTGGAGGCAATCAGAGCTTAGAGTGCTACAGAGAGCAGAGCAGGAGAAGTGACCTAAGTCCTTTGGAGGAACCCAGAAGACCATGTTTGGTCCCATGTGTGAATCAAGAAGCTGTAACGTTGAAGTTACCTTGGAGAGCCCAAGATGTTTGAGAAGCCCGGCTGTGGGATACCTGCTGCTGCTAACAGGGAGTGGAACCAGCCCAGGAGAAAGAAGTGTGCTGCAGACAACAAAGCAGAAAGAAGCTGGAGATCTGAAGAGCGCTTTGATATTAGACATGCAGATGCAGAGTCTGGAGTTTGCCCAGATGATTTTTCAGTCTTGCTTTGGTCCAGGATTTCCTCACTATGACATTTTGGAATGGTAATGTATATCCTGTTTTGTTGGAAGTATGCGATCTGCTTTTTGATCTTATAGGGGATTACAGTTAAGTGATTGGATGAATTTCAGAAGAGACTTCGAACTAGGGACTTTTAACATTGTTGAGATTGTTAAAGACTGTGGGGACTTTGAAATTGGTCTAAATGTATTTTTTTCATTATGCTATGTTTAGGTGTACCTCCACCCCCCATAGACCCATGTGTTTGAACAAGCCTGTGGGGGCCAGGAAGTGGAATGTGATGGTTTGTAATATGCTTGGGATATGGGAAGAGGCACTATTAGGAGGTGTGGCCTTATTGGAGGAAGTGTACCCTGTGGGGGTGTGCTCTGAAGCTCCACCCAGTGCAGAAGAGTCAGTTTCTCCTGGCTTCAGTTGGATCAAGATCCCTCAGCTCCTCCAGCACCACGCCTGCCTGGTTGCTGCCGTACTTCCTGCCACGATGATAATGGAGTGAACCTCTGAACCTGTAAGCCAGCCCCAATTAAATGTTGTCCTTTTAAGAGTTTCCCTGGTCATGGTGTCTGTGCACAGCAATGGAAAGCCTGACAAAGACACATTTTAATCTTCAGAGAGGCCTCTTCCCACCAAACAGTGGCGGATGCAGAGAATTGAGAGAATGGATGCTCAGAGATAGGCAAGCCTCACATACCATCCCTTCAAACAACCATCCCTTCAAACATTTGCTCAGGAGACACCAAGGAACAGGGCATAGAAAGACTGCAAGAGCCAGAAGACAGCAGCCAGTGCCATCGTTTGGGCCAGACACGGCCATTTGTAATGAGAAACTCACAGAGAGAGCTGCTCATCCACTGTAGCTGCATGAGAATGGAGCTACAACATCAACAGCCATCAACAGTCAGGCTGAACTATATGATAGATTCAGGGACAGAGAAGACATTATGGCCTCCAACCAATCCAATGGCCACACAGATGGCTCTGATTAAACTAAAAGCCACAAAAACAGAACAAGGGGTCATGAATCTGGGAAAGGACTAGGCCATGTAAGAACCTGCCAATGAACAAAATTCATTAACAAGACCTTGGAGTTCAGTTAATATTCCTGATATTGAGTAACCGATCAGAATTAATTTTGTTCAATCCCATCAACATGACGACTAATATCTCAGCACTGACTCAAAGAACAAACATCTGATCTACTTAATTTAAACCATTTTTATTAAAGTATTAAATAAATCTAAATTTCTTAACTTTAAACTTAATTTTAAATCTGTTCTTCAAGTCCCCGATTTGTTAGCATTTCCATTATTTCTTTCTATGTTCTGGGGTTTAATTTACTTTCTTGTATATAAATATATAAACAAGATGACTGACACAAAGCTTTTTGTGTTGCTTTCTATTGTTGATTTTATTTTGGTTTTGGTTGTTGCTATTTAGTAGTGACAGAATAAACCCAGAGCTTTGTGTATCCCAGGCAAGACCTTGACCACTAAGATACATCTCCAACCCTGTATGTTTTTTCTATATACACACATCAAGCTCTGTGAAGCTTCTTTACCCACCCATCTTCCTCTCTCTTACCATTTACCCACTGGCTTAGCCATGGTCCATCATATCTATGTTTAATCATTTTTCCTATTAATTTTGATGTTGTGCTTTTATCGTTCGAAAGCTGGAAATATTTTAACATTTTCTTGAATTTGTTTTTTATTCTAAAGGTACACAAAACTTACTCATGTGACTTATAAACACTGGCCTGTTTCTAAATGCCTTTACAAATATTTAAGTGTTCATACTGGAGAGATGAACCAAATTCCAAATATTTGTGTGTGTGTGTGTGTGTGTGTGTGTGTGTAGTATGTGTATGTGCTTGTAGTGTATGTATGTGTGTATAGCTGCTACACAAAGAGGCCAGAAGAGGCTGGAGTTATGCTTGCCGATGTGGGTACTGGGCAATACACTTGAGCTCTCTGGAAGAACGTCAAGTGCTGTTAATCACCGACCCATTTTCCCAGCCACCTTTAAATATCTAAGTCTTAAATTTTTGAGTTAAATTCTATTGTGATAAAAAAAATACAAACAATGTTTCTCTGTCCTCTTTTTTTTTTTTCTTTTTGAAATGTTTTATCGAGACTGGAGAGATGGCTCAGAACTTAAGGGAACTGGCTGTTCTCCTGAGGGACCCAGGTTCTGTTCCTGCATCCACAATGTGGCTAACAACCATGATGCCAGTACCAGGGGATCCCATGCTCTCTTCTGGTGACCATGAGCATTGCAGTATTGCATGCACACAGTGCACAGACGCATAGTCAGGTAAAACATACACATGCGTATGCGTGCGCGTGTACACACACACACACACACACACACACACACCAATCCTTTAAAAAATTACATATTGTGCCCGTGAGTATGGTCTCCCGAAAACCACAGTATCGGGAGTGTGGAGGGTTCTGCTGGGTATGGCATTCAGGCCATTGGGCTTGCACAACAAGCACCTTCAGCTCTGGGACGTCTTGCCAGCCCCAAGTATTTTTCTGAAGGAAAACACCCTCTGTTGTGGATAGTACCGGTCTTGTCTCTTGATGCTAATTCTGCTTTCCTGGGAGGGAAGGAGGGGCGACAGATGAGGAGTGAGTCCCTATACAGGTGCTTTGTGCACCTTCTCCCCTCCTTACCTTTTCAAATAAAGGCTAGAGCTGGTGATTGGGCAGTAGGAGGGAAGGTGGAGCTGAAAAGTTTGGGGGAAGAAGGGGGAGGGGAGAGAGAGGGGACCATGGAGGAGGAAGAGGAAGAGGAGGAGGAGGAGGAAGAAGAGGAGGAGGAGGAAGAGGAGGAAGAGGAGGAGGAGGAGGAAGGAGAAGGAGGAGGAAGAGGAGGAGGAAGAAGGAAAAGGAGGAGAAGAAAAAGGAGGAGGAAGAGGAGGAGGAGGAGGAGGAAGAGGAGGAGGAGGGAGGAAGAGGAGGAGGAGGAGGAAGAGGAGGAGGAAGAGGAGGAGGAGGAGGAAGAGGAGGGAGGAAGAAGGAGAAGGCGGAGGAGGAGGAAGAGGAGGAGGAGGAGGAAGCAGGAGGAGGAGGAGGAAGCAGGAGGAGGAGGAGGAAGCAGGAGAAGGAGGAGGAGGAAGAGGAGGAGGAGGAGGGAGGAAGAAGGAGGGAGAGTGGAGCAGAAGCATGCCACGTGGCCTGGAGAAACTGCACGTTATGAGGTCTCATAGGTGGAGAATATCGTAGTGTCGTGGTAGATCTGCCCAATCTAGGCGTGCAGCTTGTATTCCCTTTAATTGAGCTGTGTCTTCTTTGCCCAGGCTTATTTGGGTTGGGGGTTACCGCAACACACTCTTTCTTCTGACTGCTGTCATCACCGAGAGGATGTATTTCACTTTCTCTGCACACCTTTATCGTTTTCTCTTTGTATTTACTCTCTAGTCACCAGACCATGGTGACAATCTTGGGACGGTTTTGCTGTGCTTAACCCCCTTGCAGCCTGATGTGCTCTTGGGATCAGTAAGTTTATGTTCTGTCTTTGTCTAGTATGGGCGTCTGATAGCCATTATTGGACAGTTTTTCCCTCTTATTTGTTTCTCCTTGAACACTGCTTTTCTTTTTTCATTACTTCATTTTCATTTTATGCTAAATTTATTCCCATGCTGTATGTTTTTGTTTATTCACTTGCTTCTGGGGCACCTTTCTTCTGTGCGATCTACTCTGTTTCTGCTCTGTGGGGTTCACCTCGGTGTGCCGGGAGCTCAGGCATGTCTCATCTGACCAGGAGCTCGATACCTGCCCTGGCACATGTTGGGTGCTTTCCTCACAGCCATGTGATCAGTGAGTGGCCAGAGAAGCTGCACTGGAACACAGCAAGGGTCAACAGCATTTCAGCACTGCCGACCCTCTGCCTGCCTTATCCACTGCACCATCACAATGCCAGAAGGATGCACACTGTGCCTTTCAGTCAACATGTGCCAGATTCTGGGCTCTGGGCGTGTGCGTGCCTTGAAAACTGGGGCAGTTCCACAAAGGCTATTAAAGAAAACACAAATATTTGGATCTCTTGCCAGACAGCAGTGGCGCACAGCTTTAATCCCAGCACATGGGAGGCAGAGGCAGTTGGATCTTTGGGAGTTCAAGGCCAGCCTGGTCTATAGAGTGAGTTCTAGGATAGCCAGAGCTGTTACACAGAGAAAATCTGTCTCAAAAACAAACAAACAAAAAACAAACTAAAAACTAAAAACAAAATGGACCTCTTGATTGGCATAATTCTGTGACATTTTCTGGGTTAAGAGTAGCAAACCACTTTTAGAAGTCACCTCAGACAGCTGACAGGAAGAGACAGCTGCAGGGTTGATGCTGTTCTATGTGTCACTGTGTGTCAGTTTCCTCAGACCTTCTCCTCTTTGCTCTTTACAAAATGTGTGTAAATGTGTGTGCGTGTGCATGAGAGAGAGAGAGAGAGAGAGAGCGAGCATGTGTTCTGTCTAGTGAGTTCTGAAGCTCACCACGGGGAATTTCGTTCTGGATTTGCATTTTGTTGTCTGTTTACAGTTCCCATTTCTTCACTGTGTCCTGTCCGTGGAGCTTTGACACCGCCCCTTCCAGGCTGCTAGCAACAGCGGTTGTAACCTGTTATTACCTTGTTCCTACGTTTGGCTCATCTCAAGTTCATTTCTGCTGACCACTCCTTGTCTTATTATAGGTTACATTTCCCTGTGCATTTTCACGCCCAATAACTGATTTTGACACTGGATATCTTGATGGTAATTACTGCTCTTTTCTGCCTCTGGAAAGCACTGCTGGTTTTAGTTGCAGCAGTTCGGCGGTGTGGGCGTATTCAAACTTTGAACTCAGTGTGCCGCCACGCCGCACAGTGGCAGTGGCTCAATCGTGGACTTGGACCAGCTATCCGGTCAGTCACCAATGTCCCTTAGTACCTCCAAGATCAGGCAAATACTTGGAGGGAGTTCATATGCAGATGTGGGGACTTTCCCTTTACTGTGTGGGAAGTCTCCCACTTGACCTCTGCTTTTCCAAGTCCGAGGCAGGACTGCAGCATTTGGTTTAGGATTTAGCAGCTTCCAAAGGTAGGAAGCACCCAGAGGTTCCAGGGATAGCCCTCCTTTGATCTCAGCCAGGGCAGTTCCCTCTCTTAGGGAGCCCTCCACTCCTTGCTTCCCACTGATCTCTCAGACCCTCCTTGACTAACTTGTTCTCTGTAAGATATCTGCTAAAGCACCCCCCTCTTACAAAGAATGATTTCTAATCCTTGGTTTAGCATGTTATTTCA
Source organism: Rhynchomys soricoides (assembly GCA_019843965.1). Classification (NCBI taxonomy): domain Eukaryota; kingdom Metazoa; phylum Chordata; class Mammalia; order Rodentia; family Muridae; genus Rhynchomys; species Rhynchomys soricoides. The sequence continues at coordinate 8,610,067 of JADRCH010000035.1, read as the reverse complement.
GGGTGGAGAGCCTTTAATAGGCAAAACAACAAAATCAAACAAAACCAGAAATGTTCCGCAAAAGCATTTACGATAGCTGGCTATGCCGGATGATTACATCATAATCCAAATGTCTACTTCACTGGTACATTGCCAAAGAATGCCAAAAAAGTCAGAAGCCCAGCATTAGGGGTTGAAGGGTTACATTCCTCAGATAGCTACCCAACATAAGCACACTGTAGAATTCAGGAACACGTTCAACTTTCAGCATCTTAACACCATGGAAGAAAACATCCTGTGAGAAATGACAACAGGAAGAGCTGTGAGCATCGCCCCGTGAACACCGAGAAAAGCACAGGGAGAATCCTCCGAATAACTGAACAGTTTGAAAGTAAACTCACAAAAGCACAACTAGTTTTTGTAAAGGATCACTTGCATGAATTTTACTAAGCAATAAAATAAAAACTTATTTGTAGATAAGTCCGCTATTACGGATCTATTCCCCCCCCCCCCCGGAAAATAAGGTGTAAGTTTACCCCATTCATAAAGCTATGAGTTCATTACTGTGTGCACTGAGACTCTTCACTGCTGCTGGTAATGTATCAATATCAAATGTTTGTTACACATCTCTGCTTCCTAACAGTAATTGAGCAAAGCTACTTTGTGACATGCTGTGCTGAAATGTCACATTTGGAAGGTAATTTCTTTAGCATGACAATCCCACAACAAAAGCTCTAGGGCTTTACTTTTATAAGTGGGACATGACTTACAATAAACTCCCTGAACACTCCTGCATGACCTTCAGAATACCCACTGTGTGTGCCTGTGTTTGTTTGGGCATGTCCATGTGTTTATGTGGGTGCATGTGTGTTTGGAGGTCAAAGACCAACACTGTCTTTCTCATTCCCCCTCTACATTATTATCTGAGACAGGGTCTCTCACTGAGCAGAGAGCTCATCAACTTGGCTAGGCTAGCTGGCCAAGGGATGCCAGGTATCTGCCTTGCTCTGCGTCTCCAAGTACGGGGATCACTGAAGCACACTGCTCAGCCTGGCCTTTTCATGGGAATTGTGCATCTGAATTTGGTTCTTGTGCCCACATAACAGGTACTTTATCAACTGACCCATCTTCCCCAGTCCCAGAATCTCAAAATTTTAGGAAAGAATATAATTTCTACTGAGCTTGGTGAAACATGCCATTAAGTTCAGCACTGGGAGGCAAAGGCAGGTGGATCACTGTGTGTTCAAGACCAGCCTGGTCTACAAAGGGAGTTCCAGGAAATCACGGTAATAAAAAAACCCCAAAAAACAAAAAACAAACAAACAAAAAAAACAACCAACCAACCAAACAAAAAAAGCAAAAACCAAAAAAGTTTGATTTGCTTTGAAAGACTCAAACACATTTTTTAAAAGAAAGAATGTAGATGTTAGGGGCCCCTTAAGAAAACAGGAATACCATAGAGGTATGCTCAGTCAGCACTTCCTGCCGTACCTTTTAAAAGAAAGAATGCCAAATGGGACAAGACATACAAAACACAGAGTTGGTGGACACACCATATCAAACAGTAAGAGTGAAACAGTGTTCACTTAGATTATGCTTTGAAAATATTTCCTGACATTTCTGGTGTGTCTGAAAACAGCTGCTGTACTCAGATAAATAAAATAAATATTTTTTAAAAATGTATTATATCAGTGCTGGCCATCCTAATTCTAAAGGTACAATATAAATGAAGAAATCTAAAAAGTGAGTGAGCAGGTAAGAAGTTCAAACATCTTAACACAAAAGAAGGATGGTGTTAGCATTCTGTCTAAACTCCGCCCCACAGTTACCTGGCAACAGCCAGGTATGCTCCGCCCCACAGTTGCCTGGCAACAGCCAGGTGGGCCTGACCCCTATAAAAGAGGCTGCTTGCCCCTCCTCTCCCTCTTTTCTCTCTTGCCTCCCTTGCATCTCTTATCCCTTACCTCTCCCCATTCCCTCCCACCCACCCCCATGGTCATGGCCGGCCTCTCCACTTCTCTACTCTATCCCTCTCTCTGCCTTTCTCTGCCTCTACCACCCTCTTAACTCCCCTCCCCATGCCCTGAATAAACTTTATTCTATACTATACCGTGGTGTGGCTGGTCCCTCAGGGGGAAGGGATGCCTGCTGAGGCACCCCTTCCTCCACATCTCCCTCTACCTCCATAAAATATATCTCTTTATATTTTTATAAACACATCAGATGGGATAGGTGAAATTTCTTTGTGCAATACAATGTGCAAAGAGTGTCTGGAGCAGTAAGTTTCATTAGACTTTGTCCTTGAACACACAGACACACATGCATGCACACGCATACATGCACACACACACACACGCACGCCATAATGCAACCCTTGACTTTGTATTCCAACTTAAAAATTAACTCAAAATGAAACAAAACCGATCAAGAAAGTTTCAAACTTGATCCGGGACAGAATCTATTTGCAAGGTATTATCACAATCTCTTCAAAGAAATTAAGACTCCTGATGAAACGCATAAGAAAAATGTAAATGCTCTCAACGGAGAGCAGAATTGCTCTTGCAAATCTGTTTCCTGGCCACCCATTTAATGCTGCCAGTCAAGGGTCTAGTAAGTAACACAGAGCATGGCAGACAATGCATTTAGCCTCAGCACCCTTGAGGCAGAGGTAAATGGATCTTCAGAAGTTTGAGGCTATCCTGGTCTACATAATGAATTCCAGGCAAGTCAGGGCTACACAGTGAAACCCTGTCTCAAAACAAAAGTTTACTAATAACCTTGAATCCACATTTTAAAACCAAGTCTTCCATCCACCTCTCCTATCAAGTGTCCCTAAAAGTTCACTTTTAGATGGACCTCCCAAACCTCTTTACACATGAGAGTTGGGGGGGAGGAGGGGGGAGTTACTTCTCAATTTATTCTTCCAGCCCTCTGAAAGCTGGCCAGCACCATCGGCTTTTATGCTGACGGCACACTGCCTTTCTCTATCTTGTGTTTCTTTCATTTATTCCTTCTCAGGCATTTGACGGTCACCGCCCTGACAACACACACATCCAAGTAAACACCATGTATACTTACATGGCTTACTTTCTTCATGATACGGTGTGTGTGCTTTCTTCCAATTAGTTACCTCATTGCTTGCTTTTGACTATTTTCTTTCACCTCGGTGTTATTTAGTCCATTTCCCCCAGCTCCTTTCAAGTCCTCGAGTTAGCACTAAGCTCTGTCATCATGGTCTCACACATGTAGCAGATGATGCTTTCTAACACGCTATCCAGAGGCTTCATAAAACGCTGAAATCGCTAACACGTCCAAGTTGCACCCATTGCTACTGCGGACACTTCCTCCAGGCGAGGCCACTGGAGGAATGATCTGTGCAGCTAGGCATTGGCCAGAAAGCCGCGTGTAATCTGGACAGTGTTTCCTAACATCACTGATATGCACACTGTACCAGCCTTGCTAATGTTCAGGAAGGCAGAGTAATTTATCTTTACAATGTTTTCCCAGTGAAGCCATTCTTCAAGGCTCCAAAACAGAAATGACTGACTAAGTAATCTCCGACCTATTTATTGTTCCAGAAGTTGGGTGCCAGGCTGAATCTTTCCCATTTACCAAGGCACGGGGATATTTCAACATGTTTCTGATTTTCATAAACCTCTAAGATATTTTAAAATGACTATTAGTAATTCTGATTTTTGACCAAGTGCTTAAGAGACATGGGGGAAAAACAAGAAAGCAGAATGGAGAGTAGCTGGGAAGAGGGGAGGGGGAGGGGGAGGGGGAAGGGAGGGGGAGGTCAGGGGATGGGGTGGGGAGGGGAGGAGGGAGGGGAAGGGGAGGGAGAGAGGAATGGGAGGGGGAGGTCAGGGGAGGGGGAAGGGGAGGGGAGAGAGGGAGGAGGGGAGGGGGAGGTCAGGGGAAGGGGTGGGGAAGGGGAAGGGGAGGGGAGAGAGGGAATGGGAGGGGGAAGAGGGAGGAGGGGAGGGGGAGGTTATGGGATGGGGTGGGGAGGGGAGAGGAAGGAAGGGACAAAAAGAGGCCGAAGAGTGAACACTATCTAAATGTATTATATCCATGCAGGAAATGTCATAAAGCAATACCACACTATGAATAATTACACACGCTAGTGAACACATGAAAATGCACAGTACTCTGTGCTTACAAACGTCCAGATATTTGTCGAGGTGACTTTCACCTAGGTTTTCTTTGATGTCTTCACTTCATGCTCGCTGCTAGTTTATAGTTAGTTCAACAATTTCTTCCTAATTTTCTATGCCATTCAGAGATATCTCCATACATATATTTGCCTCTATTAGGAAAGATGATTTCTAATGACACTAAATCTCATTACCAGAATTGAAACACAAGGGGTGTTAGTGGGTGTGGTGGTGTGTGCCTTTAATCCCAGCAGAACTCTGTGAGTTCAAGACTAACTTGATCTACATAGCAAGCTCCAGGTCAGCCAGGGCTACACAGTGAGACCCTATCTGAAAACAAAACAAAAACATCAGAAGGAGGTGGATAAGCTCCCAGCTAGGAGGTAAGAAGTGTTACCATGAGCAGTTATGCCATCAAGAGTCCTGAGCAGCCGTGTCCCAGAGACTCTGAGCGACCAGAAAGAACGGACAAGGCTCTGGCCATCCTGGATGTTTTCTTGTCACCAAACATGTTTTGGATGTTTGAGGTTACAGTCGAAAAGCTGAGGTAGAGGGGAGGGGTGTCGTTTGTGGGGACAGTGTGTGCCAGAGCATGCCAGCCACCATATGCGAGAAACTGCTGGGAAAAGAGCCTTCACACTGCTCCAGAGGATGCACCAGAAGCCTAGGCTTTTGTTCCCCAGGGGACTTGTACAAGAAACCAGGAAGCCAAGAACAACCCCGGAAGCCCCACCCTCCCCAAATATCTGCACACCAAAATCTTTTTAATAAGGAACAGTGTGTTGTAATTACGAACAAGTGTAAATTCTCTCATACGGACAAACTTTAAACTTATCCTCAATAAACAACTGAGCGGTCCCACGAAGAAATGTTGAAGGGTGTTGATGTGTGTGAGAACTGAGGGGAACTTCCCATCAGAAAGCAAAAGGATGTTCAGTAGAGGAGGATTTGGGAGATCAATTTAGGGGGTTATTAATTTTGCCAGTGTAAAGTTTAGGTAATCATCTTAATTCTTTACAAATGAATTTCAGCTTCAGACAATGGTCTGGAGAAACAGCCATCAGTCACAAGCATGATCTGAATTATTACCCAGATAACTGGCACCCAAGGGTTTTTTCTTGTTTTGTTTTTAAAGCCGGTCATCGCGTATTCTTAGCTTAGCACTGGGGAGGCAGAAACAGGCAGATCCCTGGGGCTGGCGGGTGATCCAGCCTTGCTGTATTAGAGAACCAGGTCCCAGTAAGACACCTTATCTCAAAACCAAGGTAGATGGCTTAAGGCGAATGACCCCTGGCTGACCTCTGGCTTCCACGTGGACCCATGCATATACATATCACTCTGCTCCATACAGAGTGAGTAAAGTATGCTTCTTTCTTGGTTTGTGTTTGTTTTGTTTGTTAAAACAGGGTCTCTATGTAGCATTGGCTGTTTACTCACTGTGTAGATCACGCTGACCTCTAACACAGAGATTCACCTGCCTCTGCCTCCTAAATGCTGGGATTAAAAGCATGTGCCACCATGTCTAGCTAAGTATGCTTCTCGTAACTACAAGACAACAATATAATTGTAGAGGATTTTTAAATTAAGACATCTAAAAACATATTCATACATTGTCTATTCTGTATGCCTTCTAGTTTCAAATGGCTCTTCTATGACTTCTGAATGTAACAAAGAACCAAGACAGGGGTCATCTTGCCCCAGCAAAAACTGCTTGGGTAGAAAGAAGGGGGTGGGGTGGGGAGACAAACAACTTGACCAAGAGCCACAGTCCACAGAAACATAGTGGTCCTGGAGTATTAAGCTTTCTCACGTTCATTCGTTCGGTGGTCCTAGGCCTCTGGCTGTCTCTGCTTAGCCAGGTTAATTCTCCCCATGTTCTACCTTGCTGCTTTCTCTGGTTTGGGAATAGCTTTCTTTTCCTGGGTCTTTGGGAAAATTCTTTAAAGAGCACATAGCAACCCTGAATTGCCCTTACCTCAAACACTTCCAGCACCCGAAACATTTTTAATGACTTTCTTAAACTATAAATATAAGCTGGGCATGGTGGCTGAGTTCAAGGCCAGCCATGGCTACACAGAGAAACTCTGTCTCAACCACCACCACCCAGTCACCCCACCCCCACCCGCCAATCTTTCTGACAGCTGATTTCTGAATTTTCCTAAATTTTTCTGAGCCTACACTCTTCGGTAAGACACATCACAGGCCACAGAATCACACGTGTATCTTTTAAATCCAAGATCTGGTACAGGGAAAGAAAGTGTGGGTGTGGCTCAGTAGGAGCGTGAGATGCACATAGCTTATAAAAGGCCATGAATTTAATCCTATGATCTTGTTTGCATGTACGCACCCCAAACAATACCCCCACGTCCTAGAGCGTTCCTTGATTTCCTCGTAAAGTTTATGATGAGAAGCAGCTCTTCTAAGTAAATGGTCCAGCATTTTCCATGCCTGATAACTAGAAGGGCTTAGTCATTCTCCACTTCTAGACCTTGGGTTCTCACCACAGACTCCCAACAAACTATCTAAAGAACGCCTCTGGCATCCCTCTCTAGCCACGGGCCTGGGGGCGAGGAGGGGTACTTTCACCTTTACGCTAGTGGTCCAAGGCCACGTTAGCTTCTCTATCTACTTCCACTTGATCCCAACCCCCCCTTCCCCATGTTTACAGCTCAGGGATGACCAGTAGGCAGGGGGCTCCAGCACACAGCATTATGTCCGAGCCTCCCTCTTTTGTTTCTTCTATCAGTGGTGGGATGGTCTGGGCTTTAACCTGGCCCAATTCTCTCCTAAAAGTGGCTTCTGACTGCAGTCCCCAGCTGTGCCATGCTAAGTCTTATTTCCCATGATGGAAGTCTGAACTCTTCCCAGGTCACAACCTCAAAAATCTCCAGAGGTTGACATACCTCGTTCTGTGATAAAGGCTTTCCTAAATAAAGACAGCCTCTTGACTATCTGATGCTAACAGCCAACTGGGCTTTCTGATGCTAACAGATCCCTAGGCTATCTGATACTAAGGTACTCAACAGATTTATAATCTAATGATGTTTATTACTTTGCCCCAGGAGCAATTTATTAATGAAGTGTACTTTTCTTATCTGGCATCAAAAGGTCAGGCTTTATTTAAGAACTGTGACCTGCCATAGAAGTAAGTCTAGTAAAATGAGTGAAGGAAGGCACCGGGTAGGTGAATTTGCCTTGTAAGGGAGGACCTGAGTCAGATCCTCAGACCTTATGTGGATGTCAGGTGGATTCCGTAGCCTGCTTGTCATCCCAGAGCTCAGAAGTAGAAAAAGGGCATCCCAGAAGCAAACTAGCTGTACTGGGAGCTCCTGGTTCAAGTAAGAGACTCCGCTTCAGTGAATGAAATGCAGACTGTTCAAAGGGGGCTTCTGATATGAACCCTAGGTCTCCACAGGGACACACAGACATGTGGGGGTGCAGCTTCACACACATGAACGCGCGCGCACACGCGCGCGCGCACACACACACACACACACACACACACACGAGATGCTTGAGATAAAGCCCAGAACAAAGGTGCCACTAGTGTGCAAAAGTACACTAATCGAGTACCGTGGGGTTTTCCTTAGCTGTGGGAGGACCACTTATAAACACATGACTTTTGTTTAGGACATAAGAACCCTCAAGGTGCTGTCCTAACTAAGCAAAGAAAAACAAAACAGAAAAATGTCTACCACCTTACACAACTTACTGCCTGCCGTCGTATATTACCTGGAAACACACAAAGAACAGGAAAACATTAAACATGAAACAATGAAAGCATTACTGAGCTTGTCTGAGCTGTAACTGGACGGGCTGAAGGGCTAGAGGGAGGTTCCAGCTGGAGGGGAGGGGCATCTAGCTCCCAGCATGGCCCGAGGTGGAGGGTGTGGTGTGAGTTGGGGAGATACCCGAATTGTCCTGTCAAGGGCCTTGAGAGATAAGCAGGGTTGAGAGACCAGGAGTGGCAGACACAGGAAAGTGTGTTTGCCAAAACACACACATTCCAAGTCACTGAAACAGCTCCAGTCAGTTAGTTCTTTAAAATATGTGGCGCGGAACAAAGAAACACACTAAAAAAGGTGAATGCGTGTTTCTAACTCAAGACTTCGAGAAAGGCTGTGATTCAAAAGTTAGATATGCCAAAAAAAAAAAAAAAACCCAAAAAACATTTAACCCCAGAGTAGCTAAGGGAGGACGGAGCCTATGGCAGCACTGTCCCCAGTAAAAGACACCAAAGCTGAAGGCAGAGTTCTCAGTCAGCTCCAGACCAGCTCATCCGCTAGATGGGAGTTGTCTCTACATGCCCAGCTTCACCTAACTCATGCAGTGAGGTAGGCTCTAAAACTCCGTTACACAAGGAGACTGGTGTTCAGCGGGGCTCAATCACGTGAGATCCTTTGAATAGCTATCTTTCCGTGCAGCCAGAACTTGAGAGTGACTACTCTAATCTGAGGCTACACTCTGTATACCATGCCAATTTAAAATAATGTATACATTCTAATATGATATTCCTTTATATTTTATTTACTTGTTTGTTTTTGTGAAAGGCCTTCAAGACCATGCTCACCTTAGGCAACAATCTTCCCGCCTCTGCCTCCTGAGTGCTGGGATTTCAGTTGTGTCTCACCACGCTTGGTTATCATTTATATTTAAAAGAAGTGGAGTCGAAGACGCCTCCATGACACCTGCATGGTAATGTCAACCTCACTGGCATAATATGCTCAACAGGTGAACCAAGATTAGAGACGCAGCCAACATTCCAGGGATGAGGGAGAAAAAAATCCTAGGAATGTGTAATCCATGAGACACTGTTGCCATGAACAGTTGATGGGAGAGGTCAGAACGGTCCATTGGGTCGGTTCAAATCACTCATTTAGTTGCAGTCAGTCAAAAGAACGTGGGCTTTGGAAATAGACTCTCCTTACTCAAAATTCAAACTCTGTTGCAGATCAGCTGGGGCATGGCAAACTCTGGAGAGGTTCTTTTATGCTCTCAATTTCTGTTTTCTTGTGCGGGTGTTATGGTTGGTTAAAAAGATATTTAGGTCAGAGGAGAAAAGGAGGAAGCCTTTAGATAATGAGGACAAAGGGCAGCACTGAGAACTAAAGAGAACCAGATGTGGTGAATTCATACGTGTACTTCTATCACCCAAGAGGCTGAGGCAGGAGGATGGCCAGGACTGTAAGGCAAGACTGGGCAGCAAAGCAAATAAGAGCAAACAGCAAGGTGCCCGTCTGCATTCACTTAGCATATTCCAGCTGCATGGCATTTGCCAAGTCATAAACTCTGAGCTCCATTCTATAAAACGGGTATGGCACCATCTCTCTTAGGATGGGAGACACCAGGCCGGCCAGTTTACATAACAGAGATGTCATCGAATCATTAAGACAAGTCTTGCTAAATAAGTATAACTTTTATTTCATTTCGCTTTAAACTTGGGCTTTATTACCATCGTGCCAGTGACTACAGACTAAAGTACTACAGAAGATTTAAAAATCATTGGCAAGCAGTGGTGGCGCACGCCTTTAATCCCAGCACTCTGGAGGCAGAAGCAGACAGATCTCTGAGTTTGAAGCTAGCCTAGTCTTACAGAGTGAGTTCCAGGACAGCCAGGGTTATACAAAGGAACCCTGTCTTAATCAGTCAAACATAACAATTTGATAAAAACTGGGCATTTGGAGTTAAAATATTTCTGACTCAGAATTGTTTTTAAAAGATAAACTTTACATAAGCGTCAAGTTGTTCATTTCTGTTAAGAGTTCTTACACTTTTTTCTTTACTAAAAAGCCTCCTCATTAAAACAAAAAAAAAAAACAAAAAAAAACAAAGCAAAACAAACAAGCAAACAAAAACACCTCAACTCTGCTTGATGATGTAACTCACTTGATAGACTGTCTAGCATGAACAAACACTCAGATTAAATCCCCAGTACAGTAATCTGGGCAGTGGTGCTCACGTAATCCAGTTCAAGGTCTGAGGCCAGCCTGGGCTATACAAGACCAATAAAACAACAAAACTAAAACTCACAATACTTCCTCAAAGTGCCTATCAATCTGAGAAACAATAGATCAGTGTTGCTAACACTAATTAAGGCCATTTCGCTTATGAGAAATGGTTAATTACATTTACCACCTTTTACAGACCTTGAGGTGGTGGCCCCTACCTGCTGTGTCAGTCTAGAATATCAAAGAGGAAAATGTACTTGCAAAATCTGTCCCCCCACCCCCATCTCCCAGTTGGTCTTAAGAAGTCATAAGAAATTCAAGTATCAGAGACTGGAGATGTGTAGATCGAATCTGATAGCTTTGTCCACATAACTGTTGTGGATGGCAAATCTGAGTAAAAGTCTATCAAGTTCCGATTACAACGAGGCTCGGTGGCTTTTCTACAAAACATCAGAAAATAAAGAGAAGGGTGTATAAAGCTTCGGTGCTGGCAGTATTGCAGAACTGCGTGAACCAATCGGGTTAAAAATCACTCGTATTCCCCTGACACCTGGGTGGCATCTTAACGCTGGTCCACTCTAAATCCTCGTCCAAGCTTCATAGAAGCGCTGCATACTTGGCAGAAATGTGCCCGTTAGCTAAGGCCACACTTCTCCCGCTACTGCAGTCAGTAGACCTGAAACAGCACCTCTAACGGGCAACAAAGCTCTTTGAGCCAAACCTGGGCACTCCCACAAAGATCAATTAGTCTTATTTTTCACTTTAAGGAGGATGGGAACCTGAAAACGTTTCTTATCTAATTTGTTGTGAGTTTAAAATGCTTAAGGAATTGGAAACTAAGTAAAGTTTTACCCTCACCGTTTAACAAAACATCCGCATAAGCATGGGGACTAGGTGTGGGCTGAGCCGTTGCAAAGAAAGGTAACTTGAAGGGTTTTAAAATAACTGAAATCTGAGGTGCACAGCCAAGTGTGGGGGGAGGGAAGCATTAGCTGCTGGAAAAAAAGAAAGGCTTTGGCGTCTACAGAGCACACCCTACGGCTCCCAAGGGGCTAACTCCATCCCAAACACCTCTATGCGGAACCAGAGAAAACCAAGAGCCTGCTGGGCTCCGTTTGGGTTGAAGGCAGAGGTCCTGGCCTCAGCAGCTGGCCTAGAGACCTGGCCTTCAGGGTCTTAGGATGCTGAGCAGCCCCTCCCGCCTCTCTGGACCTGCAGGTGAGCGGACTGGTGCTCACTAGATCCCTATGGAGATCGTCGATTTCCCCCTCCTTCCTCAAAAAGTGTAACTTCAGGCATCTTCCAGGGAGGCGAGGGGGTTGGGGAGAAGAGCAGAAAAACCAGGCCCCAGCATCTCCGGGGTTCTGAAGGTAGGGAAGGAGAATCTCCCGGGCCATCCCTGCGGCGACCGCGTTTTCTCCTCGTACGCCCCTCCCCCAGTCCCCAGAACGTGCGGCGGCCAGGCTGTACTGGGCGCCCTGCTGGGGGTCCCTGGCGCAAACGCCAGGGCCCGCGTGGGTTGGGTGGGGTTGGGGTTAGCGGGATTTCCCGACCGCACGCTGGGCAGGAGACCACACTGTGCCTGTCCCAGAGCCCTGGGGAGGCAGGGACAAGAACGAGGCAGGGTGGACGCGTCCAGGCTGGGGCACGCCTAGAGAACCAAGCCTAGTGGCAGGGTGCCGGCCGTCCCTCTCCATCCTTCCGTGGGTCCCCAGCACTTACCTCTGGGGGCGAGGGTATCCGCAGAAGAGGGTGCCAGGGCGCGGCGAGCTGTGTCCGGGTTGGGCTCAGCGGCGGCCAGCGACCGCGGCGTCGTTGCTCATGGCTTGTCACGCCCAGAGTGCTGCGGCCACGGCCGCCGCGGCGCCTCGGTCCTCGTCCTCTTCGCGGGCTCTGAGCCGGGACGCAGCTAACGCCCCAGCTCCGCAGCCCTGTTCCTCCTCCCCGGTGCCTCCCCGCCTGCGAGCGGAGCCGCCTCCAGCGCCGCCCCGCGCGCCGCCTGGCCCGCGGCAGCCAGCGCCGCCCAGCGCCCAACCCCGGGGTCGCCGCCGGCTGCCGAGCCGCCGCAGCCGTGCCAGCCCCGCTGTGACGCAGGCGGCGGTGCCCGGGAACTTCCTCCTCTGCGGAGACCACCGGCGTCCAGGGCGGGCGGGCCTGCGCTGGGCGGGCCGCTGAGCACCGCGTTCCCCACCGAGAAATCAAGCCTCTCCGCGGCTGGGTGATGGCGCTGCTCGGAGCCACCCACCTGGCTGGCACAGCTGGGAAGATCTGTCCTCTGCCTCCTGTGTGTTACCTTAACAATGCCAAAAAGCGGGTGGCTTCTGTGAGCCCGTCATCCGCTCTTACACCGCAGCTCCTCCCTGGGCTAAGTTGAAGCAGAGTAGCCGCTGCTAAACATAGCCCTCCTGGGAACCCCCAGAGGGTCAAGATGGAGATAACCCCTCCCCAGGAAGCGGCTGTAGACGGGGCGGTGGGCTAGACTGAGGGGAACAGAGGAGAACGAAAAAAATCCCATGTCCATAGTTTACAAAGCCTCAAGCCCCTGGACAACCTCAAGCCTGGTGTTCGGCTGGCAGAAGTCCCCCATTGCTGGACCCTGCAAGATGGGCTCAGAGCAGCAGGTGCCATTCCGTAAGAAAGCTTCACCTACGATTTTGTGTGGGCAGAGGTACAGATCGGTGTGTGTGTGTGTGTGTGTGTGTGTGTGTGTGTTAAAAAGAGTTAACAGTGTGCCCCAAACCACCTGTTGTTTAGCCGCAGTAGGGGAGGGGTTCTCTCCCACCCATTGATCTGAACCATGGGTTTCTCCACCTAGCCCTCTGCCGGATTATAGTTCGAAAACACAGACTAGCATCTTAAAAGCTGGCAGCTCCCTAAAAAGAAAATTTCCCTATTGGGGGTGGGGGAGAAGTGCGGGCAAGATAACTGTAGCAGTCTTCAGAGATTGTTTGTCAGTAACCAGCTGGCTGTCCTCAGAGTACTTGATAGATAAAGAATTTCTCTGTCCTGGCAGTCTGGGAGAGACAGAAGAGAGGACAGAAATGGGCAGCCGGCAGCCATTAATTAGTTTGTGTGCTCCTGCATGGTGAGTTTATACAAGTCGATCATTTTCCAAGCCACGATAAAAAGCGGGGAGTGTGGGGGGGGAGGCTATCCTACCCCCTCTTAGGCACCTAACTGCTCTTCCTGCTCACAGAATAAAAGACTATATGTCTCTAATCCCAATGCAGTTCTTGGCTCCGGAAGAGCCAAGAACTTAAACCTTAAACCCCTTGAGGCCTTAGGGGAATCACTATTGCAACAGCTTCATTAACCTAGGACTAGCCAACGACCTACGGCAGGGTGTTCTACTGAAGAAGCAGAAGCGGTTTGTATCTCTGAGGGACAGGCAGAGACCGGTTTTAGTATTTTGCTTTAAGGAAGGTAGAGGAGTGGGAGAGCTCCAAGTACCTTGTAAGGCAGCAGGAAGATGCAAAAATACTCGATGAGGTAGCTCTAAATTCAACCGTTCTACCTCGGGGGCTGGGCTGGGGGTGTAGCTCAGGGCTAGCGTCTCAAGGCCTTGAGTTTGGATCACCAGAACAGGAAAAAAAAAAAAAAAAGGCATAAATCTCAGAAAAGCAGCTCCTAAAGTTGAAAACTTGTTCTCCAAACACCTCCCCATGGTGCTTCAGCTGTCTCTGTTAGCTTTAGCATTCTGACTATAAGCCTAGGCTGGCCAGCCCCCTGCCAAGGATACAGCACACACTAGATTGTTGGTGAAGGTGCAACAGGCTTCTGAGTCTGCTCTTCCTCTGTAAGTTCAAAGGAAGGACTGCTCCTTTTCACACATCTCTATCAGTAATCTAGGTATAGTACTGCAGGGTGCTGGGAGAATTCTATAATATGTGTAAAGCACCAAGAAAAGGAACCAGGCACTTTCACTTTGAAAGCACTCAAAGCATGAGATCAGTTACCGAAATCATTACTCTTTGCTACCTTGAAAAGCAAAATAGGTACAGTGTTGAAGTCTGGAAATGAGCTGTGCATGCCTCCATCAAAACTGAGTGTATCCAGATCTCTGCTGTGATGACCTAACAGGGTGAACAGGACAGTTCTGCAACTGCACACAGGGGGTTGAAGATGCACGTTAAATACAGAGAGTTTCTAGTCTAAAAGCCACAACACCCTATTGCTATGGTCATTCGTCAGTTTTGGTAGCTTACGAACACCAAGTCTAGTCTTCACTCCAGTTACCTTAACTCACAACTACACACTTAGCAAGCTCCCTATAAAAACACGGGACAAATCAGCAATCAGCCAGTCGGCAGGTGAGTACCAGGTCCCGGAGGTCTCAGAAAACCATGAGGGCTCTCGGTGTCTACCTGTTATGGAGGAGGGAATCCAGCAAAGATGTGGAAGTCTCCGTCTTCAAACTGCAGTTTGAGTTCAGTGAGAGAAGAGGCTGCTGCTGGATAGTTAACCTGGGATTCTATCTTAGTTTGTTGTTTTATCTTATGTGAGTTTCTCCAGTCCCTGCCTCCTACTCTGAGTAGGGACCGAACTCACAGCCTCATTTGTGCTTCCAGATTAAAGCTCTGTATCTAAACTTTACACAGATACAAGTTAACTGCAGACTGCTTGTGATAGAGAGCAGAATGGTTATTTCTGGACTGGACAAGGCTAAGGACCAGGGTAAGGAACTGTTCACATCTGGGCTCAAATTTTGTGTGACTAGCTACGTGGTCCTTAGCTTCTTCACCTTTGAACTTCAGCTCTTTCCCAGCCCACTCTTCAGGGATAAAGTGAGATTGGAGATGTATCTTGTAGACGGCGTGGGAATGGGAATGTTGTTGCATTGTTTTATTGTTAGCTGCAGGAAAAAGATTCCCTAAACTGTCATGTTCTTCAAAGGCATAATTAGTCACTTTCTGCCAGGTGCCTGCACCTTCCTGGAAAATATACTTCTTCTTTGTCTTCTCACAGCACTTAGTTTTGCATATCTGCTTCACTATCAAATCCAGGACTGTCTCCTACACAGGACTGTATCTTTATCTTCGTGTCTGTTATCAGTACCTAGCCTAGGACCTTCTATGAAAGCCTAATGTGATTGATTTCCAACTTTATACCGATTCTTTCAGTGTAATTCCTACTATAGGCTATGAAATCCGAATCCTGTAGCTAGAAAAGAATTTATGTTTAATAATAAATACATATGGAAGTGTCATAATGAAACATAGTACTTTGTATACTAACTCACAACTTTCAAAAATCTTAATCTTACTTTAAAATAGTTATGCTAAAATTAAGTATTCTCTACAGTATGACTAAAATTAAGTAATTTATACAGGTACAGCTATAACGTCTGATTTTTTTTTCAGTGCTGAAATTCCTCTTTAGGGTGAACCTGCTTTTTTTTCTTTTTTAACTCCTTTTTACAGTCCAGACTTTCTCCCCCTCCCTGTCCACCCTCTGACTGTTCCACATCCCATACCTCAGTTAGAGAAGATGCACCTAACCCTCAAGAGACTTGAACCTGCTATTCTTGGTTTGTCTTGGTTTTAACGTCAGTTGATCCTGTCTGGTAATAACGAAAGTAAAGTTTTAAGCTCTCAGTCAAAACCACCAGTAGGGTTTTACTCAGCGTTACCCAGGCCTTTTCTGGGTAGAGAAAGGGTCTGAGAAGGAACTGAACTAATAGAAAACATCCTATTTTAAGTTTCACTTGTTAACATTGTTGCAGCCATGAGCACTTAGCGAATCTGGCTGCATGATAAAACTCCACCTGGAGCCGGTTTTTCAATCCCTAACTTTACACCATCAAAACCACTAAAACAGCAGGAAGAACAGAAAATTCCCTGAGAGGTCATGTGGTGATGGCAGCTGAATGTGCACCAGACAAATGACCTAAAAGTAATGGACCCAATGACCTAAAAATAAGAGCCTTTAAAACTTTAGATCCAGGGCAGGAGACAGCTCAGCTGGTAAAAGTGCTGCCCAAACCTGGTAACCTGAGCTGGAATCCTGAAACTCACAGTGGAAGGAGCACACCTACACACAGACATAAACACACACACACACACACACACACACACACACAGGTGTGGGGGATAAGAATTAAGAAAAATGCTTCTAGATCAAATTCTTTTAACAGACAGAATTGTTTGGCCAGTCCATGTTGTGAAAGTGTCCTTGGAAAGAAGTAATTTTGAACTAGTATGTGTGGGATACATGCTACAGACTCGATAGACGCTTCATGTACATTGGTTTATGTAAAACCACCATAGCTACTCATGAGATGGACAGTGTTGGTATCTCTTATTGACAGAGGATGAGCCAAAGCCCATTAAACTCTTCCAGCTAACCAAAGGTCGCACAGCCCTGAGGGAGCTAGATGTGAGTCTAGACATGTCTGACTTCAAGGTTAGACATAACTGCTCAATCCTATAAGAAAGAAATGGGTGTTTTAGACTCGAACCCGTCGACTCTTAGTGGTGTAACTTTTCAGTAGTTCTTCTAAAAGTTTTACTTGCTTTTTATAACACAGTGCGTGTGTGTGCATGCGTGTGTGCGTGTGTGCGTGCATGCGTGTGTGTCTAGGTGTGTGTGTCTATGTGTGTGCTTGCATGTGTGCACATGTGTATGTGTGTGTGTCTGCATGCATGTGTGTGTGCATGTGTGTGTGTTTGGGTGTGTGTGTCTATGTGTGTGCTTGCATGTGTGTGCATGTGTGCACATGTGTATGTGTGTGTGTCTGCATGTGTGTGTGCGTGTGTGTGCGTGCGCGTGCGTGTGTGTCTGGGTGTGTGTATGTGTGTGTGCGCACGTGTGTGCATGTGTGCACATGTGTATGTGTGTGTCTGCATGTGTGTGTGCATGCGTGTGTGTCTAGGTGTGTGTGTCTGTGTGTGCTTGCATGTGTGCACATGTGTATGTGTTTGTGTCTGCATGCATGTGTGTGTGCATGTGTGTGTCTGCGTGTGTGCATGTGTATATGTGTGTGCATGCATGTGTGTGCGTGTGCACATGTGTATGTGTGTGTGCATGTGTGTGTGTCTGCGTGTGTGCATGTGTGTATGTGTGTGCATGCATGTGTGTGCGCGTGTGCACATGTGTATGTGTGTCTGCATGTGTGTGTGTCTGCATGCATGTGTGTCTGCGTGTGGGTGTGTGTGCAGGTGCACATATGCCACGGCACACATGTGGAGATCAGAGGATAGCTTTGTGTAGTTGTTTCATGTAGTCACTTCCTCAGGCTCCTAGTGGATCCAGGGACTGAACTCAGGTGACAAGGCCTGTGTGACAGCACCTCTGCCCACTAAGCCACCTGGGCTCATTCAGTAGTTTTTGAAATTGCGTTCATTTGCATTCTCCCTGTAGTGCCCATCCCAAAACACACCCTCATGACGTGGTTTTACTCCTTACTGCTTACTCTGTAAATGCAAAACACTGATGAGAAGGGAACTTGAATTTTTATTTAACTTTTTTTACAGAAGAACATACCCCGGTTTACAGTTCCCAAGGGATAAGAATCCATCATGGCGGGAAGCACGGCAGCAAGCAGCGAGGGCATGCCACTGGAGCAGGAAGCTGACGACTCCCATCTCCAACCACAAGCGTGAGGCAAAACAGAAGCAAACTTCCTAATGAGGGATCATAAAGTATGGCCGTGAGAGAGACTTCTTAGGACTATTGTTCAGGTGAGCCAGTGATAGATAAGCAACTATCACATGATACAGCCATTACACCGTGGTCTAAGAAACACACATTTTAATTTCCATTTATGTTTCCTAACTTGTAATTTACAAGCCCCTCATTGTAAGTGATTAGGGATATGGGAGATCCTTTATATTATGGGTTTGTCTTCAGTTCCTGAAGGGACAGGGCATCTTCTGTGACTTATAACAAGCCCCTTTCAAGGTCTCCTGGACTTCTATGGAAAGCCACACCTGCGCAGATGGGCATCCAGGTGGGGCCAAACCTACAGTTTATGGAGTGAGACTTTCACCTCCACCCATCAGCAGCGACGGGGGTTTCATTAAGGCTTTGTTTGGCTTAGAGGAGTCAGTGGTCCATTGTAGAAGCTAGGTGTATGGTGGTGAGGGTGGCTCTCAGCTGTAGCAGGGAGTGTGTGACAGCCGGTGTCACTGCATTGTGATCCAGACATTACAGAGATAATCAGGAGCATGTTTGCATGCTGGGGCCTCATGGAGCTTCACAGGATAGAATCTCCTGTTTCCAGAGTCTTCCAGCTCCTGCCTTGAACATCCGTCTCTTCATTCGGCTGGCCAATTGTCCCTTAGTAATAACTTACTAAGTCAATTACCCCTTGTAATAAACCAGTCATCCAGAAGGAAGGCTGCTTCCGTTCTTTGGGCTGTTCTAGCAAAGGACAGAACCTGGGAACAGGGTCCCGGGGAACTTCCAATCTATAGCCTGTGTTAGCTAGAATCAGCTTAGGGACCCACCTCTTGTGATTGACATCTGAAGCTAGGCACGGGGCAGTCCTGTGAGACTGAGCCTTTGGCTATCCCCAGACAGTGTCAGACCTTAAAAATGTAGGATAGCATGTCAATGCTTGCTGACAAACTGAATTGCTCTGGAAACCGCCCCCCCCCCTCTCCTTCCCCCCTTCCCCTTTTCTCTCCCTCCTCTTCCCCTTCTCCTCCAGCCCCATTAAGCTGGCTAGAGCCTGCAATAGACTGGCTTTTTATGTATGGATTTTATTAATGTCAGTACTAGTTTCTGTATTTTCTTAAACAGACATGACTTTTCTGCAAGTTAAACCCCACAGTGGTTTACAGGCCATCTGTGGACTAATTCACAGAATTAACTAGTAAGAAGGGCTATTAGATTCTTATGTCACCTGAAGACCACTGGGTGTTCTAGGTTATGTAAAGCCAAGAAAACATGAGCTCTATGTTCAGGGAGAGACGGTGGCGGTTTATATAAAGAGGATATGTGTTGATAGCGGACACTTGGCATCTTCTTCTGGCTACTATACATGTCCCGGGCACACACACCAGCACAGACGCACTCACAGACATATGCACACACATAGAAAGAGTAAATAAAAACTAAAACAAAGAGTCGAGTTACAGGCTCTGTCAATTCATTTACTGAATGTCTTCTAAGAAAAGCATCATGTTCCTATAGATAATACAGCTTTGTTTCTCTACCTCATTGTAATCTCCGTTGCATTTATGTATTTTTTTTTCTTTAGCCTCTGGGTTCTATGATGTTCTCTTAGAAGTATGAAGTTTCAGTTCTTGTTCTGAGAGCTCAAACGGAAAATTATTTATGGAAGATTATTGCAAAACAGCCTGCTGTGGATCTTTAGAGCACTTCTGTGTATCTGCATATCCTTTTTAAGAGTTGCGTTTGTCTTGGTGTCTCTTTACAACAATGAAAGCCTAACTAAGACAATGGCCAGGCAGCCACCCTTTCTTGCAGAATTAAAATGGTCTTCATAGGCTCATAAGGAGCAGCAAGATCAGGTGTGGCCTTGCTGGAGGAAGTGCGTTACTATTGGGGGTGGGCTCTGAGGTTGCAAATGCTCAAGCCAGCCCAGCTGTCACTAGCTGTCACTCTTTCTGTTGCCTGCCAATCCAAATGTAGAATGCTCAGCTACCTCTCCAACATCATGTCTGCCTGCACACTGCCATGATTCCTGCCATGATAACAATGGACTAAACTTCTGAAACTGTAAGCCAGCCCAAATAAAATGTCTTCCTTTTTAAGAGTTGCAGTGGTCATGGTGTCTCTGCACAACAATGAAGCCCCAACTAAGACAATGGCCTTGGAAGAACTAATTCTTTTTCTCATGGGAAAGGTCCATATTCGCTATCCAGCCCAATGTAGATAGTATTTCTTGATTGAGTAAACGACAGGAGACTTTTATTTTTTTAAGATTTATTTATTTTATGTATGTGAGTACACTGCCCTCTCTTCAGACACACCAGAAGAGGGCATCGGATCCCATTACAGATGGTTGTGAGCCACCATGTGGTTGCTGGGAATTGAACTCAGGACCTCTGGAAGAGCAGTCGTGCTCTTAACCACTGAACCATCTCTCCAGCCCAACAGGCAACTTTTCTGGGGTGTCTGGTGTCTATCTCTGTCACTCTCTTCCCTCCCTCCTTTCTTCCCCCCACCCCCGCCAGACTTATTTAGTGTGTGTGAGTGTTTTGCCTGCACATCTATGCACCACATGTGTACATGGAGCCCAGAAGAAGGTGTTAGATTCCACAGGAACTGAAGTCACTGATAGTTCTGAGTCATTGTACGGTTGATTTGGAAATGGCACCTGGGTTTCCTGCAAGAGCTCCCAGAGCTCTTAAGTGCTGAGCCGTCTCTTTACTCCTAAGGGTTCTGCTCTAATAGTGTACCCACTCGTATCTAATGTGCTTTATGGCTCTCCCTCTCATCTCTCTGCCCTAGTGGCTCTCAGCATTCCTGACGCATGCATCCCTCATGTTGTGGTGACCCCAACTGTAAAAATATTTTTTCATTGCTACTTCATAACTGTAATTTTACTACTGTGATGAATCACAATGTAAACATCTGTGTTTTCTGATGGTCTTGGATGACCCCTGTGACTGGGCTGTTTGACACCCTAAGGAGTTGCACCCCACAGGTGGGAACTGCTGCTCTGGGGCCTCAGGAGCCAAGAGAAATAGGCCAGTCAGTTCCTTGGGTGCTGCAGTTGCTGTCTATAGGGACATTTCTTTTCACTTTGACTCAGGATTCTCCTGCTTTCTATAGCATCCAAGAGAGTGTGGCAGGCAGTTGTTGCCTTGCAAGGCCAGTGGAACCTCAGGCTCTTCATGTTATGTCAGTACCTGTGTTCATCCTGAGTGGCCGGGCATCGGCAGTGTTTAGGGTTTTACTGCTGTGAACAGACACCATGATCAAGGCAACTCTTATAAGGACAACATTTAATTGGGGCTGGCTTACAGATTCAGAGGTTCATTATCGTCAAGGCGGGAACATGGCAGCATCCAGGAAGGCAGGAGATGCTGAGAGTTCTACATCTTCATCTGAAGGCTGCTAGAAGAAGACTGACTTCCAGGCAGCTAGGACTAGGGTATTTAAAGCCCACACCCGCAGTGACACACCCACTCCAACAGGGCCATACCTCCTAATAGTCCACTCCCTAAGCCATGCATATTCAAACAATCATAGTCAGGGTGCCTTTGCATTCTCAACTCCCCTTCCTCAGCCTTTCCTGCCACAAAAATCCTCTCCTATAGATGCTTTTCTAGGCCAGCTGCTCCATCTGTACCCCTCCATCCTTGTTTCTGAGGAAGATTTAGTAGAGAAATAGGCCAGTCAGTTCCTTGGGTGCTTCAGTTGCTGTCTATAGGGACATTTCTTTTCACTTTGACTCAGGATTCTCCTGCTTTCTATAGCATCCAAGAGAGTGTGGAGATGAATTGAGAGCAATTGGAAATGAAGGATTCTGATCACAAGATTTGAAGGGAAAGCCACCAAGTCTGCCCAATGGCGTAGCATCAGGACCTCTGCTCCAGGGAAAACTGGTGTGTAGGAAGTTACAGGGTGAGATCTATTCAGGGGTTCTAGGTTAGCCCGGGCAGCTTACTGCAACCGTAGTCACAGTAGGAAAGAAGAGGATCAAAGAGGTCCTGGGTTCGGTTCCCAACACCAACATGGTGACTCAGTGATTTTAACTCTAGTTCCAGGGGGTGAGATTGCCCTCTCTCTGGCCTCTGTGGGCCTCAGGCATGTTAGTGGTGCACAGACATGCACTTAGGCACATACACAGAAAAACAAAAAAATAATTTAAAATAGGATGTAAATGTAGCCCATGTATGGTTATTAATAATACAGTAAGTTGGTGGTACAGCATGTGCCTAGCACACGCAAGACTGTGGTCAATTTCCAGTACCATACAGGGGGGAAAAAAACCGACAAAAAAGACAAAACAAAACCCCAAACAGGTACCATGAATTTATATCCAGAACGACAATTTTAAAAGTTAATTCTAATAAAAAGAATTACAGTTAACATTAGACCGGTGGTGGTGGTGTGTGTTTATTTCCAAAAGAAATTCTTAAAAAGAAAAGACCAGAGTCCAAACACTTCGTGTGACTGGGGGGGGGGGGGGATTGAGCACAGCAGGAGACCAGAGTCCAAACACTTCGTGTGACTAGGGGGGGATTGAGCACAGCAGGAGACCAGAGTCCAAACACTTCGTGTGACTAGGGGGGGGAGTTGAGCACAGCAGGAATACAGCCCAAGGTCTGTCATGTCAGAGACCAAGATGTCTCACTGTCTCTTCCACTGTCCCACCTTCCCCAGCTTATGAAATGCTCCCCAGGACAGTCAGCTGACATCTCCATCTGACTCCATTTCACACAGAACTGCCAGCCTCATTGGTTAAGCCAGACACTGAATTACTCTTTCTGTAACAAAACTTCTGATCAACTGCTCTGGAGAAAACTGTTCTGAGGAAGAAACTGGCAGATGAGGATAAAATGGGTGGTCCCACCCCTGGGGGGCTTATAAAGTAGGCTGCCGCTTTGTTGTGGCCATGCGGACAGCCACGGGCAACCGGTCACCCAAGTCTTTGCTGGGACTCTAGCATTGTTGATGTGTTACTTGATGTCACCCACAGAACAAGGTTGTCACCATTTCTACTTCATAGACAGGGAGGCTGAGCCACAGCTTGGAATGTCCCTTTGCCCAGGATCATGCTGCTACCAAGGGCAGAGTCAGCAGTGTGACCACACCAGCTAGCTCTGAAGCTCGCTGTCCTGTGTCTCTTTCCTCTTTTATAACATCCAAGTTGTTGTTGTTGTTTTCTTTAAAAAAAAAAAAAACCTTCTGAAAAGTGACTATAATTCTAGATATTAAGAGGGAAGTAGAATCCATTGTCAGCCCATGCTGACTAAGATGTTACATATCTTTTAGTCAACATACATATGTTCAACTTACAGTTTTTTGTTTTGTTTTTGAGACAGGGTGTCCTAGTTGGACTTCTTGACTCCAGACAGCCTACGTTCAACTGAGAGAAGAAGCCTCAGCTGAAGAATGGTCTCCATCAGATTGGCCTGTGGCCATGCCCTCTGGGGACAGTCTTGACTAATAATTGATGTGGAGGGGCACTGCCCACTGTAGGCAGCACCATCCCTAGGCAGGTGAGAAAATTTGCGAAGCATAATCAAGCGTGAGCCAGAGAAGGCATGGTGGCCCTAAATAGTTGCAGACTCTGGAGTCCTGCCTTGGTTTCCCTCAATGATGAACTCTGGCCTGGACTGATGAGCCAAAGAAACCCTTTCTTCACCTAAATTGATGTTTTTGTTAGTGTTTTACCATAGCAACAGACAGGATGCTAGAGCACAGGGTCTCATGTAATCCTTGAACTTACTATACAGCAGAGGATGACCTCAATCTTCTGATCCTTCTCCCTCCACCCCTCCAGGGCTAGGATTGCAGACAGTCATACCTCAGCACACCAGGCTTATGCAGTACTGAGCGTATCACCCAGGACTTTGCACACACTAGACAGGTACTTCACCAACAGAGCTACATCTGCACTCCAAAACTCCCCACATGAGATATGTCCAAATAATCTCTGAATAACGTCAAATAAACACATGCTGATTGTATGATGGCTAATTTTGATTGTCAAATGATTGGATTAAGGAGATTCATAAAGCAGAAGACTTAACAACCCAGGCCTCCAAGCATGTCTGTTGAGGGTGTTTTCATAAAGGATAGGTCACGAGGGCTCCAGCATGAGGAACGGATCTCTCACTTGATGGGTGTGGGCCTTGTTGGAGGAAGTAGGTCAGTGGGGTGATGCTCCTGGCAGCTGTGTCTTGCCCTGACCTCTTCCTGTATGGTCTACTTCTCTTCCTTCAAGGCTGCTGTGAACTGCTTTCCTCTGTCATGCCCTCATCATGGCAGACTGAGGCTTGCCCTGAAACTGGGAGAGAAAGAATTCCTTTACTTTCTTCTCACAAGTGTGTTGGTCACAGTGGTGAAAACATCTGACTAATAAAATGAGGGCCAGATAAGTGTGGTCGCTGCTGAGTGAGCCTGTCCACACAGTCCTTGGGCACTGGGGTTGTGGGAAGAATTCATAAGAGTTTGGAGAAGTGGGTGAGAGGTAACCTCAGAATGCAGTAGGCAGATCTTAACTGGTGCTCAGGAGACCAAAAGGCTGATAGACCATGGGAAGTAAAGACTTTGCTCTCAGCCTGATAGCTCCATTTGGAATCCCAACCACTCAGGAAGCTGAGACAGGAATATCCCAAGGTTCAAACCCTACATGGGTTTCTTAGAGTTTCTATTGCTGCAGTAAAACACCATGACCAAAAGCAAGCTGGGGAGGAAATGGTTTATTTGGCTTACATTTCCATGTTGTATCCATCTCTGAAGGAAGCCAGGACAAAAACTCAAACAGGATAGGAATCTGGAGTCAGGAGCTGATGCAGAGGTCATGGAGGGTACTGCTTACTGGCTTGTTCCCCATGGTTTGCTCAGCCTGCTTTCTTATAGAACCCAGGACTACAACTCAGGGATGGCACCACCCATAGTGGGCTGGACCCTCCCCATCAATCACTAAGAAAATGCCCTATAGCTGGATCTTATGGAAACATTTTCTCAATCAAGGTTCCCTCCTCTTAGATGACTGTAGCTTGTGTTAAGTTGACCTAAAACTAGCTGGACAGCCAACCCCTTGTCGACTTGACTAGTGTAACACTGTTAAGCCTCAACTTTTCTGTTTTTGTTCATCCTGGAGATCACACATGAACATCAACACCCTAGTATAAAACATTTTAGGAACTTTAAAAGTCTTTACAAATTCAAACACTTTAAAATCCAGTCTTTTAAAAAATCCAAAGTCTCTTTTAACCTAAAAATCGTTTTAAAAGTTCAGTCTCTCAAATTCCCCCCTCAGCTGTGGGGTCCTGTAAAATAAAAAATACTCTTTCACTTCAAGAGGGAAGAACCAAGGAATGATCAAAATATGAATAAAAGCAAACCAAACCTCAGAAGTGTGAATAACTCATTGTGCAATTATCTGGGACTCACTCAGCATCATCTGGGCTTCGCCAGATGGCTTGGGTCACTTCTCTGACCCCACCATCTTCACATATAGCTTGTCTTCTAGGCTCAGGCTGGTTCCACTCCACAGTGCTATTGTCTTGGTGGTTATCCCATGGTATTGGCATCTCTAGAATACTGGGGCCTTCTGCAGTATCTGGGCTGCACTTTTAACAGGAGCCTGTCCTGGCTCTCTTCATGGTGCAAAGCCTCAACTTCTCTGCATGGCCCCTTTCTTGGCCTCTCACAGTATCAAGCCTTAGCTGCTTTCTATGACCCCTTCATGCCTTCAAAACCAGTCCACCTGGGTGATTTTTATACGATGAAGTTTGGCTGTCAGAGCAAGGTCCAACATTGGCCATCTCTGGAACACAGCTTCTGTGTGCTGACCCTGAAAAAACGCTTTCCAGAAGATTTCACCTCAGTGATGTTGATTTCTTCTTAATCACAGCCCCAGCTGACCAGACAACACAGATTCTTCACACAAATGGCCTGGTAGAGTGTTTGCTTCTCTCTGAAACATCCCAAGTCAGGCCTCAGTGGTCTGCGCTGCTCTCAACATTCTTATCTTCCAAGCTCCCACAGAACATCCACTGAGCTTTCAACACTCAATGGCTCTTCTTGCCCAAAGTTCCAAAGTCCTTCCACAGTCCTCCACAAACAACATGGTCAGGACTGTGACAGCAATACCCACAATCCTGGTCGCAACTCATCTTACTTAGGGTTTCTATTGTTGCACCAAAACATGTTGTATGACCAGAAAGCAAGCTGGGGAGAAAAAGAGCTCGGGATCATTTTACACATCCACACTGGAGGCCGGAGCTGAAGCAAGTCAGGATAGGAGCTCAGTCACTCACACAGGGCAGGAACCTGGAGACCGGAGCTGATGCAGAAGCAATGGAGGGTGTTGCTTACTGGCTTGCTCAGTCTGCTTTCTTATAGAACCCAGGACCACCATTCCAGTTATAGCATGGACCCTCCCCCATGGACCAATCGCCAGTTAAGATTAAAATGCCCTATACCAGGAGGCTGGAGAGATGGCTCAGTGGTTAAGAGCACTGGCTGTCCTTCCAAAGGTCATGAGTTCAATTCCCAGCAACCACATGATGGCTCACAACCATCTGTAATGGGATCTGATGTCCTCTTCTGGTGTGTCAAGGACAGTTTGGTCATATACATAAAATAAATAAATATTTTTTTTTAAATGCCCTATACCTGGATTTTCTGGAGGCATTTTCTCAATTGAGGTTCCCTCCTTTCAGATGACTATAGCTTGTGTCAAGTTGACCTAAAACTAGCTGGGACAATGGGCTTTAGTGTGGGTTCAAGGGTAGCTAGAGCATCTTAGTGAGACTATGTCTCACAATACAAAGTAAAATGAGGGCGATCAACGCTAGACAACTTGCCTTCAGTCGTTAAAGTTAAAAATGAAACAAGACAAAAGCTCTTCTGAGATTCTGTTGAGTAGGAAGATTCAATTGGGGAATGGACTAGAGGCTGTGTTTTGTTTCTGGCAAAGAGTCTGGCTACATTGTGTCTATGTTTCAAGCCCTGGGAGTTTGACTCAGTCTGAGTTTAAGGTTGATGGGCTCAGTAATAGGTAGAGGAATTTTCTTTTCTTCCTCTCTTTCTTCTTCCTCCTTCCTTCCCACCTCCATCCCTCCCTCCCTCCGTCTCTCTCTCCCTTCCTCCCTTCTTTCTTTTCTTTCTTTCTTGAGATGGGTTTTCTGTATAGACCAGGCTGGCCTTGAACTTACAGAGATTTACCTGCCTCTTTTCCTCCCAAGTACTGGCTTTAAAGAGTGCTTTCTTTTTAGTTTTGAGACAGGGTTTTGTGTATCCCAGGCTGCCCTTTGAACTGAGCTGAAGAGGACCTTGGACTTCTAATCCACCTCTCAGTAACTCTCAAGTGCTGAGATTACAGGCAAGAGCCACCACACTAATTTATGTTGTGCTGGAGACCAAACCCTGGGCTTCCTGCATGCTGAGCAAGTACTCTCTCAGCTAAGCTACATTTCCAGCCTAGAAAGAGGAAATTTCAAGTACTCAAGCTTCAGAATTCTTATTGCTGACTTCTTTTATAATCAGGACCAAGAGGCAGAAAAGGATTTTTAAAATGTAGTCTGGCTTGAGAAGGCATGGTTTACAAAAATAGACAGGAGGATGTGCCTGAGGAAGCGTTTACTGCTGTGAAAGAGAAGCAAGTCCCAAGCACTTGTTTGTCGGGGGTCAATGGGAAAGTTATTTTGAAACATTTCAGAGCAGATCAGGTGCAATGTGTTATACAGCTGTAGACTCGGGCTACAGGACTGTTGGAGGGTGTTATGTGTGAGTGACTGTGTGT
>JADRCH010000035.1:8549949-8577585 GCA_019843965.1 Rhynchomys soricoides | reverse complement strand
AAGAAGTGATGAATGAGAATTAGAAGTTGTCCCTTCATGGAAGAAGTTGGTCACTGGAGCCTGTTGCTAGATCTTACACTAAATGCTTCTGGAATTACCTCTTTCCTTGTTTCCTGTTTGCTAAGAGGTGAAAGAACCCACACCAAGTGGCTTCAGCTACTGTGATGCTCAGCTCAGACACACAGACAGGTGAATAGGGCAGCAGGTCTACAAGCAGGAGCCAAACAAATAGTTCTTAATGAACCAATTTTCAGAGGGCTTTAGCCACTTGATGGGCAGCTAAAACAGATACTGGACATCTCAAAGTCCATCTCAAGATGGGTGGCATCACCCCCATTTCATGATCAAGGCTGTGGTGCTGCCAGCTCTCAAATGGCCCAGATTCCCACAGCCCTCAGATGGGCACATTGTGACACTGCTCACTGCTCATATCACAATGCTGCTTGTCAAATCAGCATGGCAGCATGGCTTGTCTGTCTCCTGCAGAGAGGTGAAGGCAGAGGAGGATCACAGGAGGGGATTTGAGTGTTTCAAAATGAAAGGGCTTTAAAAACCTCAGATGACTGTTACTCCTGATGACAAAGGAATTGGTTATATTCAGTGCTGATTGATAGCTCCCCGTAAAACCCTAAAACAATTTCTTTAAAAACAACAAAAAAAAAGTTTTGTGCAAAGCTCTTTGCAGTGTTGTTAGTCCAGTATCCGGGCTGCAAGATAAACAGCTCATAGAGATTTCACACTGGAAGACCAGGTACCCTGGGAGCAGCAACTGCTTTTTCCTTCACAGCAAACTGAGAGGTTATCTGGTCTTTGCTGAACAACTTTGACAGAGCCTGGTGGATACGTTGTCCTCCTGAATAGAACCAGAGCTTCCTCTGTGACTTGGGAAGAGCCTGGGGGGTTGTGAGAAGCCACAGGTTTTGACCTCTGTGGGGCAGAAAGGCTGAAATGCATTGACATCCCCTACTGGTGAGTATTTGGATTTATCCTCCTTTAAACATGCATGGTGTGTTTCTACTACGATGAGTGAATTCCCAGACTCTGTGAGCTTCGGAGAATCACCTTCCCACGGTGTTAGCTATTCTTCTTACCATTGCAGCAGAAACACTGACAAAAGCAATCTAATGAAGGACTTAATTTTGGCTCATGGTTTGAGGGGACTTGAGTCCATCTTTTGGGGAATCATGGTGATATATTCTATCCGTTCTGACCCTGACTGATACACTTAAACACTCTGACAGAAGCAGCTGAGGAGAGAGGATTTATTTTGACCTAAGGTTCTGAGGGATATAGTCCATCATGGTAGGAAGGCGTGGTAGTACTCAGGGAGGAGGATAAGGAAGGTGGCTTGTCACATTATCTCCACACTCAGTGGAGAGTGGACATCAAGTGGAACCGTGTCCCCAGACAGAAAAACTGGACAGGTCGAGCAGATTAAGAAACTCAGGAAAACCATAATTGAGAATGGTAGTCGTTTGTATCTGCTCGCCACCTGGTTCCTGTCCTGGAGCACATGACTGTGACACCCCACTAAGAAGACCATGGCAACTGGTCAGATAGGTAGCCTAGAGCCCAGAGTGCTTCATGCTAATGAGGTATCTAGATAGGCCCCCGAGGGTTTGGCCAATTAGCTTCTCTTCCTGAACATTCCCTCCTGCAAAAGGTATTTAACCTCTGGTCCACCCTGAGTAAAGTTGTATGAATCCATTTTCCAGTATGAATAAATAGTTTGGTTAAGCAAGGACTTGTCTCTCTCATCAAAAACCACCATGCGGGGAAGCCTTCGTTACCAAGCTGTGCCACCTAAGTCTCCCACAGAAGGTCCCTCTGCACACTTGACACTCACCCTGAGCTAAGCTGGACTCCTCCTCCCCTCGGGTGGAAAGCCAGGAATAAAGAAGAAGAAGACAGGGCCACAAAGAGGCAGAGAAGAAAAACTGCAAACCCAGGTCACTAGAAACGTTCCAGAGAGCTACCAGACCTTCAGGCCAAGGCCCTCGGGCACCGGAAGTCTAGCCTGAGTGGACTTTAACACCAGCCACTGAGGCAAGCTGGAGGAGTCTCACTTTCTGTGCCCACACAAGGCTGGGGCTCTCGAAAGTGTAGAAGTGAAGAAAAGTCCTGGTAGCCAAGGCCACCAGCACTGGCTCACTCTCCCTAGAGGAGACCTGCTGCTGCTGCTTGGATCTGTCTACCACAGCTGCCCAGTGTGTCATAAGCTGAGGATGAGGGTTGCAAAGCTAGCAAGGACAGCGTGGGAGAGCCTCTCCTGGTTTATTCATGATTCCTATCTGAATAGAATGAATGGGTCAGCCGGACAACTGCTGACAGGGGTCCTTTAGTGAACCAGCTTTCCTGCTGTTCTGGCAACTTGATCAATATTGTAATAACTACCAGCTGATATCACTAATACCTAGTGTTACCAGTGTCTTGTGTCCATCCCAAATCTATTCTGACACGAACTGCTCAGAGTTGGCATAGATTCTTCAGTCTTCTGAGCACCAGGAGGGTTTGCTCCCTGAGACCACTGGGTGAGGCTGTGGAGCTTGGTGCCCTCTTGCCTAATATGTCTGTTTGGCTCTTCTTGATGTGTGTCTTCTAATAAAGCTTTGGATTCAGTGAATCACCATGGTGAATTGTTGAATATAAAGGGGTCATGGTAACCTCTCCGAGCTCAGCTGGGCAGAAGTGTGGGTGGCCCGGGACCTTATGAGACTTCCTGTGGTTTGCACAGGAGGTGAGGGCAGTCTAATGGAGGTATTTTCTCTTCATCCCTGTGGGTGTTTGTGCCAACTCTGGGCAGCTAAATGTCTGAGTAAAACTGGAAACAGAACAAAGGCAGTCCTAAGCAGCAATTACTGGAATCCGCAGAAGCAGACTGTCACGGACCATGATGCTGTATGACAACAGCTGCAATAAACAATGAAACCTGAGTACCAAAGGCCTCCCCAGGACTTCAATCTGCTGCTGCTGCTGCTTCCTCTAACAGACTTACAAGGCCCTATTAGCATGGCCTCCTGGGAATAATCCTGGCCATGAGTCATTTGCATACAAGAGGAATCACAATGTTTTGACCAGCCCAGAGCACAGCATTGCAATCAGTCAGATGCACTGTAATCAATGTTCTTATTTTCATGGACTCACATCCATGCTTTATTCTGGCAGAAGACCACAGTGGTGTCCTTTGCCACTCCATTTCTTTGAACTAACTAACTTACTTACTTTCTTTCTTTCTTTCTGCCTACAGCACCTAGAATTCCCAAATGGTGTCCCATCCAAGTACTAACCAGGCCCAACCCTGCTTAACTTCAGACAAGATTGAGCATGTTTAGGGTGGTATGGCCATAAACTCTGAACATTCTTTCTAGGCCAGGCAAGCAAGGCTGCTGGTGACTTCCATGTAAAGAGCACGCTGTGTGGAGATTTGGATTGGCGGGCTCTGTTTGCATCCTTGATAATTATTGTGAGGAAAAATTATGTGGTCAGCACTGGCGACCATAGGGTGTGTGTATGTGTGTGTACGGGTGGTGTTCATTTCTTACACACTAGGGTGTTTCTCATCTGGGTACTAAAACACTAACACATATATACACACACACACTTAGACAGAGTAGATAGACAGACAGACAGACAGACAGTGACCTTGACACAATATTGAGCTTCCACTATCTACCGAGCACAGGGCCAATGCTCTTACTTGATCCTCACAGCCTCCCAGGACAGATTCTGTCACCCCCTCTGTAGGTTCCCAAGATGTGGCTAAGAGTTTCCTGAGGCCTCAAAACTAATAAAACCAGACACTAGCCACACTAACCATTAGCAGTCAGGAGTGTCTGAATCCAAATGTGAACTTGTCTTAGGGTTTCTTTTGCTGTGAAGAGACATCATGACCATGGCAACTCTTATAAAGGAAAGCATTTAGCTGGGGGTTGGCTTACAGTTTAAAAATTTAGTTCATTTATCATCATAGCAGGAAGCACGGCAGGACTCAGGCAGACATGGTGCTGGAGAAGGAGCTGAGAGTTCTACACCTGGATTTGCAGGCAACAGGAAGAGTAGTGAGCCACCAGGCCTAGCTGGAGCTTCTGAAACCTCAAAGCCTGTCCCCTAAAGACACATTTCCTCCAAGATGACCACACCCACTCCAACAAGGCCACACCCACTCCAACAAGGCCACACCCACTCCAACAAGGCCACACCCACTCCAACAAGGCCACACCTTTTAATAGCGCCATTCCCTTTGGGCCTCTGGAGGGCATTTTTATTCAAACCATCCCATTTCACTCTCAGGTCCCTATAGATGTGTAGCCATACCATAATGCAAAATGCATTTAGCCCAGCTTCAAGGTCCCTATAGTCTCCCACCTGTTTAAAAGTCCAAGGCCAAAGTCTCTCCTGAGGTTCATACAATCTAGTTCTGGGACTCACTATGGCACACCGGAGTCATGGTGTGACGTGTGAAGAAAAGAGAAAAGGTCCCCTTTCCCTGGCGACTTGTAGGGGAATGGGAGATGTTCCGTGTGATGATCAGTTAGGAGACTCCCCTCTGGGAGTGTCTGAGAGTTGACCTGAAGATGCAAGACTCACCCTGAATGTGGTCAGTATCATCCCACAGGCAAGGGTCTCAAACTGAATAGAAGGGAAGAAACCCTTCCTTTTCTCATCTTGGCTGCAATGAATGTGTCTCTTTCTTCTGCTTTTCACTATTATTTGTCTCTCTAGTTCTCCTGCTGAGGATGGGTGGCTGAGCCATTCCCTAGAACTGCCAGGCTCCTGGCTTTGACCCTAATGACATCACTAACATTGGGTTGTAGTGTTTGTAGCCTGTGCTGGGGAGAAAGAAAGCCCACCAGGAGAAGGCGACAGACGTTTGCATCTGAGCCCTTCACTTGGGGGATCCTTTCCAGAATCACAGCATTATCCTTCATGTCAGCAACTATGATGTCACTGATGAAACTGCTGCTTTTGTCTTCAAGAACATAAGAACTCGGTGAGAAGTGAGCAGGGGAGGGACAGCTTTTGACGTCTTTAGCTTGCAGCTGTGGTTTGCTTGCTGAGGTCTGGTATTTAAAGGGCCTCCTAAGCGTTACACATTTAAAGATAAAGGAGAACCATGGTACTGGATGGACAATATAAAAAGCAAGCTGGGTGTTGTTGGCATCAGGACCTCCAAACCGGTGACATCACACCCAGGCCACAGTGAGACCTGCACACCTGTTGCCAAGGCAACAGCCACCATATTCCCAGAATCCACTTGGCCCACCTCCCACCTTTACCAATGGCTATGTCACTCTCCCATATATAAATGGAAGACCCCTCTGATCTCTCTCTCTCTCTCTCTCTCTCTCTCTCTCTCTCTCTCTCTTCCCCCTTCTCTTTTCACTGCCACCTTGCCGCCTCCCCCTCCCCCCCAATAAATCCCACGTGGAACTGTTTGGCCTGGTGTAGTTTCTGGAGGCGTGTGACCATCACAACAGGTGTGGTGGGCAAGACTTCAATCCCGGCACTTAGATAGTAGAGGCATGTGGATCTCTTTGAGGTTGAGGCTAGCCTGGTCTACAAATGAGTTCCAAGCCAACTATGGCTACATAGTAATGCTTTGCCTCAAAAAATTGTGTATATATCCAAATGCTATATTATTGTTGTTGTTGTTATTGAAAGTGGTACTCTTGACATGTGTTTCTGACTACTCCAGAGGCTAGGAAGTAAGGACAAGCTCAAGGTGCTAGCAAATTCAGTTCCTCCTGTCTCCTGGACTCCTGACAGTGAAGACTGTTGTTGTTTATTGGGAGTGCTAGTTTCAAGCCACAGACTCTTTCTTATGACTCCTCCAAGCTTAACTGATCCCTTTCAAAGCCCTGTCTCCCAGCATGTTCACACTTGAGTTAGATTTCAACCAGAATTTCCAGGGAACGCAAACGCAGGGCCCAAACCAGAAAGGAAACGCAGGGTTCATAACAGAAAGGACAACCGATGATGCTTTCATAGAATTTAGCACCGGCCAAGGAAATTCAGGGGATCATCTTCCTTGAGCCTCATGGTGTTATCTGTGAGATAGCGCTTTTATTTTCCAGCTGAACCAAGAAGCCTGTGACTCTCCCAGCATCCTATACTAAATGGCAGCCCTGGGATGCACACCCTGAGCTTCTGATCCCCAATCTGTCAGCTCCTTGCCGGCAGGTCCAGGCGAGGGGAGAGAACCAGGTCCAGCCGGGTCTGTGTGGGGCTGAGCGGGATGGTGAGTGTCGACGGCCCAAAAGAAACACACCAGGCCGGGAGTCTTGTCGAAGCAGGAACTCACTTTATTAAACTAGGTGTTTGCTTATATAGAGGAGGTAGGTGGGCACTTAGGTACGGGAAGAGATGATGTAGGAGGCGGGGAAGGGAGGAGGTGGGGAAGGGGTAACTGACAGGGCCAATGGCAAAGCTTCACATCAGAAATGGCGGAGCAGAGGCAGGGCCAAACAGGTCTTGCTGAGTCACCCCAATGCAGAAGTGACTGAGACAGGTCTCAAAACTCGAGCCAGGCTTAGGCTCTCCCATAAGGCCCCAGAAACTCGGGCCAGGCTCTGGTTTGTCCTCAAGGCCCAAACCAGGGTCAAAATGGGGTCCAACACCAATCCTGTGTTCTTGTATTTCTACCTCTCTTATTAGCAGCAGAAATATCAAAGGAGGAATATGAATACTTAGTTCTTGCCTTCTAGAGAATGTGACTGTTAGGGAAGATGCCAGTATCTTCTCTGTTTTACATATCCAAGAATTATCACGGTTAAGTCACTATATGACTGCACAGATGGCACATGGTATATTAAACATTTGACTGGTGTTTGGCTGACTATGGCGCTTATGTTCTCATTAAACCGCTCAGCTAACTCGGCCTTTGGGGGTGCTCTTTGGAAAATGATACACAGGATGGGAAGACCCTGTTTGACATTTATTGGGATTTTAGTCCTGTCCCCCCCCAACTCCCCATAAAGGATTTCTTGCCCTTTACAAGAATTAGTGTCCTACACAGCACTCAAGTTAAAGTCCTGTTTTTCAGGCCTGGCAGACAGAGGTCAGATGGTTCTTTATGCTTGCAAAGGTCCACTCCACGTGGCTGACTCAGAAAAGATTGGATCTTGTTCCGAAGGTTGCAGAGAAATGCCATCAGGCAGATCATTCCAATTAAGTGCCAAATCAAAGGAGTTATTGCAGAGTGGATGTTTAAACCCAAGACCACAGGATATATTATTGAGTGCATGGCTGGGAACTCTGCATTTCAAAGTTCACTTTGGACCTGGACCCTTTCAGATATCTCCTGCCCTGAGTTCCAGACTGAAACTGTCTGATTGACAGTTATGCAGTTGAGGCAGGGTGGGAAGCCTTGTTGAGCCAGGCTGGTACTTTGGCAACATTCAGAACTGCATGGATCATAGAGTGTGAGTGGGAACTTGGCCTGCAGGCAAGGAGACTATTCAGATGGAATAGAAACTTGCAGTGAGCTAAGAAAAATTACACTGGACTGTATAGGCATATTTGAAATACTCACTATGGAAACATGATCATGACTAGAAGAACGTCTCACAGCTTTACGAGTCAGAATGGCAGCCTATGAAAAGGCTCTTTAGGGAAAATGCACAGATTCATTGTCACTATGTGTAAATGTTCATGTGGTGTGTACTATGTATGCGTGTGGGCATGCTTGCCACAGCTCGAATGAGGAGGTTGGAGGGCAACTTTGTGGAGCTGGTTCTCTCCTTTCAGCTTTAGACGGGGTTTCAAGGGCCAATCTCAGGTCACCAGGCTATGTGCATCCTCGGGTAGCAAGTGCCTTACCCTTTGAGCTGTCTCCACAGTTCAGCCTGTTCCCACGTTAGAAAGCCCACTGTTCGGCTGTAGAGCATCACAGTGTTGCAATGCCAGGACTTACGGACATACGTGCAGATACCAGATTCTTTTTGCTTCTTAGCCATGTTCCCTCAGAGCTGGTTGGTATGTTTTCATGAGGACGGGGCCCAGCTGCCCTCATTGTCCGTCAGCGTGCCCTCACTACCTACAGAAGCCCTCGAGTGGCGGCAGGCACTCAGTATTTGTAGGAGAGTGTTTACATCACCAAAAGAGGGGTCAAGGCTGAGATAGAAAGTGGCAAGAATAATTGGTGAGAAAGGACTCAACTAACTCTATGTCACTGCAGACATAAGTGTCCTCTAGGCTTCTGTCCGAGTTTCTTTCTCTGTTGATTCGATAAAGGATCCTGACAGAATCTACTCAAGAAAACAAGGGCTCATTTTGATTCACAGTTTCAGGGGCTGGTCATCACCGCAATAGGTTGTCATGGCAACAGGCCATCCTGGCAGCAGGCACTTGAAGCAGTGGTCCATGTTCAGCTCACTTTCTCCTTTCATAGTCATGGATCTCAGCCCATGGATTAGTATCTGACCCTCCCCCACCCCCGAGTGGGTAAGTCTCCCCACATCAATTAACCTAATCAAGGGTATTCCCCATGGACATGCCCATCACCCAGGTTGTTCTAGAGCTCATTAAGTTGACAGTGATTTTTAACCATTACTGGAACACAGCTCTATTGAAGACAGAGGGCTTACCTTTTTCTAGGTGTGGTGAAGGCTAAAGGACAGAGCACAGAGGACATGCACTGCAGGAAGTCCTCTGCATAGCAGAAAGCCTGGTGGTGCATAGCTTCCTCTAGGAGCCAGACAGGGGAGGGTATGCCCTTTGTCCAGGCAGGAGCTCTGTGGCATACCCAGCCTACAATTACCTTGCCACATGGCCAATTTGATTCTTATGCCCAGAGCTCTAGAATAAAACCCCAAGAACTTCGAGCACCAGTGATCTGTCTCTGGGCAGACCCTGGGCTGAATGACAGCCATTTTCCGCCTTCCATATTAAAGCCAGAGAGAGCAGAGCAGCTCTAAGTTCTGTTCACCTGCACAAGCCAAGGACTTCCTGAGAACTGTCTCTTCAGTACCATGCCGCCCTGCAGGCGCCGCCAGCCGCTCCTGTCCACCCTGTCTTTACTGCGTGCCTGGCTGTCTGATAGGGATGCCCTGCAGAACAGTCTTTTAAGGTGATTCTCTGCTCCCTCACTTCTGACGCTTTGAGTGAAAAGTTGTGTTCGTGTCATGGAAGCGAATCATGTCAAAGGCTGGGGGTGGGGGTAGGGAAGAAATGAGTAACATGCAAGCGCTAAAGAAGCCACTCAGGCAAAGCCCTTGCCTGACCATCGACACCGCCCACTCCCCCAGCAGGCAGCTTAGGTAACAGCAGGCCCACCAGCTCACTAGGTCAGGGTTAGGGTTAGGGTTAGGGTTAGGGTTAGGGTCAGATCCAGCCCCCTCCCCCTCTAGTTATGTCTCACTCCAAGAAAGACTTCGCTTTTCTCTAGGCCCATCCAAAAATGGGCTTTGCTCATTGGCCCATTCTGACTATCTGCTACAGTACCCAGGCCATTCAGCTCATTTCCGGCTTTGCAAGAACAGGTCGCTCTCTTTTATCTTCCAGCAGGAAAACAGTTTGTGTGACTGAGGACTGCGATCCCTGGATGTGAGCAAGCCATGTAGGCAGCTGAGCTACTTGATGTGCAGTGGCCTCACATGCTACATGCCTCAAGCAATTTTAAGAATACTGGGAAAACCAAGAAAGCCAGGCCACGGGGGCTCCGGGGCAGAGGGTGTGTGAGCTTGGGTCCCCCTTTCTCTGTGCTCAACAGTGTAGTCAGCAAGAGGCAAAGCTAGGGCCACAGCTTCTAATCTGGAACACAGAATGAATTCAATGCGTTCAGGGAAACTCCTCCCTCCTCCTTCTCAGGCTCCAAGGAGCTAAGTCCACAGCAGAGGGTGGCATAGCGGAACTATGTGAGGAGTTCATTTTGCAAGTCTGAGATGCCTGCCAGCATTTTCCTATAGTAAATCAGGGACTAAATCTGTAACTTCAGTCTCCAATAAAACACAAACTGGGAGCTTCCTCAGCAACTTGAAGCAAGACCAGTGTTAACAACTCTTCGATAGCCAGGCACCCTGGGCTCCATTGCCCGGTGGAACTTACTATCCATCCCTCTAATGCGAGCAGGCATATGCAAAGCTCTAGGTTAAGCCTCTGAAATAAAAGCTATGTAAGCTCTGACATATGCAGTTTAAAAACAGTCATTTGGATGACATATTTATACTAAAATGTGTTTAAAGTGTGTGTGTATACTGGCACGCACTTGCATACCAAGTATTTTCCAGAATATTCATGTAGAACCCTCATATTAGAAAGGACATTACAGTACTCAAACCCTCAAAACTTCTTAGATGTGTGATCTTGGCAGTGTTAGAATATGTAAAAGGTAGAGATTTGGTGCAAGATTTGGTCTCTAGCTTAAAACCCAGCTGCGTTATTGACTTTCTGTATAACTTACATACAGTCCAATATGGCAGTCACATTGCCTGAATGAAATTTTCACCTGTTAAATGGAATTACTGCCTACCTATGCTTTAAGCATCAATGACATTCCTGAAGCTAATGGGAGATGCTCTGGACATTCTCAGTAATGGTAGCCGCTGAAGATGCCTTTGAGAGCTGGGTTGCTTATGAGTACAATGGGAACAGGTCCTAAGTCAGCGATGCTCTGTGCACAGGAGGCAGTGATGCGCTGTGCACAGGAAGCAGTTCTTGTAAAGGTGTGTTTGGAACATTCTGGGCCTGGCTAGGCAGGAAATGTGACTGCTGGTCTGGACTCTTCCAGACACAAGGCTTTGGCTAAGTGCATGTTTGTCAGTTGTATTCAGCACATGTGTGTGTGTGTGTGTGTGTGTGTGTGTGTGTAACACCGATTCTACCCTGTTTCTTCCATCGGCAGGAGGATTGTGATCTCCCTCCCCTCAAACCACTGACTTTCTCTTGGGAATCTCTCCACCATGGTGCAGAGCTGGATTAGAGAGAGTGACTCACCGTCTCAGAAGACAGAAACTAGGGTATGGAAATGGAGAAACACTGAGCTCTTCCCTTGCACAGAGCAGCTGCTCAAGAAAGGCTCAGTCCACTGTGAAATACTACTTTGATTGGCAACTGGGCTTTCAAAGGGTCTGAGACCTCTGTGTACTATGACCCCAAGGCAGGGGTGTGATGCCAAACCATTTGGAGGAACGACAGGCAAGCACCTCCTTTCACACAGGGGGCATTTGATACCCCCTGGTGGTGCAGTTGAGTAACCCTGGGAGGGAAGCCTTTCTACTTTACTCTCTAACACCTGCGAGGCTTTTAAGCGCAAAATCCCTTATTAATTAGTTGCCTGCTAACTCCTGTTGAGAAGGAAGCCGTTGCGGCCAAGAACAAGGCACCATGTGCCACGCCAAGCTGAACTAGACGTTAGTACATTTGGACAGTTGCCTAGCGTTGCTAATCTGCAAAGGGCTGAATGTCATTAGAATAATTGGGGAGATGGGGCCAGTTAACTCAGCTTTCGACTGCAATTCTGTAGGTTAACAGATTTTTTAAAAAAGTGGAAATTGGCTCAGATCCCATTCAGCATACTGAGTAAACTCTATTCCTTCAGATTTTAAAACACGGCAGGAAACTACCTTCCAGGAAGAGAAACCGGTGAAAATATTAACCTTGCTAAAATAGAGCAATGTGTTCTCTTTGGGCCAGTATCTACTTAATGTTCTTGGAGATGGGATTCAGGCATGGGTAAGGATATGCAAACTTGAAACGTGGGCTGGGTGGGCTGCTCAGTAGTGCGTGTCGAGGGGAAGAGGAGAGGCCTGTGATCTGGGAAGGGAGGTGGCTGGGCCAAGAAGGTGAGGTACTGGGAGAAAAGGAGAGGTCTAGCTACGGGCAGGTTTCCCCACGGGGAAGAGGTTGCCTCAACAGTTAGGAATGGATGACACAAAGACTGAGCTGTGAGGTTTCTTTCTCCCTAGACTTCCAAATCCCCACTGGCCTCTTGGTTCCTACTGCAGAATCATATTTGAGAGGGCAGTAGACATCAAAGCCTGTGAGTTTTATTGGGAGAAAACCAGTTTTCCTCCCTCTTTGCCAAATCTATATTGGCTATTCAAACTATATATTTCTTCTTCTTTTAATCGGGCATCAAATTCTTCATGACCTATGGGGCTCACACCTAGTCTTGTCCAGGTGCCAGGAAGCACCACATGGTGCATTCTTTGTGCATCTCACCTGAGATGGAGTGATTGAGACTGAGGCCAGGGCAAGGGAAGGGAAACTAAATCTGAGCAGGAAATTGGTTTAAGGACCACACACGAGAGGCACGAGAGAGTAGACTGCAAAACAGCCTCTCTCTAGTTCGGGCTGTTTCATAACCTTGTAGGTATTTTACACATGTGGTGTTGGTGCCCTTACTCCATGGGTGAAAAGCTTGGCCAAGATAATTGTACATATCGTCAGATCATAGGGAAACATTTCCCCTGTGCTTACGGATGCCACTTGAATCGACAACTTCTGGAAGAGATATTACTAGGCAGGTTTAGGATGTGGGGCAATGGGGTGCTGGAGAGACGTTTCTCAGTGAAAGTGTAGGGGGGAAGTGGGAATGCCCTGGGAGGTCTGTGGTTCAAAGAAACCAGAAAGTCTATTTTCTCTGTTAGGTCAGGTAGCATGAATAATATGTCCCTCCAGTGAAGAACCTGGAGCCACATTGACTATAGAGAGCTTCTGAGTTGCTCTCCTCTCAGCAGCAGAGGGAGGTAGAGGGTAAAAAATGGTGTGTGTTGAGTCCTCTGATGGGTACTGCCACAAGCCTGCATAACTGAAGCATTAAATACTCTAGAGTCTCAGCACAGTGCGGGCTTATGTGTTAGGAGGCAGAAAATCTTGCTCGTCAAGGATTGCAGAGACAACACAGGGTAGACAGAGACTAAATTTTTAAAGAGTTCATCTGAAAATGGCTATTCTGATCCTTTTTTGGTTTATGGCTACTTGGAGGATCAGGGACTAGGGAGTACCAAGTGGGAACAGATTCAAGGGAAGAAAGCAGAAACCAAACAAAAGCTGCAGCTCCAGAGACTCAAATCCAGCAGCCCCAGAGGAGCCCACACTGCCTCCCTTCCTCAGTCAAGCCCCTCACCACATTCTTGAGGAGCCATCTTGGACCAAGGATGCAAACACTGCTATGAAGAAATCCCAGGAACTGCAGGCTCCTGGAGGCAGCCGGCCCTGATTCACCTAAGCACTTTCCAGAAGGTTAGGGAAGACTGTGGCAACCATGACTGCTGTTCTAAACTGTTTTCCATCCCTACAGACTTAGAGGAGCCTAGAGGCCAGAGGCAGGCTACAATACAGACTACTTTCCTTTGTACTGTTTCAAGATTCACATATTCCTACAGAGTGAAACCCCAGTGCCCACTGGGGCTCTGGTATGTGTGAATGCACTTACGTAACAGTGAGAAAAGGGTTGTGCTTGTGTTCATGTGTGTGAGTGCGGGTGCTCACACAACATCTTGTATGAGGTTAGAGGAACTCAGGTGTTGGTGGCCCTTGAGCTTCTGGGTATTCTCCTGCCTGCACCTCCCATCTAGCTGTAGGAACGTGGGAGCACAGATGTGAACCACCACATCCAACTTTACTTGTATGTTGGGAACCTGTATGTGGGTCCTCATGTGTTCATGGCAAGTGCTTTACCTACTTAGGAAAGGTTTTGTTCCAAACACCAAATTATCACATGCGTATTTTGCATAGTAATTCTGTTTTCTCTCCTGTCGCTAAGCCTGCTGAGAGGTGTCTGTTTTGGAGTTCCTTAGATCTCATTTATCTGGTACACTGAGCAGCACTGCTATTAACAGCACATGGACAGGTGTCAAGAAGAGAGGGGGGCAGAGCTGGCCTTTGAGCATCTAAACCTGAGACTCCCAGAGGAAATGTAGGAACAGTATTGATTTAATAGTCATCAGAGACTTGGCACAGATTGCTCCTTCACCAAATCCTTGCATATGCCAATGCAGGTCACCCTCAATCCAAGGTTTGCTACTCTGTGGCCATTGCTGCATATTCAGAAAACCCAACAATTGAGATTTATGGGCAGGCATGAAAATACATCATGTTATTAAATGACAGTACAGCTGTGTGAGAATCGAGAGATGGCAGTTGGTGTTGGAAGCTCAGCGAAAGAACAAGGCAAAAACAAGGCCAGTCAGTTTCTAGTGATTTGTCTTATTTGCCATTTATTATAAAAGTGTAATCTTTTTACACAAAAGATACTTTAAAAACAGCAAAATTTACCCAAATCTACCAAATGTAGGGATTTGAATCCAGGGGCCAAAAACATGGAACACAATCATGTATTTTCTAGTAATTCATTCCAGATACACTTTTCGAAGTATATGATAAAAGATAAAAGAGCAAATGCCAGCCTCTACTGGGAGCTAACAAAACAAAATATCTCCACCCAAGATCCTTTTGCTTAGAATGAAACTTAGAATTTTAAGTCTTACTGTACAGTGTTAATATAAAGACAGACATACAACAGATATGAGTGCAGACACATCCATTCTAACCCTACATCATTTTGTATTTAAAAAATTGCACCATGTCTGTTAGAAATAACGAATATGCAGAAGGCATTCATAATTGTTTTTCTTAGCTATGGTGTATTTTGTGATAAATTCAAAACTTCAACGTGAAATTAACTTCCATGAGAAGTCATCTCAGCTCAGTAATCTGACTCATATAATCTGCTAATACTTCAGGGTTGATGAAATTGTTATATTTAAAAAAAAAAAAGGTTTGGAGAATGCAGTTTATGAAGTCCATTCCAAAAGGTACGTACACAGCAGACACTTGTCAATGGATATAGACACTGTGGACAAGAATCAGGAAGGGAACTGTTCTGCAGCCTCCCCTAACTGAGCACAGTACACGGGGACACACAAGACACTGTTACTCACAGGACATTCTGCAGCAGTTGCTTGTTTACACTATATATATACACACACACACACACACATATATTTTATTCAGGATGCAAAATGCCTTTCTCTCTCCAATTATTCTTTTACTTTTCATATTCTAGTGCAATATGCAGTTAATGAGAATAGAGACCAGAAGCTGAATTCTTATAAAGAGGGATGATCAAGCTCAGGCGTCACCGTCAATGCTATAGCACAAATAAACTGTTACTGTACAGTGTTCAGCAGATTCAGTGGGGTGGGTGAGGTCAAGAACACAGTGTGCAGAAGGACCAGTGCTGCGTGACTACGGAGATGGAAGGATTTACTGAAAATGTAAGGTAACAATGTCAAGTCCACAGAGTAAGTGTTGTCTATTTTAATGAACCCATCAATATTATGTGATGCTTTAATTAAACATGGTATCAGAATTATGAAACATGAGCAGAATCATTTCATAATCAAAGAATAATATGTGCATAAACCATTTTAGCACACTGCAATACACAAATTAGAGCTTGTGATTATCTCTGAAAGCTCAATGATTTCATGTACTCT
This sequence comes from Rhynchomys soricoides, assembly GCA_019843965.1. Taxonomy (NCBI): domain Eukaryota; kingdom Metazoa; phylum Chordata; class Mammalia; order Rodentia; family Muridae; genus Rhynchomys; species Rhynchomys soricoides. Next base: position 8,562,145 of record JADRCH010000035.1, on the reverse strand, counting down.
GATTCAACCTGTTTATTAATAACAGAAATATGGTAATACACAGAAGGATAAAATAAAATAAAAATTCAGTATCAATATGCTGCAGAAGTCCACCCTGACGTAGATGAGGGGAAAACACCGCTTTTATGGGAACACATGGTACTTTCTCAAACTAGAGTTGATTTTATGGAAATTGAATACATCATGATTAAAAGTGATGAATTTAAAAAGTTGCTATCCTCAGGCTAACCTATAACCTTTTGCAATTTTCAGAAAAACATTGAAAACTGAAATTTGCAAAAATGAGGCTGTATTCTCTCTCTGTATTTGTCTGTGTATGCAAATGAACCCGTATTATTTTAGTATAGGCCACAATTTTGTTTTTGATCCTCTATGTTTGGTTTTTGGAAACAATATTTTTTATCATGAGACTTTAATCTCTTGATAATTTGGAAGATTTCATTTTCTTCAGTAAGGTGACTATCAACACGTAGGTTAGCAAAGCCAGTGCTAATACAGATCTCTGTCAGGTGGTAAATGTGTTGTCCATTGTCTTAGTGTTAGATTTAAAAGCTACCTCAACAATGATGCATCAGTGTTAAATACAAGAAACTTTAAAACATTGTATCAAGAGCAATATGGTTTCCACCAGTACTACAGCCTAGTGTTGAAAATGGCTCACACCTCATGATTGATCCTTCCAGAGAACTGCTTCAAGGAGGTAGACCAGTTAGCCAATGATGCATGCACTGGAAAACAAGGCACAGGGAATTTCTCCTTCATCAGGGGGAGGCTTAGAAAGTCTGAACTGTTTAGGATGGGATTTTTTTTTTTTTTTTAAATTTCATATGAAGCATGGTTGATAGTATTGAAACCTTGCTCACATTTATGTTCAAAACTTCACAGATAATTCCAGTCAACTATGGTATTGGTCCACATGATGATTTTACTGGAAAATGTCAACCATCAACTCACATTATTAAAACAGAAAAAATAAAAGCCTAGCTAAGCCAGGGCCTGCCCATGAGGCCCCAGAGAGAGCCAGTTATGTCTGGGTCCCTGAGAACTTGGACATTCTAACAAAGACAAGCTTTGCTAAGACGCAGCTTAGGGCCTTCGGTAACTTTGTCTTTGTAACTAACTGCACTCAGGTTTCCTCTATGTAATTCTCTTCTCTAAACGCATATACGGCAGCAAAGAGGAGAGACATTTTCATCTTTCTAGAACAATCAGGAAAAAATGACATGTCACAGCTCTGTGTTTAGGAGTCTTTTTAGAAGTGTTTTCCAGGGTTTTTTTTTGTTTGTTTTTTTTTTTTGTAGATGCAGTTAAAGAGCTGGGTTCATAATGCCTAGACCTACTAGAGAAAAACACACTCCAATGTCCAGTTCCCCAGTGTGAGCCAGTCCATTTTATTTATTCAGCAATACGCATGATGACAAAGGGCCAAACACAAAGATCTTTGTCAAGAGGAACATAACGTATCCCGTGGGTCACAAGGCAGGCTATGAGATGGATGTCAGTTTAATGGGCTCAGTTAGGTTCAGAATAGACAGCTTCTATCATAATCATATCGAGAGATCATGCAGATGGGGGAAACCGTACATCTTATTTAATGCTTACTAAATTTCTACAAAGTACTTTCCAATCAATTTTCCAATCTAGATCTTGCCCTCTTCCCTCAGTCCCAGTTTTTAAGTAGTTGAGGGGTTGCTCTCGGACAACAGCAAGGAGAGGTAGGTGATTCCGCTGCCCTCCTGTCCTCTCATGAGGAAACCCTCAAAGATGTTAGGGAGCAAAACACAAGGCTTTTGTCATCCAAATTTGTTGCAGTAATTAGTTGCAAGAGTACAAAAATTTTTGGAGCAGAATGCATACAAATATGAGAATCATAATCAGCCCAAACTAAGAATCATTAAATTTTTTACAGAGATGCACATGTTCACTGCTTACAAAAAAAGTGTTCTCACAGATATAGCATCTGAGATCATACAGTAGAAAATATTTTAGATTTCATATAAAAACTCTTAACATTTTTAAAAAAGGCTTTGATGTTAGACAAGAAGACATTTTGAGAAAGCATTAATTTTTAGGATGCTCAGCAGATCATATGTCCTAGAAACCCTGGCTCCTGTTCTGGGCAAATAACAAATGTAAGCACTATCCCAGGACTATCAGAGAAATCCAGATGAAGATTCCAGCAAAATGAGAAAGAGCAGAGAAATCAGCCAAGATGGAATTCTGCCCAGCATGATACATGCTGCTTAAAAAACTGAAACAATATAAATCAAAGCCAGTGGTGAACATACACATCAAGAAGATTTATACTGATGAGTCTTCATGGAGTTAAATATCAGATTACAAGGTCATAGGAAAACATGTATGCAAATAAGTAATGGGTTGGGGGGTGGGGGAGACAACAAAGTCCTGAAGATAAAACTTGAAAGGTAAGGTTTCCATAACGGCATGCCTCTCAATCCACCCTCAGTGCATACTTTTTACATCTCAATAATTTAAACATTGGTTATTCACAAAACTCCAGTGTTGATATCTTTTTTACTGCTTGATTCAGACACTGGGTTATTTGGTAAGATTTTTGGTTATGGTGTGTCATAATCATCAGCCATCTCTCATCTTTATAACTTCGTAAAGTTCATTCTCCTTTCCTGGGGCCTTGCTATAGAACTGCTTTTGCCTTGAGTCTGATCTTTAGGTTAGCATTTATCTAAGCAAGTCTGCAAACGTTCTGTCACAGGAAGTGGAAGAGAATTGAGCAAACTGTCCTCGACAATCAGACAGCTCCGTTTGAGGGACTGACATCCTTCCAGCTCCACAGGCAGTGTCTCCAGGTAGTTACCAGTGAGTTCTAGGTAGGTGAGGTTTGACAGCTCCCCCACCAGAGGGGACAGATCTGTTAGGCTATTTCTTCCCAAGAGTAGACACTGAAGCTTCTTGCACTGGAACAGCCCGTCTGGTAGCATCTCGATCTACAAGGAGATAGAAAGGAGGTGAAACCAGTTTTGACTGGCTCTGGTAGCACATTCATGTACTCAAGTTCCTGATCCCTTTCTTCAAAAACATGGCTGCAGCTCCACGGGGAAGGGATCACATTGCTTGTAAATCTAATGGAGCCTTGACCAGTGCCTGTGTGAACATCCATGCTCTCCTGGGCGAGGGTGGACAAATGATTTGGTTGCGAATACTCTTAATGTGATTCTTAAAGAGAAAGCACTTATAGATTAAAGAAAACAAATCAGTAACCAGGAGAATCCTAATTACTGAATCCTGGATCAGAAATAAATTACTCCCCAGAGTCCTCATAGAGAGCTTATAATCAATGAGCAATGCTAAGAGTCCCCGAGAGCAGGCAAGGCTACATCCTAAACTGCTTTTCTTAAGAGAATGAAACTCAAAAACTTATTTTCAGTAGTCACCAGAAGCAGAGACGAGGAAGGAGAAGGTAGTATTTACATGTACATGTACGCATCTGAGCGTCTGCCCCTCTCCCAGGTCCCTCGTATCTGTGATAGGATTCATGTAGCACCGTGAGGTAATGTCAAATATGGCAAATAACCTGCACACTGGGTCAACCTGAGAGCAGCTCTCCCTGAATGCTCCTCTACATGATGAACAGGACATCTATGTGTGCAGTGGAATGGCTTCATGATACGGAGGCTTCCAAGGAAGATGCTGAGCACATCCCATCCATCAACGCATCCCATCCATCCACTGGAGCCTTGCAACGGACCACAAAGCTGGTTTGTGACAACGTGGGACTGTTAGCTTTTTGGTCCAGGAAGCAGTGTGGTTGTGTGTGGATGAGGAGTGCTAAGCAATCCTCTGGTGGCAAAACCTCAAGGGGATGCTCATTCTGGGGGCTGGAGAGATGGCTCAGTGGTTAGGAGCACCGACTGCTCTTCCAGAGGTCCTGAGTTCAATTCCCAGCAACAACATGGTGGCTCACAACCATCTGTAATGGGATCTGATGCCCTCTTCTGGTGTGTCTGAAGATAGCTATGGCATATTCACATACATAAAATAAATAAATAATTTGTGATAAAAAATTGTTTAAAAAAAAAATGCTCATTCCATTCAAAAGTCCCCGCTTCTACATCTTCCCCCCCCCCAGCCCTGCTTACCGTTGAAAACAAGTCTGAAGGTCACACTGCTCTGCCTAACATCCATATTGATCACCACACCTCCACATACTGAGATAAGACACGAGCAAAGGAAGAGTTGCATGCTTCCTGCATTTCTTCTCAGGCATATATGTAACTGTTACCTGGGTGGGTTCCGTATTGAAGGAGGCAGGCGGAGTAGAAAGGCACAAACCAGCTGCTTTGAAAGCTACTTCTGCCAGAGCTCCTTGTAGCTCAGAGTTGGGTCCTGCTGGGACTAGGGAGACATGCTAATGACAAGGAAGGCTTGGTTCCCTGGCACTCAGTGAACATATACTGAATGGCTTCCATGGGTGCCAGCTGCCCAGGCATGGGGAATAAAGCACTGAGCACCACACAGGCCTTTCAGCTTTTTAGTCTTTTTGAGGCAGCCTCTGAGCTATGGGCATTTTGGGTGGGACAGATCTGGCTGTGGGGCTGTACATTGTAATGCTTAGCAGTGTCCCTTGTCTCCAGCTGCCAATAACACTCTTCTCCCTGGTTTTAACAACCCAAATTATCTTTAGCCAATGTCTGTTGAGGGAGTAAACTCACCTCCAGTCTGGGGAAGTACTTCACACCAAGGATACTTGTGTCCCAGGCGACAAGGAGAGTGTACCAGCACCCACTGCATCTGGGAATCTCACAGTCCCCTTTTCCTTCACTGGAACTCCCCATGGCCGCCCAAATGTGCAACGACTTACTTTTCCCTTAGGTGCTCATCATGAGCGACTGCGAGCACCACTCTGCCTCTGCCACTAGATTCCCAATCTTCTCCCTAGCTCTGAATTTGTGGTGTGTGTGACTGCTGAAGGCCCTCAAGAGAGGAGAGGGATGGCACAAGGAAGTGCACAGTCTCTGGAGCTAGGACAATGCCAGAGGCCACGAGACCCTCTGACTCTGCACCAGGGTCACCGAGGTGTCATTGAAGGAACTCAGTCAAGGTCAGTGCCCAGCTGAGGAGCACGGTCCTAACTCACCTATTCTAACCCGAAGTTCTTAAGGTAGGAAGGAGCTCTGTTGGGAAGTCAAGCTTTTCCTTCAATCAGGTAATCCTATCCTGGTTAAACTATTTACGTTTAAAAAGTAGCTTATCTTGAAGTTCATAGCACCAAATGCATTTGGCTTGGAACAGTTTGTTTTATAAACATGATTCATGATCTGGGGTGTCCCTCGGGTGTTGGAGTGCTTGTCTAGCATGTATGAAGCTCTGGGTTCGCTCTCTAGCTGTATGTAAACTGTGTGTGATGGTCCCTGCCTGCCTGTAATCTTAGCATTGTGTAGAGGCAGGAAGATCAAGAGTTCGAGGTCACCCTTGACAGTGTAAACCTGGAGTACCTGAGATCCTATTTTCAAAAGAAGTTCTATAAAACTGTACATAATTCTTTGAACATGCTCCTTTCGCGCCTGCATCATACATGACCTTTGTATTTTTATGTTAGTCATTAAGGTATGTTCCATGGAACACTCACTCTTCCCACGCGTTCCTAAGAAAAAGGAATCTTGCTCAATTACACGTGGCAAAGCAACTTTCCTCTTGGAAAAGCTAAGCGTGTATTCACATGTTAAAGGCGCTGAGGAAGCCTGGGATGAAAATTGATTCAAAACGACACACTGGCTGTTTTCCATACAAACCCTCTTACCCTCCTGTGTAGGGGCTGTGGGGGCTCTGCCACAAACACTTGTCCCCTGGAGGACCCCCCTGGCTTGGGGACTCTCTACTTGTGGCTTGGTGGAAACAACACTATCCCATTCTCATGCTGTCAGGTCCCCTGCATCTAGAGAACAGTGTTCTGGAAGCGAGAATCTGATGCTTGCATTTGAACTTGAGACTGGTACTGTTGCAGAGAAATGGCAATGGCACAGAATCTCTTCTGTGGGAGGTGAGGACTACAGTAGTTTCTAGAATGGTACCCAGGCCCAGCATGGCTGTAAGAGCTGCTGTTAACACTGTAAGGCTGGGCTCGGCCTCGGCTCTGGTCCCTTCCCTGGCTTTCTCTCTTTTTGACTATTTCCCAGGTTTGGTTTTGCAGACTTTGCTTTCCAGTGATACTATGTGATCCTTGTTGCCCTCTTAGTAAGTGTATCTCACTAATATTACAACACATGTTTACGCACACATTATGAATACCTACTGTATAATTTTCACGAATATTTCAGTTTCTGGTATAGAACCGTGAAAATTTCAAGATCAAATGGTACTTTGATATTTGCATCTCTACCTGAAACATGAAATCCTCCCCCCCTTCCTTAACAACGATCCCACTGAGTGGCTGAAAACCGGTCTGGACGGTTTCCGCCCCAAGTCAGTGCCTTCTTCAAGTCAAATGTACATTCAGTTTCCTGGGGACGGTGTGGCTGGATGAGAATGCTTACCCTAACTGGTCTATTCCCCAACATTTGTTCAAATGTTTAAACACGAATACTGAAGAATATTTTCTCTGCCTCTCCCCAACTTCCCACTACCAGGCCAAACAAATTTCTTTTTTACAATATATTTTTTTTAAAAGTTACTCATTCTTTCCCGATTCCTAGCACACGATCTGTTCGTTGATCAAAGTCTCTTCTGCTATCTTCATCTCTCACCTCTTCTCCCTGCCTCTGAAGCACTATCTATCCATCCATCTATCCACCCACCCACCCACCCACCTATCCATCTACTGTGTGCATTCATGGGGGTGGGGGCATGTGAGCCACACAAGTGTCATAGTCAGGGGACAACTTGTAAGAAATTTCTCTCTCCTTCCCCATGAAAGTCCTGGGACTCACACTCAGGTTGCCAGGCATGGTGGAAGGCACCCTTCCCTCCTGAGCCAACCTAATACCTCTCTTTTGTGACCTACTGCCTTTGACTAGTGTTTACTGTGTGCTTGTACATAGGGGTGTGGTGGGGGACCACAGAGGAAGTGCCTCCCAGAATTATCCTCCTCGATGGTCACCCCATCCCTCTGCTCTTTACTCTGCACCCCGAAGGAAGTGTTCCTGACTCATTTACAGGTGTCATGTTCGCACAGGTTGCTTAGTGATAGGCCCGCTCAGGTTTCAGAGATGAGGCACACAAGGCTATGCCATTCTACTTTGGCCTATTAGAAAGCTAAGACTTTCCTATGCTGTAATGTATCTTCCTTTGCTCACGATAACACTTTCAGACATGGCCAAGAAGTCCAGAGACTCAGCATCAAAAGTATCAGTGGTCTTAATTTGCCTAATCATGCCACACAAAGCATAATGGCTGTTTAGTACCTATAACTTTTTTTTAAAATCTTTTTAAAAGATTTTATTTATTTTATGTATATGAGTACACTGTAGCTGTCTTCAGACACACCAGAAGAGGGCATCAGATCCCATTACAGATGGTTGTGAGCCACCATGTGGTTTCTGGGATTTGAACTCAGGACCTCTGGAAGAGCAATAAGTGCTCTTAATCACTGAGCCATCTCTCCAGCCCACTATAACTTTTCTAATTTGCAAAAAAGTAAAGCAAGTAAGTGTGTGTGTGCGCGCCCGCGTGCGTGTATCAGCAGAGGGCTGTCATGCAATGCATATTTTAACAGGCTTTTTGGGTAACTCTCATGTATGCTGCTAGTCCGAATTGCTCCTACTGTAACTGTAACCTCAAGCTCTGAGGGATTTCCCATTTTATGTCTGAGTCTCAGCATTCTCAAAGGGCAACACAAGCTCCCTTCCTTAACTGCTGCAAATTACGATTCGTGTTTAACCGTGGATGCCGGGAACAGACCGCAGGACACCCTTGGCCTCGCATTATGGAACTGGGCCTTTCATTTTGAATTGCCTTTTTAGATACACATGCAGAATGCAAGTATTTTTTTTCTTACTGTGTAACAAAAAGAATTTGTGGATAATTCATAGTGCCGCCAGTTTAAAGGGCTATTTTTGGTGAAATAAAAAATTTACCCAACGTTTTCTAATTTACCAAATTTTCTAAAATTTGGTAATTTTCTATTTACCGTAAGCTTTCTAAATACCCAAGATCTTCTCAAACAAAAGTCAGCTCTACTACCACTCATAAGTGAGTTTAAATACTTTAGCAGTGATATTTGTACAGGCAATGGGGGTAAAGAATCAACAGAACACTCATGTTGAGCCTATGTTTGTTCACAGATACCTGTGAGATGAGAGTCTGATGCTCAGGGCTTTGGTAATTTGTCACGATCACAGGGGACGAGGCTCGGTTGGGAGAATGCTTGGCACTGATGCCTGTCCACCAGTTTCCCTGTGTTACACACCTCAAGCTCAGTGCAAGCTCATACTGGCTAACGGAAGGAAGAACAGATTTACTCACGTTATTGTTGGTCACAGCAAAGTACTGCAGATTGGTCAGGTACTGGATTTCCTCCGGGATGAAGGTCAGATGGTTATAGCTTAGATCCAGGTAGTGCAGTTTGGTGCATAGAAAAAGCTGCAAGGGCAGACTCTCGATGTTGTTGTGACCCAGGAACAGCTGCTCCAGGTTAGACAGCGCTCCGATCTGCGCAGGGATGTAAGCGATGGTGTTGTGCCAGAGCTTCAGGCAGGAGAGGCTTGGGAGGTGCTGGAAGCTGATGATCTCCTCCACTGTCTTGAGGTTGTTCTCCTTCAGATCCAGCTCATGCAGGCTGTTCAGGCTGAAAATGGAGTGAGGGATGCGCTCCAGGTCGCAGCTGAGGAGCTCCAGGCTTTTCAGATTGACCATTTTCTTCAAGTTGTTCAGCACAACCAGTTTGCTTCCCTCATTGTCGAGGGACAGCTTCTGCAGGGAGGGCAGCAGGTCTGTCACTACCTGAGGGATCCGCGACAGGCTGCTCTTCAAGTAGAGGGTCCTCAGGTTCTTCAAGTCCTGGAAGCCCTCCAGCTGCATGGTGCTCAGCTGCTCTGGGAGGACGCAGCCCGACAGGTACAGTTCTTTGAGGTTCTTCAGGTGGAACACCCAGCGTGGGATCTTCCCCAGTTCAGTGAATTTTAGGCGAAGGATTCTTAAGTTCTCCTCTAGAAAGGCCAAGGCAGGATGGTCGACCACCAGGGATGAATGGTACACATGGAGCTCCCTGAGGTTGACAAGCTGAGATACGGCAGCTGGCAGCTTGACCTCAGGGATGAGCTCCAGGCTCAGCACTTCCATCTCTGTTAACTCAAAGACGTTATCTGGAAGACCGTTGAGCATGAACAGATGCAGCTCGACCTTGTCCTGGGAGTTTTTCACAAGCTTGCTTTTCAGTCTTTCCACGGTCCACTCGTTGTTGAGGTTGATCTGTTTCAGTTTGTTCTCGCTGACCTCCGACAGGAAGATGGAGAAGCGCTTGGAGTACAGGGGATCGTATTGGTCGGCCAGGTGGAGGATGAAGGCAAAGTCATTCTTGACGTCGGGGATATCGCTGTAGTTGCTTTTCTCTCTGAGAGCCTCAAAGGAGTACTGCTTCAGGGAACTCCTAAGCATCCACCACAGGCTATAAGAGGACGTGAGACCATAAAGCATCACCAGAATGACATAAAAGGAAGCCAGGACCTTGAAGATTTCTGCCAAGGAGTAGACACACTGGTAGCGCTTATAGCCTGTAAATGCCTGCACATCGATCGAACAGTCGATTTCAAGAGTTATGTAGCTGAGAAAGTACGGGACATAGGTTATAATAAGGACAAACAGAATGACTTTGACGATGATCTGCTTCAGGTACACCCGGTAGATGATGTCCCTCTGCTCCACATGCAGGCGAAACCGCTTCACTTTTTCAAAGATGGCTTTGGCTTGTTCACCCTCCTTCTTGTCCAGGACACTAGAAGTTGGGCTTTCTATGCCAGGTGACTCCAAGCCTGGCTGTGGGTAGGGCAATGACTGCTTGCTGGCATCAATGTCGGCAGAGCCCCCTGAGGTTGACAGCAAGGTTTTGGACTTGGAGAGCTTCAGGGGCCTCACTGACTGTTCGGCCACTGTTTCTGACAGGGCGCGAGTGGTCCATGGAGAATCGAAGCACTTGTGGAGGATGGACACAAAGTGCTCCAGCCTGGAGCTAGTGCTGGGGTAGTGAAGCCAGAAGTTGCTGCAGGCTGCAAAGATGAGAGTGTGCAGAAGCACCAGATAGGGGAAAAACTTGGCGAACCAATGGAGCTGTTTCTCGTAGCAGACAGCGTCGATATAGGAGTACTGCTGCCGATGGAGGTCATTCTGGATCCGGAGCGGCAGCGGCAGCGGCAGCGGCAGCCCCGAGTTAGAAGATGCATTCTCGCTGGCTTTCAGGAGGTCCCAAGGCACAGCGCAGTGATTGTCAAATTCCACCTTGCAGGGAAGACAGCACAGAACCCTGCTCTGGGTGAGCTGCAGGGCTCCAGCCAGCACAGCCACCAACAGCATGATGAGGGTGATGTAATACCAGAAGACATCCCACCATGGCTTCAGTATGTGGTAGGATGACTGGGCATCCGCTAAGCATTTTAACTCTGTTAGTGTGATCATGACTCCCTCGTAGAGAGGAGAAACTGGAGAAGGAAAGAGAAGAGGCATTGCTGAAACCATTCAACATGCCGTTGTGTTTGTGGGTGTTTGTATTTTAAGGTAGAGTCTCGTGTAGCTCAGGCTGGCTTCAGACTCTTGTCTCCACCTTCCAGTTGCTGGGATTTACACTGTATGTGCCACCACAAGGGGCCAGGGTGCATGTGTTTAATGTGAATGCTTGTACACCCTTATTCTACCCGCTCAGTGGTATCTCAGCAGATAGGAAGAATCCACAGACTGATCAGGGGGCATGTAAGGCTTCTGGTTTTATCTCTAGCCTAAATCACACTGAACTATAAAGTCCCTTAGTTTGGGGACCATTTGGTGGCACATCTATAAAGGGCTTTGGAGCAGGTCTGAGGCAGCTCCTCTGTTAGCTTTCTGTTGTATCTTCACTCCAAGGCTGTGCTTACACTATGTGTCTACCCTCTAAAACCCCGAAGAAGCCCCTTTCCAGATAAAGCCTGTGTCTGGAGTGTTGTTTCCCATCTAAGGGTTGTTCGTCCCCCGCAAAGGCCCTTTCTGTGCAAGCTCTGCTTCATAACAGTATCCCTCACGCTTGGGGGACTCCACACATTCCTCATAAGGCAAATGGCCGCTGAATGAATTTCCCCTTTCTCTCCCGGCCTTCACTAAGTGACTTCCGTGTACTTGACCGTGAAAACCTCACAGCAGTTGAAAGAGGAGTAACAACAGCAACGGATTAAAAAGGAGAGGTGAAGGGACACACCACGACGGCACTGCCCTCTGTCCATTATTTTTACCTTCAGTAACAAGGTGTATTTTATTTTTTTTCACACTGAGAAGAACTCAGACCTTTTAAAATAAATCTCACCAATAATATTTTCTGTGAACCTTTCTAGTGTGTTCGAGACACTCTGGGGTCTAAGGAGAATTTCCTGTTTATCCCATATAACCTTTTGGGACTAGGATGACAGGCAAGATTGTGTGATTGTGGTGAGCCTGAGGCAGAGTGAGAATAGTGAGAGTCAGATCCCTAAAGCATTGCCTCCTCAACACCACCAACTCAGCATCGCTTACGCCATTTGTGTTTGGGAAACACCGACTGCTAAGATCCAGACCACATGTAAGACGGCAGAGTGTTACTTACAAGGTACTGTTTGGGTCTTGCATGGCATTTGGTCGGACAACAACAAGAAAATCACAGTAACTGGCAGGGCACATCTACCCTGTGTCCAAGGGCTTCTTCTTGCCTTCCTGAGTGGTAAGTCATCACCTTTCCAGGCCTCCATCACTTTCTAGGTACCATTTCACTGGGAACACCCCAGAGAAGCCTCTTTGGTTCTCCTGGAGAGACTGGTATCCAACCTAGGTATGCTGAAAGCTAAGTCCCAGGAGCCTGTTACAGAGACTGCTATAGGTAAACTCTCTCCCATGCTGACATCCCTGGCATGTCCTGGCCATCTGACCACACATTCTTGCCAGCCTTTCCATGTCTTAAGACACACCTCGATCCCTTGTTTTACCTCCCAGAATGGACCTCTCTGGGAATAGTATCTTATATATTCAACTTATATATTCAACTTATATATTCAACTTATATATTCAACTT
>JADRCH010000035.1:8525781-8549939 GCA_019843965.1 Rhynchomys soricoides | reverse complement strand
TTCAACTTATATATTCAACTTATATATTCAACTTATATATTCAACTTCCTCCACTTGTCTATAAAATTCACCTGGGCTTCTGTGCTTCTCTCGAGCTTAGTAGATCCGATCCTTAACTCTTTTCATCCTGTCTTCCTCTCACTACAGCCAACCTTGCTTTCCACCTTGGTCCCAAGAGAATTACACCATGCTAACAGAACATTCTACTAGTTATTTGATCACAAAATACTGGGAACTCAACAGAAAGGAATCATAGAAAACATTACAGGGTGAAATAACATATAAAAACGCCTTTATGGATTTTAGCCTACGGTGCATACTTCAAGTCAATCATGTCATCCACTCTAATGATGACCCAACCTTTGGCCATGCTTTAACTGTGATCCCAGCTAACTTGGGGCCAGCAGTTTTGCTCCTACTCAGTGAGATCTACTTGGAACCTAACACTCAGTTCAAGAAGAAACGGGACAAAAAAAAAAAAAAAAAGAGATCAGGAGTGGTTACCTCCAACCATCCCTGTGAAGGAGGGGGTGACAGTCAGCAGGGATAGAAAGGAGCATTTCTGTGCGCTTAGAGCCTGATATGACATTGGCCACCACGGATCAGACATGACTGTGGTGACCAACAGTGTAGCCGGGCTGTGTAGTCATGGTAATGAAGTTACAGACGGGGTACAGAGGTGGCTAGGCTTCTGATAATGGCAATGGGACTGTTAGCATTCCCTCCAGAAAGCATAAAGAGTGTCACCAGACCCTCAGCTGAGATTCTGTCTCCCACTCCCAATCTTGCCCCTCCCTGGAGCTATAGAGTTTGCTAGCTCAAGGTACAGGAGGAGACAGGAGCTAGAATGGGGAGAATGGAGGACTAGGAGACTGGAGGAGAGAGGACTTTCACAGCATAGCAAGCTTGCTAGTGTCGCGGCTTCTGTGATTTGTTGCCTGTCTCCCTGTCAGTAACCCCAGCAAACTCAGTGGCTTACCAAGCAGGATTGATCTGTAGGTACCTCATCTGGGTGAACAGATATTTGTGTCTCTTTATAAAAAGTAGCAACGTGCACCTCATGGATGAAGGGATGTGTGGGTTTGTTTCAGCAGCAGAACCAGGTGGATAGAAGGTCTATAATGAAAGACATGTTTGAGGGGGAAGGATCTCATGTAGCACAGGGTGGCTCAAATTTGATAATGTAGCCAAGGCTGACCTTGAATTCCTGTAGGATTATAAACTTGCTAGCACATAAGGCTAGAATCATCTGATTTCAGCTCTCTCTCCTAGCTGGGTCGTGATGGACAAAATGACTGTCCACATCAGGAACACTATAATGGGATTTCTTGTAACGGAAAATAAGAGTGGATCAGATCTCTAAGGACATTTCCAGCCTGAGTTTATGATTTTAGTCATTCCCTACAGTTCTTGAGAGTTATAGTCGTTTAATATTTCAAACGATACGCGGAGAAATAACAGCTCAAGCAATGGGAAAAAGATTTGACAGGAGTAGATTGCTCTACAGAGACTTCAAGCCAACACTGACCTACACGGTGCTGCACGTATTTATACTTACTATTATGAAGAAAAACGAATCAAATCAATTGTGCTTCAATCTGGAGGTCGACACCTTTTGAAGTTTCTCAGACACACCATCTCTGACGTTGTCTTCATTCTATGAGAAAGCGAAAATATCTTGGAGATACTGTTTTCAGAGACCCTCTCCACCAAATGTCACACAAGGATGTATTTTGTGTGGGTTGCCACCTAGGTCATGTCCTGGTAAAGCTCTATAGATGGGATCCCTCCCACATGCATCCAACTACACCCTCTCTCTGGACTTCTTTTCAATTCTGGAGAAGTTTCTTGCTGAAAGTTCAGTGTGCTATATCGAAAAACTCACTATAACACTTACCCCTTCCCAACTATTTTACACGTTACCCTCTTGTCCAGCCTCATAAGCAAAATGTCTTGCATGTATATCTGTTAGCCTGCTTATTGCACCATGAAATTTCTATACCAGCTTAAAACCATGGATCTGCTCAAATCAGAATTCACAGAGTTATAAAAATTTAGCCGACTAAGCTCATCAGAAACGTCACAGGGTAATAACATTATTTTCACATGGGGCTCAGACATACAGCTGTATTTCCCTGAAATGATATAATTAGACATCGTCAGCCTTCATGTTAAAAGCATTTTACCTTGCAGTTGGTAAGAGCCACCCTTGGCGTCCACCTTATTCACATATAGCAGGTAAGTTGTGCATATATCGATGACCTTGAGCTGAAAGAACATTGTGAAATGCTAGCATTATTTTTCCAGTGCTAGGAAATGAGCACAGGGTCTTTGGGTAAGCTAAGCACACGCTCCAGCATTGAGCTTCAGCCACAACTTTCAATAGTTTTAATTGAGCATAGAAATTATTTTTTAGTGTCTACGGAACCTTCTTGAGGAAGGTTGGTAAAGTTTACATTTGCTGAGAAGATATCATCCTTTAACAAATGATTAGGTACTTAGAACCCAGCAAAGCATGTGAATCTCAAACTACATTCGTGCTATCCTTAGCACTAATCCTGCGGTGGCTGGTATTATTGGATATGTTTGAAATTTCCTTCAGGCTTATAAAGCCATGTATATAGCACTATTAGTTACAAATCACCATAGAAAACCAGGCCGTTCTATAGGTTAGAAAGCACTTTCCTAACCTCAGGGAGTGTAAGGTACCAGGGGATGGGTGTGGCTCAATGGTAGAGCATGCAGGGGTAGCACGGGTGAAGCCCTTGTTCAATCCCCAGCACTGGAAATAAAAGCGGGTATCTGAAGCTGGTATGGAGGCAGAAGCAGGTGGGTCTCTGTGAGCTCGAGGCTAGCTTGGTCTACACAGCAAGTTCCATGACAACTAGGGCTATAGAGAGAGATCCTGTCTCAACAAAACCAAAACCAAAAAAACCCAAACAAACAAACAAAACAAAAAAGCTATTTGATGCATGAAACATTATTCTTATAGTCATCTACTGCACTGCAGATAAGAATTTATTGGGAAATTCTACTGCACTAGGTAAGCATCATGGCCAGCATGCTGCTCAACAATCACGGTATTTCTTAGAGAGCACATTCTCCTAACTACTTTAGGTATGTTTTCTCCATCACACAAAGAGATATAATAAAGCCAGAACTGATCTTCATTGTGTACAATAATCTTAAGGAGAAACTGTGAAGAATGAACTGTTTAGAGGAACCCAAGTACATAAGGTTTGCCCTGTTTATGCCATCAGGACATTGACTGTAAACTTTCTTCATCTGGCTTTTAAGACATGACCAGGCATGACTGTGTTGTTTTGCATGCACATGCCAGGGTATGTGAAGGTATGACATATGAAGGTGGCTCAACACACGTGTAGGTGATACCAAGTCTCACTGTCAAGTTCAGACACTAGCTAATAAGACTTTCCTCAAATCAGCTAACCCACCAAATCATCAAATTCCCTTGATAAAGTTCTTATTAATAAGATCAAATAAAAATATTTTACCGTTAATATCCTAATTGATTCTCTACATTCAAAGTACATTTTATATCAAATCTTTTTATACTTAAAAAAGGCAGAAGACATACACTAGGTCTTCTTCCTATGTTATAAACATGAAAGACTGGCCTAAAGAACTCAGCTTAACCCAGTGTAGCAAAACCGTCAGGGAAAACAATTACAACTGGAACTAGACTGCAAGCCTTGTCTACACCAGATCACATGACTCAGTAAATCCAGTTAACTATGCCACGGCTCAGTTTTCTCAAGAGCTAGAGAAAAAGCTATTTAGCTCTTTGCCTGGCATCTGCATCAGAACTGAGCTCTATTATAGTCCCAGAAACAAGGGTTCAAGTGTTTTCTGTGACTTTTCCAGTTACAAAGTCACATACTTCATGAGTTCCAAGCTAAAGAGTCCCTCTAAATGTTTTCAGCTGAACTAAGACTTCATCTCTAATTCCTTCATCGGGGTTTACAGATGCAGGAAAAGTCTGAAACCTTCCTGTATCTAATGCTGATTCTTCTAATTGACATGTTTAGAGTGAGAACCATTATGCCGGTGAACTCGATTTGTGCTCCAGACCTTCTCCAGACCACATATTAGCAAACAATGAGGGGGATTCAGTCCTAATGAGATCTTAATTTCTAACACACAAATGCACTAAATCACTTCAAAGAAATAATGTGAAGAGTGATGGATTTTATGGCCTCAATCTCATTCCTTCGGCTTTTAAATCTCATTAAAAAGTCATCAAAGCTCTTCAAAGCATATGAATTCATCTGACAACCTCAGCCCAGTGTCTCTAAGATGGGAATAACAACACTCAAGTAGGGCATCTTGATTTCCCAGTAGTCTTTCTTTTACTTTGAAATCATTTCCAAAATAACTAACGAAAATAAACAAGCATTCAGAGTCCTTAGATGCTGAGGACTTGATGCTACTTCAAAGGCCTGGGTCCTTGAAAAAGAAAGCAAGGTCTGGGTTCCTGACGGATCTCACGAAATCGAGAGTTTCCTCCATGACAGTCTCCTATGCATGACCAGGCTTGCCAGGTCGCCCCAGGCCCCGAACAGTGGGGCCACCAGCCAGTGACTGAAACCTCCGGAAATATGACTTCAATTTTGTTATTGATTATCCTAGTAACTTTGTCATAGTAACAGAATGATAATGAACACAATCAGCTGAGTTAAAATTTATTAGGATCTAGTAAGCTCAGACAGTAGTTCAGAAAGAGATGAGTCAAATGAGTTCACATTTTGATCCTGTGACACTACAGGATCTTACTGTTTTAGCACATTACGATATCTTAATATGCAGACGCCAAATGCAAGGGAAACATTCAGATGCTTGCATGTGGTGTCACCTTCAGAGTCTTAGAACCTGGGAGATGGCCTGAGCAGGATGCAGAGCAAGGGCTCCGCAGCATATGGATAGAAGTCTTTTGGCTAACTGTTCTCTATTTTGTATCTCCATGGCCCAAATCCCAGGAAAGTCAATTTATTGAGATATTATGGGTCTTTTCCTTCAGTTTTGACCAGCCCAAAATGGCCTCATACACTAGTAAGATAGCTGGTTCCAACACTTGAACCTATACAGCTTTCTGTTCAAACAAACCATTTCCTGAGGTAGTCCCAAGGCTAGCCCAGAAGGGGAGATGAAGCTGGCTGTACCTCTCTGTAGCAATACATGCACAGCTATGCTCCAACAATCTTCTGGCCATAAATGATTGACATGTCTCTTTTACATGCAAAGCATACTGTGGTGGTTTGAGGAGGTATGGCCTCTATAGGTTCATGTGTGTGGATGCTTAGCCACAGAGGGTGGCACTATTAGAAGGTGTGGCCTTGCTGACAGTGTCTCTCTGGAGGTGGGCTCTGAGGTCTTCTATACTCAAGCTAAGCCCAGTGTGACACACAGTCTCCTTCCGCTGCCTGCTGATCCAGATGTAGCACTCTCAGCTCCTTCTCCAGCACCATGTCTGCCTGCGTCCTGCCGTGCTTCCCACTGTGATGACAATGGACTGAGCCTCTGAAACCATAAGCCAGCCCCGATTAAATGTTGTCCTTTATAAGAATTGCTGTAGTCATGATGTCTCTTCACACCAATGAAACCTAACTAAGATGCTAACCCTCCTGCAGAAGTTTCACCCACCATGGCATCAAGTTCAGGCTTGAGACCAGGATTGTGTCATCTAAATCGAGTCCAGGACGCTACGGAACATCACATCTGGCTGAGAAGATAGAGGGGCACTTCTGAGGTTACTGTGATTGTGGTCTTATACATGCATCCTTTTATTTTTACTGTGAAATTGAGTGCCATTGACAGAGGTGTCCTTCGTCTGATGTTAGGACCTGAGATCATTTCTTTTTAAGCCTTTGTGTTTGAGGTGCAGAAACAAGGGATTTAAAAAATAAATAAATAAATTTTTAAGGATTCCAGACAATTTTAAACAGGAAATATTTCTTCTAAAGCCTGCTTAAAACCTGAGCATTCCTTGATCCATCCGTCTCCTAACGCTTGGATCCTTGTGGCTATAAAAGGAGCCTCCAGTGCTCAGCTGAAAACCTTCCTCTCAGGCTCCCACCTGCAGCTCATCTGCTGACTCTTGTGTTCCATATCAGTAGTGGTTTGTTGAACTTTCTGTCCATACAAAAGAGAGTAGCATCCCACATGCCCTAGTAACAGCTTCCTTACTGGTTCTCAACTACCAGGAAGACTGGATCTTCACTGAGCTTAAAGGTCTTCTCTGCTAAGCTGTGTGCTGTGCCCCTTCTATGAATTTCATTATGGAAGCACCTCATGTCAAGACACCAATTTCTGCCATTGTTAATTGGTCTATCCAAAAAAACAAAACAAAACAACAACAAAAACAAACAAAAAACAAAAACAAAACCCCACCAAATCTCAGTATCTAAAATAAACATTTCATTGTTTCTCACAATTCTGTTGAACAATGAATGAGCAGTTCTGCTCCACATGGTGTCTGTTGGGATGCTGGGCTGCACTTGGGCCACTGCTGACCCAGAAGCCAACCTGAGCATTTGACTGAGGCCTTCCCAATGACCAAGCCTTTAAGTCATCAATGGGGCTGATTTCTGAGAGGAAATCTCTACCTTGGAAATGATGTTAGCCCCAGAACAGTAACAGGGCCTTAATCCACTGTGGTATGCCATGACTGTTAAGGGAGGGAACAGGGCCTCAAACAAGAATTCTTTGAGAGGAATTCTTTTACTCTGGCAAGCGCAGAACAGAACTGTTGTCTAGGTATGGAGGGATGGTCGGATCGGGAAAGGCAGGGAAGACTGTGAGCACATGAGTCAGAGTTTCAGGGAAAGAAGCTGTTATCAGTCAAACAACAGAAAAAGCAAATGGAGAGAGGAAACGGTCATTTGGCAATTCCCTAATTAGTTTGTTAAGCAATCATAAGTAATGTTTTAGATAAAGCTCACTTTACTCATTGGCAGCCCCAGGAGAAAGGTACTTAACAAGTAAATTAAGTTGAAATCCCAATGAGCGTGGGGCATATTTGTTTGTTTTTGCAACAGGATCTCATTATGTAGCTTTGGCTGGCCTGGAACTCATGGTGTAGACTATGTAGGCCTCGATCTGCCTAACTTTGTGCTGAGATGACAGTGCTCTACCATGGCCAGCTCTAAGCTGTTCTGAAGGTTAAAGAATGTTGCTTTAATCTGTTTCTAGAAGCACAGAATATGTCATATATTAAATTTAGATGATAATGCTCTGTTTTGGAAATATCGATCATCAATGCTTTTAGTAGGCTACAATATCATCCACTCTGAATCTAAAATAATACACTGGTTTTTGGCCTTGGAGTTTTTTAGATGGGAGTTTGTTATGTAGCCCAGGCTAACCTAGGTCTCATGATCCTCCTGCCTCAATTTCCTGAATGCTGGGGTGATAATTGTGTGCAACCACATGGACTCTAAATCACACTTTAAATGACAGGGGCTGGAGCTATATTATTGGAAGTTACTGGTGGGTGGATAATTCTTACAGAGATGGCGTAAGTAAGAAGCCACCTTCAAATCCTTTGTCACTTCTCAGTATTTTAAAAAACATTTTCCTGACCAACTCCCCCAAACCCCACAATATTCTTAATCATATTCTTAATAATAATAAATAATAAATAGGGCCACACCCAGACCTTCCATAGTCTCTTGTGACTCACATACTCCCCCCTCAGGTTCCCACGCAGAGGACAGCAAGCATCTGTAGGAACCTCATTCTTCTACCGTGGCCTACTCTTCACAGAACAGTCACGGGGACTATAGAAACCAGAGCCCACTCTTTACAGAATAAATAAGAAAACTTTTCAGAGCAGTTGAGTTACTTCTCTACAGACAGAAGTCCCTGGGTTCTAGCCTAGGGAACAGGCTTGAAAACAGTTAATAGTCTTCCTTAGACACATGAAGCTGCAAACATACTCAAGAAAACACTTATAATTCTTCCTAAGGTATAAAAATAAGAGATTTTAGATCTGGGATAGACCAATTAGTGCTCTGGGATAGACCAATTAGTATACCTTAAATCCTGATGTAGCCATTCATTTACTTTCTCTAATGCTAACTTTGCATATTCAATTATGGAGAGCAAGCACACTAGAGCCAGAGTACAGCCCGGTCTTATCTCTGTTCTCCCAGGGACTTTGACCCTGCTAAACACAGAATAGAAAGTGGCATGCCTCTTCTCCTGACCATGTAGCCTGGACCAAATGAGTGGGAGGATGGGATAGGTCTAGTAAACTGTGAGTGACACTTATGTAAGCTCTTCATGTTCTTACGCATAAAGGGAGTGGATGGACATTCCTGCACGGCAACACTGAAGAAAGCTCGGAGCTCGGCCTACTCACACTCCAAATTCCTACAATGCCTGCAATGTGCCAACACATCTAAGTCTTAGGGAAACAGAGGCGGATGCGACAGACAATGAGCTGTGAAAGAATCTCAGTGGAAGAATGCTTGCCCGGCATGTACAAGGCCCCAAGTTCAACCCTCAGTTGATGAGTCTCTGCCCTTACGTATTTTACTGAGAAGGAAGAGAAGAAACAATCACCAAGCACACAGCCATGGCAAGATCAAAGGCACCATGAAGATTGTAAGCCTCAAGAGGGATGGCTTGGTTGGAAGGCAATTAATAGAAGAGAGATTAAAACAGAGTCAGATGTCAGTCAACCAACCCAGCTGAGGAAGATCACTACAGGCAGAGAGAGCCATAAGCTTGGGAGGCTTGAGGATCAGAAAGAGTGAACTCTGGCTAAAGCCAGGACAAGGAGAATGACAGTGAGCCTGCAGCCATATGAGACAACTCGAACAATGGAGAGACTACCAGAGTCAGGAGCACCTGAGTGCAAACTCGGCTAGCTTTTAAAGACTTGCTCGGCTCAGCAGATTAGTGTGGAAACTGATTCATAGTGGAGAGATGGCTCAGTGGTTAAGAGCATGAACTGCTCTTCTAGAGGTCCTGAGTTCAATTCCCAGCAACCACATGGTGGCTCACAACCATCTGTAATGGGATCTCATGCCCTCTTCTGGTGTGCCTGAAGACAGTGACAGTATACTTATATACATTAAATAAATAAATGTAAGTAAAAAAAAAAACTTAAAAGAATCTATATATAATTTTAAAAGAGGAAAGGAAGGAGGGAAGGAAGGAAGGAGTCAGTAACTTGCCAGAGATGAGCAATCATCAGAGAGTAGTGCAGTATAAGCCATCTTTACAAGACTGCTTCAAACATCCATGCACAGACAATTCCGGCTAGGATTCTGAGACCTGCATTGCAGCCTGGACAAGAATGCTGATTTGTGAATGGTTGGTGTCAAATGTCACTGAATGCTCATTGCCTTACCACCGAGACTCCTGAACTGCATGCTCAGAGATGGGCGACACTTTTAAGGCAGGTGTTATATTCAGCACTCCGGAGTCACCGAGTGACTTCAACACCCAGCACAGTACATCAAATGCTCTGCCACAGAGCTAGCATGCGTTACCTTCCATAGTTATGAAGAGGACTCATGTCTGCTGGAAGCAAGTATGGACAGGACTCACACTTCTTATTTGCTCACTCCAGAAAGGTACAGTTGTCGTATAGAAACATGGCAGATAGATTACTCGAACCAACCTTGGGATCTGAGAATGAAGCTCATTTGGTACGGTATTTACCCAGAAAGCATAGAGGTAGGTTTGATTCTCAATAGGGCATGGAGGCATAGTGATATCTGGAATCTCAGCACTTGGACGGTAGAGTCAGGAGGGTTAGAAGTTCAAGGCCTTCCTTAGTGAGTTTAAGATCAGCCTGCCATCCAAGAGACTCTGTCTCATAACCAATCAACCAATGGAACAACAAAAAGGATAACATGCCCAGATCATACAGGCAGGCATGGACTCTAAATCTCTCATAGATTATTATATTCCATCAGACTTTAATGATTAAACAAAACAAAAAAGGAATCAATTAAACACACACATTTCTGCTTACAGAACCCACAGAAGGTGGAAAGATGACATTTTAATTAAAATAACACAGATTTAAATTTCTGCTTAATCAGTCTAAAAATATCAAAGCGATTTTACTCAAAACATCTGTAAGCATAAAAATCTTTTTCTGTATTCTTTTTTGCCCCAAGCTACCAACTAAACTGTGATAATCTGTGCCATGTGTTCACCACTGAAAATGTTCATCTTACCCTATGAATGCTGGTCAACCGGAAACTCTGCAATTAGTTTTAATCTGAGGAATGCCTGAAGAGAAATCATAAGCACATTGTTATATTTTATGCATCCTAGGACTACAAGATCATTTCCCCCTTACATGGTTTTCAAACTCCCAACATAGCTAAAATTTTTGTGAAAAACATAAAATACAACTTTCAAAAAGCATGAGTCAGAGATAGTCCTCTGGCCTCTCAGCAAAAGACTAGCTGACACTTGGGGAAACAATCAAAGCAATGTCTAACCGCAGCCGTAATTAACAAGGCATTTTAACACAGAATGAAACACAGAATGAAACACAGAATGAAACACAGAATGAAACACAGAATGAAACACAGAATGAAACACTGTATCGGAGGCACATACCCATAGTACATCTCTTTTTAATTTTTCTATCTTCTACAAATAAAGATATTGATATTTCTTAAGGAGGGAAAAATGGAGAAAAAGTAAATATTTTAGATATCTCCCCCCCCCCCCAATTGAGTTTTGTTATTTTATTGCTCCTGGTCTGCAAAGAACAGAGATGCCACTATAAAATTCCCTGGCATAATTTCAAGGTTTCCTTTGGAATCTTATGGGATTTTTCATGTTGTCAAGTCTCTAGGCATTATTTCTGATAAAAGCATATGTGTGCCACAGTTTTAAAAGCCATTCTCTGATTATTAGTAATAATGCTACAAACATCTCTAAACTAGGCTCAAATGACAACCCTCCCCTTCTCTCTTCCCCTTTGGGAATTGAACCTAGAACCTGTGCATGCTAAGCAAGCACTTTATCGTTGGGATACATCCTCTTTTTTAGCCCTGTGCACATGACTCTTTTGTATAGAATTCTAACGTAAAGCCCTGGGCCAAAATGAAATGTTCAGTCAAATGAGGCATGCCTCACACCAATAATCTTTTTGGTAAGCAGTATATCAATTGATTTCTGAACAGATTAGGAATTATCATTGAAACCACATTTAAAAACAAACAAACAAACAAAACCTTCTCTCTATTTCTACACATGAAAAAATATCTTGCTGTTGCTTTACTACACCTACTGCTAAAGGTGGGTTGAACAAACCCATCCTATGACCTAATAACCAAACCAGAGGTGTGTCCTGTTGAAAGAAACAGATGTAGAACTCAGTGGAGGCTCTCAGAAAGACTACTTGTCATCTCAGGGTGAAGCCACTGCTGTCAACTAAAAGCAACAGCATGTTGTGGCTCAGTTTCTTTATCCAGGCCAAGTGAATCATTCAGGCTGATTTTAGAAGCTGAAGTTATCCTCAGCAGAACACAAAAGGACGGAGCTGGAAGAACGAATTCTGAAAATCCTAAATGGCTGTGCTGCTCAGAATAGAACAAATCATACACTTTAGGCAGGATAAAAAGGGACAAAGACCATCACAGTAATTCTGACAGGCCAGCTGCAGAGACAGGAGGCTGCATCTCTGTGATGAGACTCGCTATGCCAACGGGTTCCTAAACTGGCATCATCTATACCACTCCCAGACAGAGGCAGGACACACACTCCTGTATTTTTAGTCAAAAACTCAGCTCTGGGACAGCCTAAGAATGGACTCTGTGGAGACGAGGGGGGCTGAGACTGAATGTTCCCTCCCACCTTCCAAAAGGGGCACAGGAGGGACGTAGAAGATTCTCCTTTTCCCAAGTGACTGAGGATTAAGGACGAACTCTTTGATAGAGAAACAAAAAGTCCCCAAGGCTCTGACTACAGAAGGGGAGGAGTCTGCACACTTTTGCTTTCTGGTCAGTAGGGATGGCAGACACTGACAGCAGCTCCTGTGTAGTAGAGCAAGGAGCAGAAACACAGTTGTGGGATCTGAACATAGGCTTTCGTGCATTTGAATCTGCCTTGTAGTGACAACTGTAAAAGAAAAGATGAAAAATGGAGCAAAAAACAAGTCAAAACCCTCCCTTTTGCTTTTTGTTTTATAATGGTGGAGAACCAAACCCAAGGCTTTGATCGTGTTAGGCAAGTGCTCTACCACTGAGGTGCACCCCCAGCCCAAAGCTCACAATCCTATGACATTACTATGCACGTCACATACCAGCACCGGCAGGAATCAAACCACCATACCCTATCTTGTGCAATCTATATTTTAGGTTCTCATTATGAAAACTCAGACTCCCGAATCACTGACTCAAAAGGCTCCAAAGCAAGGACTTAAAAAGGGACATTCCAGATGGGCATGGTAGTGCACTCTTTAATCTCAGCACTGGGGAGGCAGAGGCAGGTGGATCTCTGAGTGAGAGGCTATGTTGGTCTACAATCTAATGCCTGTCCTGCCTTGAGGTCCCATGACTTGACTTCTGGAAGCTGCACTGACCTCGTTGGATAACTTACTGGCTCTGTTGTGTCTTCCTGGCACATGCAAATATTTCTATCACCCTGCTTTATGGTGTACATGTTAAGCTAATGCCTCAAGTTCTTTATGAACTAATGCACCCAAGTCTCTTATTTATCTGTATCCCAGGGATCTCTCCCAGAGTATTAGCAAGATGAAGGAGTATTGATAAAAGCTGCAAGGAAGATTTGGAATATGGCTGTGATTTCCCTCTCCGCTGGGATTCTGAGAACTGACAGGGGGCAGGGTTAAAGGGGCTTCTTTGCTATATTGTTCCTATTTAGCTCTCAGCTACTCCTTTTAAAATGAGATGGGCTGGAGAGACGATTCAGTGGTTAAAAGCACCAGCTGCTTCTCTAGAGGACCTGGGTTCAATTCCCAGCACACAACTCCTGATTCATAACTATAATTCCATTTCAAAGGGATCAGATGTCCTCTTCTGGCCTCTGCACACAAGGAGTGTACAGATAAACATACAGGCAAAAAACTCAGACATATAAAATAATAAATTTTTAAAATGTGAAGAGATACGATAAAATTGTCTTAAGTGACACTGAAGTAAGTCTTCCCAAGAGACAAGCGTTTAGGCAACCTTTTGGGGCGCTGAGGCTGGCCTGACTGCACAGGGGCATCTAGAATGCTGTCCCCCGTGTGACTGGATTTCATTATCCAGTTAAGAAGGAAGAATATGGAGATGGCTGGACTCCCAGAAAGACATATGACCAGAAAGACATACAGCAGAGGCTGGCACACAGTGCATGAAGTAGAGAAAGAAAGGGGTAGCCAGGATGGGCCTGAGGTGTTTTCATCCCCCACCCCCGTACAGTGAGTACAGTCATCAGAGGCAGAGGCAAAACCTCACCCTCCAGGAAGCATGCTTGCCAAGTTCCCCACTAAACATGACATCTCACAAATCTGAACACAGAGCTGCTGTCAAGCTCAGCATGACTGGCTGCATTATGATGACTACAAGTCATTTTAAATCAGTGATGATCCACTGGATAAATGCCACAGCATTCCTAAATGACCTTAACATCTTACGAATTAGGATCTCATGATTATTCCTTTGCACTAACTGGCCTTATGACGTAAGAAGGGAAATGCTGAGACAAAATTCGAGCACACTGTCTCCCAGGCCAGAATGCTGTCTGTCATGCTAAGCTGGGCTCAATTCTTAGTTTGGCTTCTTCCTCCAAAGACTGTGCATTCTGGAGGGAAGGAACTTTGCTTGTCTTCTCAGGGTCAGCAAACACTCTTTGTTCCTAAACACTGTAATTTTACAACCCTGTGAACTAAGATTCAGCTGACAATGTTGCATGTCCTTGGGATAGTTTTAGTCTCTTGGAGCAGATTACTGGTGATGATCACTGAGAGAAAAGCTGTGTTTGCTATAGCACACTCTTGAAGGAATGCCAAATATCACACATCATAAACTGCAATAAGCCTAAGGTAATAATACAAAGCTTAATGAGCTTAAGGTAATAATACAAAAGTTCAGTAGTCACTTATGGGTAAATGACCACAAAACACAAAGTTACCCAATTCTTTTTGGTTTTGAGACAGGGTCTCATACAGTCCTCAAGGGCCTCAACCTCAATAGACTGTCAAGGCTGACCTTGAACTCCTGATCTTCCTGCCCGCACCTCTGAGGGCTAGGATTATAGGTATGTCTCAACAAGCCCAGTGTGTGGTGCTGATGACTGAGCCAAGGGTATTCTGGATGCTAGCCAAGCATCCTACCCACTGAGCTATTATTCCTAGCCCACAAGAACTATCAAAATGAGCACCACTACCCAACTTCCCCAAGCCAGCAGTTATGCCACTTGGCTGCTGTTAAACTGCATCATAAATGTCTGATGATGTGCTTGGCTGTTTAAACTATTTTTAGAGCTGGTGTGAATACTGGGGTTGCTTTTGAACTTGAGAACTAAGAGTTCAGGGTGTAGGACAAGGCCAAACTACAGCAGTCTCAACTGCAGCTGTGTGGAAGGGATGCTGGAAGATGGCAAAGCATAGGTCATCATTCACTGTGCTCTTGGTGTGGACACCTCTACTCCATAGGTGAGAAATCAGAGTTTATTAGTTATTTCCTGTTCCCATAATAAAATACCACAGCAGAGGTGTTATGGTTTGTATATGTTCAGCCCAGGGAGTGGCACTATTAGAAGGTGTGGCCCTGTTGGAGTAGGTGTGGCCTTGTTGGAGTGACAAACTAGTTGGAGGTTTATCTCTGTGGGTGTGGGCTTTAAGACCCTCATGCTAGCTGCCTGGAAGCTAGTATTCTGCTAGCAGACTTCAGATGAAGATGTAGAACTCTCAGCTCCTCCTGCACTATGCCTACCTGGATGCTGCCATGTTCCTGCCTTGATGATAATGGACTGAACCTCTGAACCTGTAAGCCAGCCCCAATTAAATGTCCTTTATAAGACTTGCTTTGGTCATGGTGTCTGTTCACAGCAGTAAAACCCTAACTAAGACAAGAGGCAACTTAAAGACGAAAGAATTTATTTGGGCTTATGTTCTAGGTGGTGCAGTTAGGAGTCCACCATGGTAGGGAAGTAGCAAGTGGCAGGCATGGCAGCAAAATAAGATCTGATAGCTTATGTGCTTTCTAAGCAGGAAGCAGAAAGAGCAAGCTCCAAGTAGGCAAGGCCTTAAGTTCTCAAAGCTGTTCCCAGTGACAAACTTTCTCCAGCTAGCCTGTGCCTCCTAGACTTCCCCAGACAGCACCATCTACTGGGGCCCAAGTATCCAAAAGCTTGAGACCACAGAGGACGTTTTTCATTTAAATCACCAGAGGAAAGATTGGAGAAACTCAGAAACTTGTTCCATCAAGTTCAAAAGCAAACCCAGGATTCACACCAGTTCTGCGAACATCTGCCTCATAGCCTCTGTAGAAGTGCTGTCAGAGAGTTCTACATAGAATGTGACCTCTTGCTCTCTGCACTCTACAGCAAAACTTTTAGAAAAGAACAGGAGATGCTTTACAAATGAGATCTACATGGTTCTTCCTGGCTCATGGCTCAGTATTTCATCTAATAAAACTGAACAGGCCCTTCCTGCCTGCCTATTAAGTAATTAGGTTTGATATGATAGATAGCCAGAGCAAGACTGTATCCTGCCTTACACAACCTCATACCAAGAAACCCTCTTCTTGAATAGCAAGGTGAATAATTTACATTTAACTGTCATTGAAATGATAATGTATACAGGGCTTTGATGCCTGGTATATCTATTACAATTCAGTTAAATAACCATGCATTTAAATAAGAATTTTCTATGGTTTGATAAAGGAGCATCACAAGCCCGTTTCTTCATCTAAAATATTGAAGAACACTTAGGAAAGGGAGCAGAATGGCTAAGGTGATAGTATAACATCCATTTCTATTGGCTGGATCATAAGCTACGTGTCAACTGACTAATCTACAAAACAGTTTATTACTGTTTATATTACATAAGGACGGCTTTTTACCTAATGGAAATGTCTTAACAGCTAAGTAAGGCAACTTCAGCTCAAATGCTTAGCACAGGGAAGGATACAAACACCCAACATAGTATCTTAGTAACACAATAGTAACTTTATAACAGACCAATCTGATAAAAGGATAACTTCATGCACTGTCCCACCATCAATCAGCCTTGACACTGGGGAGCCCAGGTTTCCACCCAAGTTAGAGACTTTAATGGCAGATTTGCAATTTGACCCCAGTTACCCCAAAATGTAAAGTATAAATATAACCTTTTCTCAATTATTTATTACGTGGACCAGGATGTTATGAAGCAGAAACAAAAACAGTAAACTGTGCTGTAACATTTGAAGCAGTAACTGGGCTTCAAATGTTACAATTTAATGTTCAAATGTTCATTTACTGTCTGTCTTAACAGGCAAAATTCTTGTTGCTGACAAGCCAGATGTGGCCAGTGTCACCTAGGCAAAGGGGTGCATTAAAGGTCTATCATCAATGAAAAAAATAAATAAATAAATAAAAACAGAACAAAACAAACAACAAACCATAGCCCTATCTAACATCAGGGTCTGGGGCGTTACCTCATCATAAGATGCAGGGACAATGGCCTGGGCTCAGATCCCCAGCATACATCCATAGTCCCAGCACCATGCAACACAGAGGCGAGGCTCCCTGAAACTCAGTGGCTGGCCAGGCTAGCTGAATTGCAAAGTTCCAGTTCAACGAGAAACTTTGTCTCCAAAGATAAAATTAGAAGGATGGAGGAAGCCAGCAGACACCAACCTCTGGTCTCCAACACGCATCTATAAATCTACATGCAACCCACACATACAAAAAATCCCATCAAGATGACTCAATATAATGTGCTTAAAGTCACTGAATTTTACATTTGCAAATAGCTAAAATAAGTTTTACATTTTGTATATTTTACCAAAAATAGTCATGCAGAGTAAGAAAACCATTCTTATTGCAGTAAGCACAAAAGGATCACAGAAATCAAATACAATCAGTCTTAATGTCCCAGAAAATATAACATGTGAAAATATTCTAGCTGGGCAGTGGTGGCACATGCCTTTAATTTAATCCCAGCACTCGGGAGGCAGAGGCAGGCAGATTTCTGAGTTCGAGGCCAGCCTGGTCTACAGAGTGAATTCCAGGACAGCCAGGGCTACACAGAGAAACCCTGTCTCGAAAAACAAAAACAAAAAGAAAATATTATTCTAAATATACCAATCTTGCTTCATCCGTGGTGTTACTATAAGCAACATTGAATTGTCAATCATTACTTTATTTGTAACCTTTAGTTTGAATTTGGTTAAGCAAGATTAACATGATTCTGCAAATTTATCCAGAAAACACTTAAGATTTCTTTCTCTTGCTCATATGCTCACCTCTGCCCCCCGCCCTGTGTGTGTTTGTGTGTGTGTGTGTGTGTGTATGGGTGTTCTGCCTACATGTATGTCTGTATAAGATATGGGTGGCCTGTGCCTGTGGAGGTCAGAAATGGGCATCAGATCCTCCAGTCCTGGAGTTACATATGGTTATGAGCTACCATTGGGGGAGCTGGGAATTGAACCCATGTCCTTTGGAAGAGCAGCCAATGCTCTTAACCACTGATCCATCTCTACAGCCCTGCACTAGGGTCCTGAATGGCCATGCCCATGCTAATACCAGGCTTCTAATGTGACACAGAGAGCCAGCCATCAGGAAACTTTGACAAGCCAGTCAGACAATGCCTTTCTAGCTTTGCCACTCTCCATTTACAAGCTGGTAGGATCTACTTCCTAGGCAGACTGGATTATGTATTCTCTGATCACAGTGATTTTTGATCATTCAAAAAGAGCCTGAATAGGTCCTCTGGGCCACTCAGTCCTTCTCACCAGCTAGCTATGAGATATGGCTGACTCACACAGGGCTCCCTTACACACATCTCTTTAACTGAGTCACAGTTATACAGTCCTTTCTGGGTAACACAGGATGGTCACAGACTCCCACCTGCTACACATCCCAGAGCCTCTAAGAGCATAAGCAGACTGCTCAATTTTATTTATAAATTTTGATTGTTTCCCCCCCTAAGTCCTAGGGACCACATCCTAGATCAGCTTGGTCTCTCTTTTGCATGCCCACTTCCCTCACTTGAGGTTGGCTTCCTACGGTGGTGTTGTCGTCTCCACCGCCAGCAGCATGGGACTCACTCTCGTCCTCCATCTCAGCTTTCATATTCTGTCTCACTGGCCTCAGAGCTGAGATTAATGGTTAAACAAACATCTCTGAAATCACTCCAGCAGCAAATGCAGAGAGATCTCCTGTGAGGCAAGTGCCTGGCTGAGAAAAGATAGCCCCGCACCATAGATGGAAACTACACAACTCAGGTCACAGAGTTATTCACAGGGCTTTAGTTCCAAGGAAACAGAACAGCAAATGTCACCATGGACGTCCTATGAAAAAGGCCCAGAGGCCCAGGATTCCAGGCAGAAGAAAAAAAAAAAAGTTCAGTGTGGTTAAATAAGAACCCAAGGAGAAAGTTCTTGGTCAAATCTTTCCAGTAATGGCAGGGGAGCAAAGTCAAGAGCAGGAACACCCATAATACCCTGCTAGTAGTTCAGGTTGCCTACAACCTTTTGAAGCCACAAGAGACTTTCCACAACAGTGAGCCAAGACACTGATTTTATCAGCTCCTCTTTCCTGGGAAGTGTGGGAAGTGGAGCATTGGACGAAAGCCACAAGAGAGAAACAGGTCACCTTTGAAAGAGCTAGCTTTATGTCACACATGTTTCAGAGCTAGCTTTATGTCATGCATGTTTCAGTGCCAATGTCCACTTTTGTCATGAGTTTGACTTAGTGTCTCATGTTTCCAATCTGGTGAGTGGGGCATCTAGTGGCCAAACCCTGCTGCCACTGACTTCTCCGTTGGCACAGCAAAAACATTTGGTGTATGTTTAGGGTAAACATGACAGCCTTTCTCTGAGAGTGTTCTCTATCAGTTGGTCATGCTGTTAGAGACTTGGAGCACTGGGACTATGCTATGATCCAGCCCTGTTCTACACTGCCTTCCCAGAGTAGGCATCTCACTTCACAGCCTCAATGGCTCTGTTTCTGATGGTGCCCCTGTTACCCCCATGTCTGCCTTGTCTGATGCCCTCTTCAAGTTCAGTAACTGCCATGTGACTCCCAAAACTCAGGACCATTCAGTTGTAACAGTTCATTAAAGAGGATATAGCTCAGGAGCAGGCAAAGTACCAGGCTACACATGTGTGTACGTATGTTTGTGTGCATGTATGTCTGTGAGCTCACATGTGTGCATATGTATATGTATGCATGGGTATGGATTATGTGTGCATATGTGTTGTGTATGTGTTGTGCGTGCGTGTATGTGGGCATACACAGTGTATGTATGTGCATACAACTGGGTCCAAGACCAAATATTCATTGTTTACTGTACTATACACAGCACAGACTGCACAGAAAACCTCCTTCCTGTGGGGGGGGGGGATAATTCTTAGTCAAAATGGCTATCCCTTGAAGCAGTGCCCACAAGTTCTCTTGGAAGGTCAAACTCACTTTTGGGGAGTAAACAAGGCTGTCAATTAGGTTCCATTGTTCCAAGTCCATGACTTACATGGGTATTCCCCATGGGGCTGCTTCCTCTGACACCCCCAACCAATCACCACAGGCTCTTGTAGCTCTCTGTCTTTTCCTTTCATAGGCCTATTATCTATCCTAAAAGTAGTCACTCCATTAAGGGATTTTTTTCCCTTCCACCAGCAATAAGCTCTGAGGTCTGTTCAGTATATATTATGCTGATTAATGTATCCCAGGGCTTACTACACAAAAGTAGCCACTGCATATTAATGAGTAGGTAAAAGAGTTAAAATTAGACTTCCTGACTTGAACAAAACCCACAGCTTACCCTTTCACCATCTCACCTTCAATCTCCCACATTCCAAGCAACATTTGAAGGTCCTGCCTACAGAGACAAGACCTGTCAGCAGGGTCGAGGGTGGGCTGGGAGGTGGCTCAGCCTCAACAGAAAGACTCTCATGAAAAGACTAAGGGAATCTAGGTTCCGGCTGCTGAGATGGTTATAGGCAGCCTGCTGCACAGGTCTGCTTTCTGCCCAAGAGCACGTAATGATTCTGTGGATTCATGAGGGAAGAAGCAATGTTCTCTCCGGGAATTTTAGTTTTCAGAGTTTTCCATGAGACGGAAGTCACATTCCCTATTTGTTTTAACACGTGACTTTTAAATGGGGGTGTCTTAGTCAAGGTTTCTATTCCTGCACAAACATCATGACCAAGAAGTAAGATGGGGAGGAAAGGGTTTATTCAGCTTACACTTCCACATTGCTGTTCATCACCAAAGGAAGTCAGGACTGGAACTCAAGAAGGCCAAGAAGCAGGAGCTGATGCAGAGGCTATGGAGGGATGTTTCTTACTGGCTTGCTTTCCCTGGCTTAGTCAGTTTGCTTTCTTATAGAACCCAAGACTACCAGCCCAGGAATGGCACCACACACAAGGGGCCCTCCTCTCTTGATTACTAATTGAGAAAACACCTTACAGCTGGATCTCATGGAGGCATTTCTTCACCTGAAGCTCCTTTCTCTGTGATAACTCCAGCTTGTGTCAAGTTGACACACAAAACCAGCCAGTACAGGGGGTGTGGCTTTCTCCAGGCTGAGTAGCTCCTCTATACTCCCTTGGTCTCCTGCTGGTGACTGAAGTTTCTCCTCTCCGTATAGCAGATGAATCTCTGCTAAGAAAGATGGCTCTTTCTTAGGCTATTTCTTAGCAGCCAAATTCAAGAGGTGGAAAGACCTGAGAAATTGACTCCCCCCCCCACCCTCGTAAATAATATTTTCCTATTTATATTTGACACCATCAGTTTTTTATTGTGGAGCTTTAGCCATTCAGAAAATGTCATCATGGAGCCACTGCTGGCTGAAAGACAGGCACGTAGAAATAAGGGGTCATTATCTTCCATCAACTAGGTGGCCCCCAAATGGCCACTGAGAGAAGATGAAAGAATATCATATCTCGAATGGACACTGTGTGAGAACAAATCAGGACCGAGCTTCTGAGTGTAATGTTTTATCCCACGTGAAGGGATCGCCTAAGCTCAAACCCTACCCTCAGAAGGAGTTTGTGCTTTGGTGAAAGAAGACACAATATAAGAAAATGAAGAAATTGATACAATGTGTCTCAAGGTAACATTGGGTAAGGGATAATAGTCACTGCAAGGTGCACAGGTATGCACAGCTTGGGGTGAAGGGAAAAGCAGCAGAAAGAGAATCAGGGCACTCTCATGAAAGACTGGTGAGAGCACACTCATGAAGGACTTGTGGGAGGGGCACACCATGAAGGACACAAACAAAATCAGAACAGAGTCTCAAGGTGAACTCAGGATAACAGATAGGTTACACTGGAGTTTTTCAGACAAGCATGAGGAAGAAAAGGATGAAGGAAGATTAGGATCACATATTAAATAAGGTTTCAAATGTCAAGATAATAAATTTTAATAATACAATCCAAGCCCTGAGCATAACAGATATCTGAGTAATGATTATCTGGAGGAGCACTTTGGGAATTAACAAAGATTTTCACAAGCAGAAAAGAATTTAGAGAATATTACATGTAGTAAAAAGTCAT
The DNA here is from genome assembly GCA_019843965.1 of Rhynchomys soricoides. Classification (NCBI taxonomy): domain Eukaryota; kingdom Metazoa; phylum Chordata; class Mammalia; order Rodentia; family Muridae; genus Rhynchomys; species Rhynchomys soricoides. Next base: position 8,528,232 of record JADRCH010000035.1, on the reverse strand, counting down.
TGAGCGATGGAATAATGGAAAACTATTTCAGAAAACACATTTCAGGGATATTAATTTGAAAGCATCCATTGGTAAAAGCTAGATAACCTCCAGAAGTAAAGCATAAATGGACTTCACAATTAAAATTCCAAGTAGAAAAAAAAAAAAGCCCAAATTTCTAGATTAGCCTGGCAAATTGTCTAGTCTAGACAATTAGATTTTGAGGAAGCAGGATTTTCCTAAATTCTTAACATTTTTTTTAAAAGAAATGAATTTTCTAAGTGGTATTTTAGACTAGAAGATACCCCAATACTTCGGTAGAATTAAATATTAATTACCACACAAATATCACTTTAGAATAAATAGCCAAATTTCATGCAGGGCTTTAACATGCACAATCATTTAAAACACACACAAAAGGGCGCCAGTACTTGCAGAGCCTTGTCGACTGTCTGATAAACAAGGTACCACCTTAGTAAACTGGGCTGTTGATCACTGGAAAAATTAGGCATTATGTCACTCAGCCTACTATCAAATCTGTGAAAAACCAAATTACAGTTATGCTAATTATGGATCAACACTTCATGTGTTTCACAACTGGTGCCTAACCAAACAGTTCTGTAGAAGGGATGGTGTCGCTGCAAGAAATCCTCATTAGTTTCATTGTCCAGTAAGCTTCCTCCCCCACCCCCCAGTTTAAACAACTGTGATTGGGACATACCTGTGTCAGTAAAGACCCCACCAGGCAAGCATAAAATTCTGAGTTTGGCCAGAAACAGTGAGTAGCTCTGCAATCCCAGTGCTGGGAAGACAAATATGTATGTGTGTGGGGATCCTTGGGGTTTTCTGGCTGGTCAGTCTAGCCAATCACTGTTCTAGTTTCAGTGAAAGAGCCAATCTCAAGAAATAAGGTGGACAGCAATTGAAGAACTGCACACGCGCACGTGCGCGCGCACACACACACACACACACACACACACACACACACAAACTGACTTACCAGTTTAGGCATTAGGAAGTTTCATTCTATAAAAATCACTGCATGGGGATCCCCGACCTCAGTCCATTGGTTGGCTGTAAGTATCTGCATCTGTCTCAGTCAGCTGCTGGTAGACTGGGAAGGAGGAGGGGAAGGGGTAAGGAACTCTGAGAGGGAAGGACCAGGAGGGAGGGCAATATTTGGAATGTAAATAAATAAAATAATTAATTCTAAAAAGTCACTGAATGGGGCGGAAAAACCATCAGAACACGGTGTCACAGAAGAGGGAATAAGCAAGAACAAACTATGATAGCAGCCAAGTATGGCAGTGCTATATATACACACCCTTTGCTTTCTATGCAAAATTTGAAAACTATTTTAAATAAAAGAATGACAGCACAAACTAAATCTAAATCAAACTAAAAGTCATTCCTGCACTTGGCAGCAACATTTTTCCTTTTCTCTCCCATGTTATTTAAATATTTCTCAGGAACAGGCTGAGTGGGCAAACCAGGAAGTGAAACCAAATCTAATTCCACTGAGAGCTGGGGGCAGTGAGACACTTTGGAATTAGCTGGAGTGCTTTTAAAATTTCATTTAAAAGTCCATTCCCTTGGCGACATCAATTTAATCAGAGCCACACTAAGAGGGATTTCAAGAGGTAAGTCTTCAATTTGTTGTCTGGCAACTGATCTAATCTTTTATGTAAATGTATTTTCCTATAGTGGGACTGGCCAATTTGAAACCTGAGTAACTCACCCAGCCATGTTGAGTGGAGAGCAGAGTGAAACTATCCTGTCCATGCTAGTAAATGTTCTCATAAAAACAATGGCAATCCGTAATGACTGGCTTTGGGGAAAATGTGGCTTTTGTTTCTTAGATAACAGATCCCACTTCTCTGAACTGTTCTGCTGGGGATCCTATTGGATCTTTATTCTGCTGAGAAGTATAAACTTACTATGCAATCACCCAAGCACAGTAAGAATTAAAGTAGGATGACTTGGTAGAGCAAGGTATTGTTAAATAAAACTCTTCTTGTTGGTTTTGCTTCTGACATAAATACAAGGTATCATTTCTTGGGCTCTGCAACAATGATACTGCTTATGTGCTCTGCAACCATGCTGCTCATGCATTCTGCAATTGTGCTGCTTATGTGCTCTGTAATCATGTTGCTTATGGGCTCTGCAACCATGCTGCTTATGTGCTCTGTAAACATGCTACTTATGTGTTCTGCAAACATGCTGCTTATGGGCTCTTTAAACATGCTTATGTGCTCGGCAACAATGCTGCTTATGTGCTCTGTCACCATGCTGTTTATGTGCTTTGCAAACATGCTGCTTATATGTTCTGCAACCATGCTGTTTATGTGTTCTGCAACCACGCTGTATTCAGGCTCTGGCACTATGCTGTTTATGCATTCTGCGACCATGCTGCTTATGTGCTCTGCAACCATGCTGCTTATGGGCTCTGCAACCATGCTGCTTATGTGCTCT
>JADRCH010000035.1:8441825-8525771 GCA_019843965.1 Rhynchomys soricoides | reverse complement strand
CAACCATGCTGCTTATGGGCTCTGCAACCATGCTGCTTATGTGCTCTACAACCACGCTGCCTATGTGCTCTGCAACCATGCTGTTTAAGGGCTCTGTAACCATGCTGTTTATGCATTCTGCAACCATGCTGCATATAGGCTCTGCTACCATGCTGTTTATGCATTCTGTGACCATGCTGTTTATGGGCTCTAGCACCATGGTGTTTATAGGCTCTGGCACCATGCTGCTTATGGGCTCTGCCACCATGCTGTTTATACGTTCTGTGACCATGCTGTTTATAGGATCTGCAACCATGCTGCTTATGGGCTCTGGCACCATGCTGTTTACGCATTCTGCAGCCATGCTGTTTATGAGATCTGCCACCATGCTGTTTATTCCTCGGAGATTTGGGCGTAGAAGAGAGCCTAGAAAGATCAAAGGAATTCTCACTCACTGATTTACTTTCTTCTGGCTTTAAGCAGGGTTGAGTAAGTTTAATCACATAATGTGCAACATTTTTATGAATATTCCTTAGCAACTCAAATAAGTTAGACCCTCAATGACCTATGACCTTAGCCCCCTTCAGTTACTGCACAAAAAGCAACAGACACATGAGTGCCATTCCACAAGGCAAGCCCACTGCTGTCACAAATATGAGTAAAATTTAAGAGGGGGACACCCAAATAAAATAAGTGACCAACAAATCAATTTGAGTGTGCATGCATATGAGCACAAACACATATGAAATATGCCAATCACATGCCATAATTGTGTTCAATAAATACCTAATGGCCTATTCTGCCAGGGCACTACTACCCCTAATAAACCGAGCCAGTTTCACTGCCATTGCATTGAAAGAGATCGAAGAATCTGAGTAAAGCTTTCAGTGAAATGCTTTATCCGTAGACACATGGAAAGGTGAACATTGAAGCAGGCCAGTGGCCAATGGCTTGAGAGATGGCTCAGTGTGTGAAGGTGCTTGTGCCAAGCTGACAACCTGAGTTCAATCCCTAGGTCTCACATAGCAGGAGGAGAAAAACGACTCCTGAAAAGTTTTCCTCTGTTCCCACGTATATACCATGGTGTGCGTGCATGCACGTGTGTGCACGTGTGTGTGTGTGTACAGGTGTGTATACACGTGTGCATATGTGGGTGTGTACACACATGCATGTGTGTGTAAACATGTGCATGTGTGCATGCGCACAGGCACACACAGACACAAACATATTCACTTTTAAAAGAGAAGCAGACTAGTCCTTTAGACTACCTTTCCTCTAAGGCTCCCTCCCCATCTCTGTTGCTCCTTCTATCAAATAATACGCTTTAATTTTAGAGACTCTCCCCCCCCCCCAGCCTCATATTTTCGAGTTGTCTTGTTTCAATTCTTTTGGCAGAGAATTTGTTGAGCATTTGCTGAGTTATGGGCTGAAGAGGACGAGGAAGCATATTGATCTTGTTTGTGTTTCCCTTTACGGCACTCAGTAAGGTCAGGGAAGGTGGGAAATACAGATGAGGAAGGAAACAGGCAGGGCACAGATGACCAACCCTGACCATGGGGTACTTCTAAGTATGTGAGTCGTCCTTAGGGAGACAGGTAAACCATGTCCTTGACGCTAACAATATCAGTTCAGAGGGGATGGACCTGCAGCTGGAGATAGACAGGTGGTGAAGGGCTTGCCTGATATGAGTGAGCCTCGGGGTTTGTTTGATCCCCAACTATGAAGGAAGAAAACAGAAGGAGGACATGTGGCTAGGGAAGAACACGAGTCCACCCTGACACCAAGTACTGAATATAGTTTTGCTTTGCTTTGATAAAGGTTCTTGTGTGGCCCAGCCTGGCCTGAAGCTCAGTAGGTAGCCATAGCTGACCTTGAACTTCTCACTCACTTGCCTCCCATCTCCCTAGGACTGGGATTACAGATTTAAGCCACCATGCCAAATTCCAAACACAACCAACAGGGGCTTCTTCCAAAAGCTACCAGAGTCCTGGGGGATACTGCAGCCCCAGTCTTTATGGGTATATGGGGGCTGGAAAAGATGCTTCCTGGTGGGAAGGAGGTGGTGTGGTCCTGAACAAAGCTAATGTGTCTATGAGTGGCATCTCTGAATAAATTAGGTAGTGAGGACGTTTGGGGCCTCAGATTCCAGAATAAAGTGTGTGATTGGCTTAGACAAGAGTCGTGGAATCTGAAAGAATGAAGCAGTAGTTTAAGAAATATTGCAAGTAAATACTTTGGCCAGAGGTAAAGTGAGGCGAGCCAAGGGGGCCAGAGGGGTCCCCTACAGGTACGGATACATACCCCAGAAACGGTATGAAGAGCTGCACAGGGGAATGTGGTGAGAAAGAAAGAAACTTGGTGGGAATTAGGAGGGTACAGGAAGCTGGGCTGGGAGAGGATTTATCTAAAGGGTGTGTGTGTGTGTGTCTCTGAGCAGCCTGCTGTTTCCTGTCAGCTCAACAGTAACGGACAGATCTAAGGATTTTTCACCTTAGGATTTGACATATGTAGCTTTTAACTGAAAAGTGCTAACAGACTATTGCCCTCAAGAGAGAAACATACATATGAAAGAAAGCAGATGAGCTGGTGGTCTTGGGACAACTAAGAAAGGATATGGCACTGAGCTAGGACTCAGGGCAGAGGTGAGGGTGAACCTACGATCCGCAGCAGATGTTACAATGATTCCCTAATGGGAAGGAACTCTGGTACCACAGGCATTTAGCATAAGGTTTTGGTATCACACTAACCATTAAAGAGAGCCAGGGCCCAAGGACAAATGACAAGCCTGGTTTGGGCCACCAAGCTAGCAGTGCAGGAGAGGGCAGGCTACAGCTGCAGGAGCTGTAAAAGGTGAAGTCTGCAGCGCTTGTGGATTTCAAAGATACTGAGGATTAACAAGCAGGTAGAAAAGCCCAATCAGAGTCCCGGGAGGGTGTGTGCATGTGTGTGTGTGTGCGTGTGTGTGGTGTTTGTTAGGCTGCTCATTTTTATTACAGGCTCTGGGATGTTGGATATAAAGTCCTGAACTTTAATGTAAAAAAGTGTATGTATGTATGTATGTATACACACACACACACACACACACACACACACACACACACATATACTGTTCTCTAAAGAATTCCATATAAGGGCTGGAGAGATCCTGAGTTCAATTCCCAGAACCATATGGTGGCTCACAACTACCTGTAATGGGATCCAACACCCTCTTTCTGGTGTGTCTGAAGACAGCTACCGTGTACATATACACTACAGTATATGTACAGTATGCATAAAATAATTATTTTAAAAAATGAATTCTATATAAAGACAGGCAACTTAATTTTAATTTATGACAACTTAGTAGAAAGTTATTGCTATATAGTGGTACACATATGTAATTCTAGCAGATAGGAGATAGATGCAGGGCAAGTATGGTCTCCAGGCTAGCCTGGGCTACATAGTAGACTCTTTTCTGACAGAACAAACCACTCCTACTCCAAACAAATGTTATAGAATGCACACACGAATAACACATACACACACATATACACACAGATAGAGACAGAAAGAGATAGAGATAGAGATAGAGCAACAAACAGCATAACTCAGCGTAACTCCTGCTTGGCTGCCTGACTGGAGGCACCCAGAAGGACTGGAAGTCATCAAGACTTGTTTCTTATGACAGGCTCCACTGCAGGTACTCATTGCCTTCCTGATTATGAACTACCCACAAACCCTGCATGGGCACACTATTCATTTACTTCGGTATATACATTTAAAAAATGCCTTCTCTCTAACCTCGCTGACTAGCTTGTGGTCTCTACTCCTGGTCATAGACATACCTCATCCATCGACATGGAGAGCAAGGAGCACATTAGGAGACGAGTTCTGCCTTTATGTTATCAGGGTCCACCCGTTGATTGTCCCCAGAGTCGGAGACGGTATCCTTGAGCAGAGTGATTTTGAAGAACTATGCTCATTTTCCTTGGCTGCACAGAGTTTGCCTGTGGTCTGTCTACTTGAAGGTTATTTGCCCTGCCCCACTGTCTGTCTCCATCTGGTAGTGGGGTGCCCCAGGAGCACGGGATCCTCTCTGTGGAAATCACTGAGTTTCCCCGCCAGCAGGCCCAGACACTAAATATGTGGATAAATCACAGCCGGTGCCCGTTCCACTGTGGGAACTAAATCTGTGCTTTCCTTTTGCAATCGTGTCACAATCTACATGGTTCGACTTAATTTTTAACTATGCCTCTATTGACACACCCTGAAGAAACTCCCTCGGGAACTGACCAGGGCTCTGGGTTCTCCAGACTTCTCTGCCTGCCTGCCTGTCTGAGGGAGAGCTGGGGTGGCTTCCTCACCTGCTCTATCCTGGTTTCTGCTCACCCTCCTGCTTGCTGTCAGTGGCCTCTGCCCTGGCTCACATTTCCTTTGGGTATTTTATCTGAGTTTGATATCTGCTGCTTTCACTGTCGGAAGCTTTTGTTTTGATGATTAAAACCTGTCGATCTAAGCCCACGGATTCTCCACCTCCACTGAGCAGCCGGCTGCATAACTTAAAGTTTAAGGTGGATGCTCTCCCTTTTAAGGTTATTGTCTCTCCTTAAAGCCCAGGGTTCTCCACTGCCCTGCTTGCTGGGATTGTCATGATGACCGACTGCATTCATTCATCTTTTTCTGGTCAACTAGATTAAGTGTATTTGAATTACTACATAATCAAATCCAGGAAGAAACTATTGTACTCTAAATTCATATTGACATGAAAATCCCAACCTTACTAAGAGATGTATTTTATTTAAGTAGCTGATGTTACAACTTTTACATTTGATACCTCAATACATGTTGGAAAAGAAAATATATTGTGATGTTTGCCTTGTGAAACGTGGACAGCACAGATGTAGGCCTGGACTTTTTAAGTCATTCAATTACAACTAATTTAATTCAAAGGCCAGTAATTTCAAACCCATCGTCTCAGTAAGTAGCACGTGGAGAGGTACAGCTGACATTCTCTCCTTTCATGAGTGATGACTCAAATCAGCTAGACTGAAAATAAATCTAAACGACACACAGCTGGCATATAGCTGTCAGCAGCCTACTGAGCAATAATGTGACTCTGTTTCCCCATTTGTACAAATGGCCTTGCAAGCAGGACCTGCCATCCAGTGAGCACATGTGTCCTCCACAAGGAAAGCTTGGGGGAAGACCTGTGTCAGGCTCCTGTGCTTTCATGGGTACCAGAAACTGCACAGTGACTTCTTGATGTTACTTAGTGAGAAAAAGATCTTTAAAGTCAACGATCTGCATGAACCACTTACAAAATAAGGGCTCCAAAATTTGAGGAAGGGGGGCTGGAGAGATGGCTCAGCGGTTAAGAGCACTGACTGCTCTTTCAGAGGTCCTGAGTTCAATTCCCAGCAACCACATGGTGGCTCAAAACCATCTGTAATGGGATCCGATGCTCTCTTCTGAGGTGTCTGAAGGCAGCTATGGTGTACTCACATACATAAAGTAAATAACATTTTGCCGGGCAGTGGTGGCGCACACCTTTAATCCCAGCACTTGGGAGGCAGAGGCAGGCGGATTTCTGAGTTCGAGGCCAGCCTGGTCTACCAGGACAGCCAGGGCTATACAGAGAAACTCTGTCTCGAAAAAACAAAAAAACAAAAAACAAACAAATAAAAGAGAGAGAGAGAGAGAGAGAGAGAGAGAGAGAGAGAGAGAGAGAGAAGGGATTTGCTAGCAAGAGTTAAGGGCCAGCTGAGTGCTGGGTCAGAATCCTGTGCCTGACCACTGAGGACGCACAGCATGTTTGTTTACAGTGTAGCAACCTTAATTAATGTTTTAACTTTTTATCACAGGAAATTCCAACGGCACACAAAAGTAGAGTGAGCATACCAGAGCCCACATGCAGATCAACGACAGACGTAGAATGACAATGCCTATCCTCTTTGGGTCATCTGAATTACATTCTAGACATGGCTTATATCTTATTTCAATGTTTCCTAAGTAGACACCTAAAAAATATAACCAAAATATCATAAACACATTTGATGGCCTGCTATAAATATTTAACAATCTTCTGGAAAAAAAGGGGGGGCTGGTTTCAGAGACTTTACTATATTTCATGGTATAAATATTCCCACTAAGGGTAATGTCAAGCCACAAATGTGAGTGCAGTTGAGATGCACACATAACAAATGTGTCAACCTTACATAATGCCTTCATTTTGCAGAAACACTGGGCATAATTTTTTATTTTACGTATATGGTTGTTTTGTCTGAAATATGTCTGTGTACCATATGCCCAAGCAAAGAAGTAGTCAATGCATCCTCTAGTACTGGAATTAGGGATGGCTGTGAGCTGCTATGTGAGTGCTGGGAATTAAACCTGAGTCCTCTGGAAGAACAGCCAGAGTTCTTAATTGATGAGCTGTCTCTCCAGCTCTATTACTTAGTTTTTGTTTATTGTTGTTGTTATTGTTTTGTTATTGCTGTTTGTTTTAACGACCATTTACAAGTGGCTTGCAAAATTCCCCAAAGCTTAGGAAATTATTTTGATTAGGCGGTGCATGTCAGCATTAACATACCCGACTCACACTGAACTGGTAATTCTCGTCTCACCAACTGTCTAGATGGATTCCTCTTATTCTCTGTTCTCTCTCCTATCTCTTTGAGGTAGAAGAGTCAAGCAGGAAAAGGGAAACTTTGGGAAGCCACACCAAGGTGGGAGGTGCTCAGCCTCGGTTGCATGCTGCTTCCTGTTATAAACAGCCTGCTGTCACTGCTTCTCGGGGAGGGGAGGAGGGCTAACTGAGATGCCCACATGTTCATCTGCATTTCACCAGGGAATTATAGCTGTGCTTTTATCTTGAAGACAAACAGTTTGCAAAGAAGCAGGAGGAAGTTGGAAGAAGAAAACTGCATCCATGCAGAGCACATGAGCAAAAGCTGCTAATGAATTCTAAGCTGAAGGAGATAGGGTATGGAGTGAGTTTGCAGAAGCCGGCCATCAAGTTTGCCTTTTGGATCCCCTGAGGGTGGGCTCATCGGGTGTGGTGGGGCAAGGGCAGACGGTACAGCTGAGTGACCTTCAGCCTGGATGGTGCATGCTGGACCATGACCCCACCCTGAGCTTACTACATTTAAGCAAAGCTCCAAGGTCTGACTGGCCATTTTTTATTGCAAACTTTATTTTTTTTTCTTTTAGCTGGAAGATTTATAACACGATAAAATAGGGAAAAAAGAGGGTCCCCCCATGTGCTTTTCCCGTAGGTCTAACAAGGATTAGCACCTGCCCGACCACACCCACGTGTTTTCCAACTGATCCTGAGCAGATGACTTCACCCCCAATTACTCTAGCGCTGCACACGCCCCTTTCCAGATCCCGCAGCATCCCTTCCTCCGTATTTCCACTGACCTGGTGAGGAGGGTGAGTTGGAACATTGACCTGATTGCTGGCCTGCTGTTCTCAAGCTGGATATTCACACTGTCACTGACTTAAAAGGCAGGAAACCTCTCTGATTATATATGTGTTGCAAGACCTAATTATTGGTAGGGAGAATTTTTATAAAGTTTGTTGATGTGTGTGTGTGTGTGTATATCACTGATTGAATTCCTTGTGTGAAAAATGTCTTGGGAAACTGAACCCCATCTGGGTAGGCAAACAGAATAGTGCGGCGGGGAAGGGACAACAGAGCTCAGGGGCCTACGCCTGTGTCTCTCTCTTCTGTGCTACCCAGCGTGTACCAGGTGGAACCTCTGAGCCTAGCCACAAAGACAGAACAGCTACTGCCATTCTCCTTCAGGAAACTGTCAAAATCCACTGTGACCGTGCCTCTAATAACCCCTCTGAAAGTGAGGTATGCCGTTCCCTGTATATGCAGAAAGGATTGGCTGTAAAGAGAGACCACAAAGAAATCTATTGCTTTGGTCCTGAATACAGGAGAATAAAGTAGAACTCTCAAAGGGAAAAAAGGAAACGGGCGAAGAGAAATGTGCAGACTGTGCAGACTGGATGGTGTTCATAGCCAACAAACAAACCAGGGGGAATGAGAGGGTAATGTTGCTTTTCGATCAGGTCAGAGCTGGGTGAACTGAGGAGCCACCAACAGGGGATTGCTAGCATAGTCAAGGAGCCCCGAAACATTCCTGTTGTATTAAAATAATGAAATTAAAATGCAAGAGACCTCGGCATGCTCCGAGGGAGGACCGGAATGAGGGAGGGAGGGAGGGAGAGAGAGAGAGAGAGGAGAGGAGAGCTGGATTTACCAATGAAATATCACTCCACAAACCACACTAATGTCCAATGGGAGAGCAGTGAAGAGGCGTAGCCTGTGTAACACGTGTTCTGGGATATGATTAACACCGTTGTAAATTTTCTTACAAGAAAATGACAATTACAAGGGCTGGGGTAAAGGTTTGTGTTTTGTAAAAACAAATCCCTGAATAATCTAGGCCAACCCTGAGAAGGGTTTTTATCAATGTGAGACCTTAATACGACTTTGCAATAGTCCGTGAAAACAGCAGCTGCTGCCCCTGGTAAATCCAAATGAGATTATCAGGTCAAAGTCACAGAAACACACAGAGAACACTTCAGATCCCAGCACTGGGACGATAAACACCAAGACAAAAGCCTCATGAGAGGAGGAAATATTTTGTTTAAAACGAATTCTTTAAAGACTTGACCATCATATGCAACAGCCCTGAGAATTTACTGGATAGGAAAGACACACAAGTTGTACCAACTTAACTTCCTTCTGCCCGCTGTTTCCAGTCAAACTCGATTGCACAGTCACCATATGGACTTACATCTTATTTTCCGCAAGCATGCACAGAGATTTCAAACATCAAAACTTGCTTGGTTTTTTTTTCAAAAATGAGGTCCTAATAGAATCACTTCTCTTTGTGCAGGCTGCTAAATAACGAAGCTGGCGAGATCACTAACTTTGTGATCTTTCAATTCCTAAGATTAAGACACCTAACCAATAAAGAATTTTTATTTTATTATTTTATTTTAATTTTTTACCTTCTAGATATATGTTTCTTTGAGCACCCTGAAGACCAATTAGGGCCCAACGCTAGCTTTTAATATCTCAGCATACGCACTGACAATGTAAAGAATGACTAGTTGCCGTTTCCCTTCTGTGGGACAATGGGGGAGATTCACAGGCTATTCTGCTCTGGTCCTAGGACCGCTACAATAATTTTCTAATTTTGTTTTTGTAGGATTGGAGACATGGCTTAGTGCTTGTTGCTCTTACCATTGAGCCGGGTTTGATTCCCAGAACCCACGTGGTGGCTTACATCCACCCATAACTCTATTTCCAGGGGATCCTGAAGAAATTAGCTGAGTAACTTTCCACCAGACCCCTCCCCTCCTAGAAGAGAAAGGTCACAAAGCTTGTAGGCAGGCACCTCTCCCTAATCACTTCCTCAGACCACAGGTGGGGGATGACCATCCGGCACCTGCCGGTAGGGAAGGTGCGTGTAAACACAGTCTGCAGGGCTGACCAACCGATGGTCACCTACAGACAAGGGGAGTCCTGACCACCTCATTCCCTAAGGACGAATCAGTTTAAAAGTCACAATGTCCTGCCAATCACATTGTGCCTAGTGGCTGTTGCTCTGAGAACTGTATAAAGGCTCGCCAAATGGGTCACGAGGGGTCGTGACCTCTCCTTCAGGTGCAGTTCGGGCCCCAATGCTGGAATGATAAATTCCTCTTGCAGACTGCAGCAATCCCCTACTCCATGGGGTTCACTGTGGGAGACGGGGGAGGGAGGTCCCACCCCCAAAAGCTAAAGGCTTCCCAGAGTCTTTACAATCCAACACCCAATTTTGACCTCAGCAGTCATCAGGCACACAATCATACATTCACATGCAGGCAAAACACACACATAAAATAAAATCAATGAATCTAAAAGCCTTTAAAAACAACAACAACAACAACAAAAGTCCTATTTATCTGTAGTCTTCCTTTTAAATCAATTTAAAAGTCTTTCCTTTTAAATTCAAGCCTAATTTCACAGCAATGATTTGGGCCTATGTTCACAATGAGGAAAAAGTCAATTAAAGCCCTCACTTACTGATGACACATGTTCATCAGAAGACAAGTAAGAGAGATTTTCCTACTAGCTCCTCCCAGGTTAGATAAGATGTAAGCAGCCCCGAGTGAGGACCACAGCCCTAGGAAGCAGCTGAGGTGAGGCTCAGTTTAATGGATAAACTTAATGTCGAGGCATTGGAGCTAAGGAGAAGATGATAATATGTGGGCATCCTGGTGTTTCCTATCAATGATGTAACACTAACAACAGCCCAGTGGGCTTTCTTACAGACTAGGCAAATGTGATAATTCTGTGACTTATTTAAACTTGACAGTATGGCTAGCATCTGTGTGATTACCTTCCAGAGCTCCGCCAGAAAGAGCAGACGAACATGCATTCGCTCAGTGAATTGGGAATGGCCGCTGCCTAGTGGGTGGCTCTGGAAAATCCACAATGCTCACACCAGAGGCATCAACACAGAGGAGCCACTCCTACTTCATGGAATCAGGTCTGTTGGCAGGGCGGAGGGCAAATGGTTACTCAGCTGTTGTGTTCTGGTCACACATACATGTTCCAGATGGAGGAGGCCTGGCAGAGGGACTGCTCAGCAACCTTGCGAGTCAAAGGAACTACTAAGGAGACAAGGCCATTGTGAGGACCAAGCCCCAGAGTTCACAAGCTTGCCCAAACAGAGGATTCTTCTCTCTACAACCTGGCCTAAAGGTAGACATGGGTTCAAGAAATAAGAATCAACCTGGAAGCCATGAAAGCAAGATATGTTCAAGATCTATGTCTTTGTTCAATTCTGTCTTTCTAGCACACGACAGTGGCTGGCTTTATACCTAAGCTTTAAACGTTCCTAGAATGTTGACCCTCTTCTTAAGATTATCACCAATGACGATATTCCACAAATTCAGATGAGTACCAACATCAAGAAAGTAGTTATTGAAATTACCAGTCGTCATCTTTCCGTCACTCAGGGCCCTATCCCAAGCTGCCTTCCAAATCCTGCTTGGAGACAACACTGGATTACTGCTCTTCCTGTCTTCCTTTAAACACCCCGCCACCCGTCTCTACCATCTCCCACCTAACGTTATCCAAGACACGCAGTCTCTCGGGATGCCGGCCAGCTTCATCATCAGTCCACACAGAAATAATTTCTGCTGGCCTGGTTTCTACTTCCACACTGATGAAAACATCAAAGCACCTCCAGCCACGAGGTATCAGGGAATAGCGGCCCATGAAAGAGGAAACTGCTCACAAACATAGCCTCTGTCCTCCTGGGCCATAAACCCGGCCAATCTCGCCCATGGTGTTCTGGCGTCCTAGCTCCATCCTTCTTGGTAGCAACCACACTCACCAGTGTGGAAGGAGTTTATTCTCCCTGTACAACCAACTCCATTTCCTTCAGACCTCTTCTCACTGACTGTTAGAAAACACTCGCATGGAGAGTTACATAAAACTTGAGGATCTGGTGGAGAATTTAATCTACTCCACCTCTGAGGTGACAAACGGTGGGAGCTACACTAACCATCATAAATGTCTTTATAGTTGACCGGTAATTATAACAGGATCTGCCTTAGTCAATGTCTTACTGCTGTGAGCAGACACCGTGACCAGGGCAACTCTTAGAAAGGAAAACATTTAATTGGGACTGGCTTACTGGTTCAAAAGTTTAGTCCATTATCATTATGGCAGAGAGCATGGCAGCATCCAGGCAGGCAAGGTACTGGAGAAGGAGCTGAGAGCTCTCCATCTTGATCCCCAGGCTGGAGGAGACTGTGTATCACACTGGGCACAGCTTGAGCATAGGGGACCTTCAAAACCTGTGCTTGTGGAAACACATTTCCTGCAACAAGGCCACACCTACTTCAACAAGACCACACCTCCTAATAGTGCTGCACCCTTTGGCCAAGCATTTAAACACATGAGTCTATGGGGGCCAAACCTATTCAAACCACCTTCAGATAAAAAGGGAATATTCAATCTTGCAAGATTTTCCTCCCTCAAAATTTTTTGCTATTAGGTTCCTTTCTCTACACCGTCACATCCGGGTCACATCTGGGTCACATCCGGGTCACATCCGGGTCACATCCCGGTCTCTCAAAGTGATTTCCCTTTACCTCCAGTACAACCACGTGGCTGCTGAGAGGTCAGCTTGGAAACTTTGGGATATTCCACCAGGGTCCCCTGCCCCACCCCCACCCCCAGCACATGGAAGAAACAGGTTAGAAAGCACGTAGGCTGGAAGAGAGGGGCTGATTAAGCCCCGATACCTCATTCCCTAAAGACCAATCAGTCTAAAAGTCACACTGTTCTGCCAATCACATTGTACCTAATGGCGGCTGCTCTAAAATCCTATATAAGGTCCCTGACCGGGCTCCACGAGGTCGCCCTCCTGTCTTGGTATGTACAGTGACCTCAGCATGCTGATGAATCAATAAATTTCTCTTGCATTTTGCATCAATCCCCTATTCCGTGTGTCCATTTGGAGGGTCTTGGGTAAATTAAGACTCCCCAGAGCCTTACACTGCTGGTACTGCTTGCCTAAACAAAGCCGGTATCACCTTCTGCTTCGTTGTCTTTGAACCATTCTCTGGAAAGCTGTGTTCTGGGCACAGAGTTAAAAAGGAGCTTCCAGGCACAGCTCAGGCTGAGCCTGGGCCAGGGTGAGCATGCACACTCCAAGCTCATTCCAATGCCTCCTTCCCTTCAAGTCAGAGTGAGCATGCACATTCCAGATCCACTCCAGTGCCCACCTTCCCTTTGAGCTACAAAAGGGGAAAAAGCAGGCTTGGGCAAGCGTATACACTGTGTGCAGTATGTTAAAAATTGTAGTGTGCCACTGATTCCAAACACAAATTGGTGAGTACAAGGTCACTGGGTGAAAAGGAAGAAGCCCTACTGGCAAAGGAGCAACAGAGCAGCAGGCCTATAGATCAGTTTGTTTCTGTAGCTCCAGACCCTTGATTTACTCTGGGCTGTTCCTGAGCAGGTCTTAGTCTATCATTCTAGGTTTGGCATTCCTAACTCTTGCCTCTTGCAGTGTCTTTTTGTTACATAGTGTAATTTTGGTGACATAGAATCATTTATCACCATGCTTTCGTTTCATTTGGAACCACGCTAATAAAATGTGTAAGTGCTTTGGTCTTCCGTGAATGAACCATAACTTTATAATCTAAAACAAGCTGTTAAATTGTGTCATACTGTACGCGCTACCTAAACAAAAAGAATAAGCAAGACAAAATTTAAAACAACTTAAAGATAAATTTAAAAACAGTTGTTTAGAACTGAGCAACTGGGTCATGTTGCTTGATGTCTGGGTAGTTTACAAGCATCCTGGGAACATGATCATCAGTGCATGTAGGTTAAAAAGGAGGTGTGGACAGCTGCAGGGCCTTCACAAATTTCCAAAAGCTGGAGACTATTTCATCATCATTTTTAAGACAAACATAAAATAGTATGCATTAATCAACCACATTTAAAAACATCAGGGGTCATCAGGGTTGCTTCTCATGAAGTCAGAAGAACATTTAATAAAAGCCAAGTACCTTGAAGAGGGGAAACCCTAAGCAGACATATCTCCATGCAAAGATGAGGCTGAAAAATGGAAAGGATTAGCCATACAGCCAGTGACTGACGAGCATTAACCCCCCCCAACACCCTCACCCACAGAGTAAACAAATGCACTATGAACTCTTCACAGACCCCCTCCCCCATAACTCTCCACCCTCAGAGCTCCTGGGCAGGAAAAGGACAAGGGTACCAGCCAATAACCCCAGCATCTCTTCCACTACACTGCTCCAGCTCTGCCGCCCATGAAGACGAGTATCAAGTATAGTGACAGGACACATCACTATAGCAACAAGGCACACAGCTGAAATACATTTCCAAATGTAGAAATTCCAAATCCTGGGGGTGGAGGTAAGGGTGAGAGGCCTTCGGCTAATTGAGAGAGAAAGGCTAGAGTGTCTTCTATCAAAGTGTTCTATGCATTAAAGGGCAAGTCCAGAAAAGTAGGCTTTGTCTCCATTAAATCAACAATTGAAAACTCTAAAATTCAGTAAATGCAGGACAGGTGTGGTGGCACTCTGGAGGCAGAGATAGGCGGATCTCTGAGGCCATCCTGGTCTACATAACAAGTTCCAGGGCAGCCATGGCCAGAGAAACTGGGGGGGTGGGGGGTAAGGGGGGATTGAGATTGAATCAGTAAATGCCAGTGCTTATAGGAGGAAGAACTGATAAGCATATAAGATTATAAAGCTAGCTAAATTTTACTAAAAATTTCAAATATGCAAATGAAATCTTTAACTGCTACCTACTTTTGGAAACCATTTACTGATCCAACTGTGTGGATAATGGCAACTTTCAACTCTCGGATACTTTGTAGCACTGAAAGAGCTGAGCCATCTGCTAAGGAAGTGTGGCCGAGGAGATAAGCCACGTGAGGAGACTCTCTAGACAGGACAAGCTTATCTTCCAAGCTCCTCTATAAAATGTGCCCAGAGGAAATTCCTGGGTGGGAGTGACTTTTGTGTCATTGTGTTGGCGGAAACAGAAGCAGGGTTTTCCCCACTGACAGCTCCTCTCCTATCTACACCTTCAGGTCTCCTAAGCCCTAACACAGTCCTTTTAAAGCCACTGAAGAAACTCTCTCAAGATCCCCATCTCTCTCTCTCTCTCTCTCTCTCTCTCCCCCCCCCTGCATCCTGAGTTCCTGCTCACCCTTCCCCGTGATGTGTGCACACTTGTGATTTTGATATTTTGAGAGAGCCCTGGCACACTGAATGTCTGAGACTGGTGTTTCACTGTGACCTTACACAGTGGAAGGGCAGACAAACTCATCTGGGTCTCACTGTGTGGATGTTCATCTCACTGCATCCATGAGGAGTCCTCATGAGCCAATCTCCTCCCAGAAGCCTACCCTTCACAGTTGGGTTCCTACCTGTGAAGGCCGGAGTCAAAGACGTTCAGACCATAGCATGGAAAACCTAGGAGATGAAGCTGGGTGTGGTAGTGTACACCTTTAACCCAATTCAAGGCCAGATTTCTCCACAGTGAGTTTTGGGATAGCCAGTGCTACACAGTGAGACCCTGCAGACGAGTGAGTGAGTCCTGGCAGACCAAGGTGCCCTGCCTCTCTCTGCCTCCCCAGTGCTAGGATTAGAGGGACCGTCACACTCCCTTCAGGGGACATTTTACTCTGCCTTTTTCAACCTTTACATCTTATTAGGAAAGAATAAATGACAGAATAATAATAATTAAAAAAAAAAAAAACAAAAAAAACAACAAAAAAAAAAACCCTGAATGTGGACATTCAGTTCTCCGTAAGGATCAAGGGCTGAATAGCATTTTATCACAGCAGTGTGTGTACTACCTGGGAAAGATTCTCAAGAACATAATACTCAAAAGTGAAAAACAGAAAAATTACAATGTCTCTTCCACACTGTTGTGCAGGACCGCAACCTTGAACTGGTGCATTGGGTAAACTCACTGGCTTGAAGTCTGAGCTTCTCGGAAGTGTCCACCAGAGTGGAGTGCTTGGCTGCTGCTGTTCGCAGAGCCCAGGTTTCAGTCCTCAGCACTACATACCTCCCAGCACTCGGAGGCAGGGGAGCCAGGAGGGTCAGATTCACAGTCATTCTGCACTGCATGGGAAGTCTGAGGTCTGCCTGCCTCTGAACAAATAGTCTACTCCAGGATGGGTGGCCTATGTCACCCTGCCCTAGGCACGTACTAGCTCTTCACCGATCTGCTACATTACACTCCACCGTGAGTTTGCTCACTGGACACCTTTACTGCTTCAGGATGCACACATAAAGCACTTTTCCTGTCTCCTTCATTGTTGGATTTATTCCCAGTACCCAGTGTGATGCCTGACTCACATTAAATGCTCAAAAAAAAAAAAAAAAAAAAAAGTCCATTAAGTAACTAATGTTTCAAAGACCTATAGCAAACATTAAGCCTATGAACAAGAAATCAAATATAGTCCTAAGAAAACAAGATCTGAGGTTGCCCAAGCCATGCACTCCAGAGGTTATATATTTCAGTGTTCTATGCTTCTTTTAAGTCAAGTTTCCCAAACACAAAGGCCTTTTATAAGGATAGCTCATTGGTGACAAATAGCCATCCAATACATTGAAGAAAAATCTATCAGGGTTTGAGGACTTCCTTAACTCAGCACCATATTCCCCACGGATCTGTTTCCACAGCAGCTGTGACCACATCCCTGAGGAGAAGCTAGGGCAGGAAGGATCTGACTCACAGTTCAGGGCGGAAGTCCTTCCAAGGGAGAAGGCACAGCTGCAGGAGGCTGCAGTGTCCAGGATTGATGGTCAGGAATCTCTCAAGCTCTTCCTTCAGTCTGGGACTCAGATAAAAGGGGAAGGTACCACCCACACTCAGGGTGGGGTCCCTGTCTAGAAACACACCCTCACAGACACACCCAGGAGTTGTGTTCACTAAGATGCAGGCTATTTCTGACCCAGTCAAGGTGATACTCAAATGAGTCATTATACGTTCAGGAGGCAGGTGAGTGGCAGGAATATAATTGCAGAGACTCCTGACTTTCAGGACACACTTTCTCTAAGTTGTACAGAGAAATGTAGAGGTCAGCTGCCCAGTGTCCTATCACAGAGGGCTGGGATATCCAGGAGCCCAGATAGGTCTTGAAGCTTGCATTACTCCATAGGAAAATGCCCCAGGGCCTCTGTGGGGCCCAACCATTTCTCACATCTTGTAATTAATAATCTCTTTCTGTGAACAAATTTAACATTCTTCTTCCTTTTCAATAGGATTAAGATGTATTCCTAGAGCCCGATAGAGGTGGTGAATGTCTTTAGACCTAGTGTTTGGAAGGAAGAGACACGTAGATCTCTGAATTGAGGCTGGCCTGGTCTACAAGAGTGAGTTCCAGAGCAAATTATTATAGAAACCAATCAAATGCTAACCTAGCTGACTGACAGCTAAGTATCTGGAGACTTTTAACCAAAGTTCTATTCTGTGAGTCTCCTATATTCTTAAATGGATGTAATAATATTTTGGAGTATCTTAATTTTTAGCTTCAGTGGGGATATTCCAAAGAAAGACAGTCTCAACTACACTCATTCCTACAGAAAGTCCCTGGGTAGCAAAAGCAATTTTTTAAATAAATATTTATTTACTTAAGTATTTATTTATTTTTTTTTATGTTGCCCTGGTTGTCTTGGAACTTGCTCTATAGACCAGGTTAGCCTCCGACTCAGAGACCTGCTGCCGCCACCTGGTAGCATGAACAGATCTGTAAGCCTTCCATTCAGCTGACCCTGGAAGTTGACAGCTAATCTGACTAAGAAGATTTTAGGGTTTAAGCTTCGGGAGTCACTTTTGTGGGGTGAGGTTCCTGGTAGGATCTATCACCAGACTCTTAACCTCCATCTGAAATTCTGTCACTCCCCATAACTTGGAGTGCCCTCCCTCCCCATGGATGCCCCCCTCTTTAGGGTCCGCTCAGAACTATTTCCTTTCTTTCTCTTTTCAAACCCACCATTTCCCCATATTACAAAAGAAGGGCAAGCCTCGGCTGCCAGCAATCTGCCAGTGCCGCCTTGCCCTCGGGTGCAATTTCCAGGCCACTGAGCAAAGTGTGGATTTGATTTGATATCCGATAAGGTTACAGGTGTTGAGAAATGAAATGATTCAGTCAGTGACCAAGCAGCAAGCCCTTCTGGCTTTGGAGAAAGTTGTTGGTTTGGGGCAGGTGTGGAGGAAGGCCTACTCTATTAGCTCAGGAAGACAAGGCTGGAAACTCCCATTCCCCATCAATCACTAGATAACTGTGACAAGCACTCAGCAGTTCAAAAGACAGAGTGGATTACTTTGCCTCTGGTATGAGGCATGATTTCTTAAGCATTTGATTACAAACGTTATTTTGTCAATAAGTAATATTACCCATGAGCACATAAGCTCTTAAATCCACATATCTGTTGTGTGCATATGTGTGTGAGTGTAAGTGTGTGTGAGAGACAAAGTGTGTGCGCACACGCACACACAACAGGGCACCTATGTAGAGGTCAGAGGACAACTTTAGAAGTCTGTCCTTCCACCGTGTGGGTTCCAGGGATCTAATTCAGGCCTTTAGTCTTGGTGGCAGGTACTTTCATCCCCTGAGGCACCCTGACAGCTCAATCATCAAAGTTTTGTTTTTTTGTTTTTTGTTTTTTGTTTTTTTTTGGTTTTTCGAGGCAGGGTTTCTCTGTGTAGCCCTGGCTGCCCTGGAACTCACTCTGTAGACCAGGCTGGCCTCGAACTCAGAAATCCACCTGTCTCTGCCTCCCAAGTGCTGGGATTAAAGGCGTGCGCCACCACTGCCTGGCTCATTAAAGTTTTAATAGAGTTAATGTTGCTAACTGAATACAAGTAAAATAACTCGCCATTTACAAGTTCTTTACTATTTAAAGCATAGTTGTGGTGAGAAGGTAGATATAGATAGAGCTGTGTTTGTGTGTATGTGTCATATGCTAACCTAGGTAAGACTTCTAAATATATGCATATTACACTCAGACTGAGCTTCGGAGAAAATGAGATTCACTACCAAAACTATGTAAATTTCCTGACTTTTGTAACAAAACTTTAAAAGACCTTTTAAATAAATGTTGATGGGACACCAAGCCATTTTGGTATTTAATTTAGCTTCTATTGGGCACATTTAAATTATTCTTTAAAAAAAAAAACAAACAACAGTACGTATACCATCATAAATGTCACCTTTTGTATATATAATGCAATCATGAAAAATGTTAGCTTCTGTCTTTAAACAAGTGACAGAGGCAGGCACTCAAAGGCTTGGCTCTAAACACCCGAGGCACAGGTCTGTGCAGACCACCTAAAAAATGACTTCTGACAAAGAAAAAGCAGAATTATGCCAGAAAAGTATAAAAGCCATCTCCGGTGTCCGTGGTAAGCCACCAAATCCAGAACTCTGAAACGTTCAATCATCATGAGCTCCGACTCTCCAATTTGTATCAAGCTGGCTTGTGTTTACCAACTTGACACAAATTAATGTCACCAGAGAAGAGGGGATCTCACCTGAAGAACTGCCACCAGCAGACTGGACTGTGGGCAAGTCATTGGGATATTTAACAATTGATGTGGGAGAGCCCAGTTCACTGTGGGCAGAGCCACCCCTAGGCAGATGATCCTCAGGGCTAAAAGAGAGCAAGCTGACCAAGCCACAGGGAACAAGCCATGGGCAGCAAGCAAATAGCAGCATCCCTCCATTGACTCTGGATCAATTCTGGCCTCCAGGTTCCTACCTGGAGTTCCTGCCTTGGCTTCTGTCAATGAACAACTGTAGCTGTAACCCAGACAAACCCTTTTCTCCCCAAAGTTGCTTTTGATCAGTGTTTTATCACAGCAACAGAAACCTAACTGGGATAGTAACAGCATTCATAGTGCATCTTATAATTTCTAACCTTTAAAGAGACTTCTTCCAAAACACCAGTCAAAAGCACGTCAGGGAAATTTATTTCTGGGACCAGGGTGTGTGAACTGAACTCCACCCCTGGTTCTTTCCTGCGTGTTTATTGACTGTCTGCAGCATGTCAGGTTTGAGGCCTGGTCCAAGAAGCTAAAAAGATGAGTAAAGCACACCCACTACCTCTGAGGAACACCAGAAAGAGAGGAGGCAAAGCTGTTCTCTGGCATCAGTCCTGTACAAGGACCAGAGATAGCATGGAGGAGGGGGTGGGGCACAGGGATGGAAAAAAAGATGCCAGCCAAGGTCTTCAGAAGAACCAGGCTTGAAAGATGAGCAACAGTTTATCAGGAACACCCAGGTAGCAGGAGGAAACATTGCCATAGAGTGTAGTCATCTTGTTCCCACCAGCTCCCTGCACTGCAGACAGCTTAAGATGGGCATAAGCATGCACACTGTGTCCATGGTGAAACCACTGGGGATACAGAAGCTGCTGAATGGAAACTGGTGGTGCTGAACAGCTGCTGAGACCAGACAAATGGAGGCTTCATGGTTCCGAACACCTGGGCATTTGCACCCACGCCACCCTGATAGGGTGAGATTTGTCTCTTAGAAAAATCCTTGCAGTGTACACAAGCAATTGGGCTCCTGGGGGGAGGGGGGAAGACGGACACAATTACAAACTCAGTGATATCAGGGAGACACTAACCACACTAAGCACAGACTCACATAGCTAAGAAGCTGCGTAGAGGAAGTGTGCAGAGGGAGGGGGTGAAGGATACAGCCTCCACATCAACTGTACCAACTGCCAACAATATAAGTAGGAACATAGAGGGGAGAACAAATTCCAGTCCTAGGGGTCACGGGCTAGATGGACTGAGTGAACGCTTAGCTATTTTGAAAAGGAAAAGGTGAGGGGATCAAAAAGTAAACACATTTTGTGAGGGAAAAGAAGAATCATTAGTGCACTAACCCCAGGCCCTGCTTTTTCTGTGAGGCAGCCATCACAGGCCAATTTAATGACCAATAGGGTCAAATAATTGGTCCACTATTACACTTGCCAGTTCTGGGACACTCACTACTGGGAATGCTTAAGAGCCAATCAAGAATAGAGACAAAGTCTGCTTTCAAAGAACTCATGTCCTGGTAAGGGGAACAGAATACAGGCAAACCAGCCATAAACCAAGGTATGACGAACCAATGGGGAATGGAAGAGCAAGCCCTGGGCACCTCATCTAAGGTGACCAGGGATGGGCCGAGGTCACAGCTGAGGAGAAGACATCAAGTACATTCATCAGGGAAGAGTGGCATCTTCCTCAGCGATGAGCTCTGAGTGCCACTGATAGGAATCCTGGTACCAGGAGAAGAAGCCCAGTCACAAGGGTATGTGGGGGAAGGTGACAGAGACTTCTGGCACCTGGGGACAGCACAAACAGCATAAATTGCCGGGGGGGGGGGGAATCCTGGGAACCTGAGCAACACACATACACAGTCACACACAATACACACACATACACACCCTGACACTCTCACATATACACACACTCACACACATATTCATATACACACTAACACACATACACACACACTCTCTCTCTCACAGACACACACATTCACACTCCCTCACACTCACTGAGATCTGGGGCCTTGAGAAAGTGTATCATGCATGATTCACAAACACAGCTAGGAGACAAGTCATAGCTCGCCTGAGGATACAGTGTTAGTACTGAAACGGGGCCAGCAACAGGCTCATCCAATTCTGCCTAGAGAGATGAACTTCAGAAATCCAGATTCAGCCGGGCAGTGGTGGCGCACACCTTTAATCCCAGCACTTGGGAGGCAGAGACAGGCGGATTTCTGAGTTCGAGACCAGCCTGGTCTACAGAGGGAGTTCCAGGACAGCCAGGGCTACACAGAGAAACCCTGTCTCAAAAAAAAAAAAAAGAAAGAAAGAAAGAAAAGAAATCCAGATTCATAGAATTCACGTTAAATGCATCCACTCTTTTAAAAAAAAAAAATTATTAAGCTGCAGTCCAGTGTCTGGCACGCTCGCTCCGTCAGGGCTCAGTCACGCTTTTACAGTGGTGGGAGACACAGGGAACAGGGCTTCCTGCAAGTTGGTGACTGCTGCTCAAGAGGAGCAGCTTTTCCTCGCCCATTCCTTTCTTGTCTCTGCTAGACAGGACAAGGACAGATGACATTCCCTGCCAATGCTACCCCGCCACACTTGCTTCCTGCCTGCACAGAAGGACTGGACATTGGGACGGCCCCCTCGCCCTGAGATAGGCCATCGAAGGTAGAGGAGTCCAGCCAAGCCCTCTGGAATACTGCACGATTCTCACTCTCTGGTCCAAGTCCTTTAAATTCTGTGTGCTAAGAATGATGCAGAGTAGTTCCTGATTCTGAAAAGATCTCATGTTACTTTCCTTGTCTCCTTCAGCAGAGTCAAAAAAGGAACAAGCATATGAAAAAAACCCATATTCTCTTCAGCCTTTGCAACTGGCTTGGAAGACGTTCTCTTTCCATGTGCCGCCCGCCATGGTGGGAGCATGACTGAGCCCTGCAGGGACCTGTCAGTCACTTGACTGCAGGCTTTTAAGGGGTGGACAGGGTAAGGTAAATTTTCAGATGCATCTGCTTGATGAGTCAAAAACAAAACAGAAACAACAACAAAACAAACACACACACACACAAAGCCCTACATTTATTTAGAGTTTGCTAGTGCGGATGAGCAAGCAGTAACAGATTTAAACTATCGCTGAGCTTTGTGGGCCCCTTTGCAGAAGCACACAGCAAAGCTGTGTAGTATGCACATTTGTTTTATATTCTGAATGTGAAGGGACAAGGAGTGTGGATGTGTGAGTCAAATCCCCTATCGTCACTCAGCTACTCTCCATCTCTACAGATACTTACTTGAACCACAGTTCTAAACAGGATGTGAAGCCTTCAATGGACAGTACCGGGCACCCTCAGGTCCATACCTCAGCTGTTCACAGCTGAGCTCATGTCAAGCCACTCTGTGTCCCCCTTTACTTCCTGCAGCTCATGGGTCAGCTTCTGCCACTAATGTCACCGCCACCATTCAGTCTGACTGCAGCACATCTGCCTGTGCATTCACAGCCCTTTTCTGCCTCCTTCCCGGCCACGATCGTCATGGAGATTTTACTTGCTCTCAGCAGCTACTTGCCTGACATCTTCAATAACCCACAACTTCTGTGAACACCAAGACCAGACGGGTTTTTGCTTACCATCGCTTCCCTAGGACCTGGCACAGCACTGGCATGCAGCAAGTGATTAATAGCTGCTTAAAGTTACCATGAAGCTTTATGGAGGGTGGAAAGGTTTAGCAACATCACTGATTCATTAGTGGATCAGCCAAAACGTACTCACTTTAAGGCTAAGAAACAGAAAGGTTTGGCTGCATTTGGTTCAAAAAATAGACTTGTTTTGCTGTTCTTTGGGTTATAAACTGACTTTGGAGACAATTTTGTTACGTTTGACTTAGAAGTTGAGGGGATTTACTTGGATACCTACAACAATAACCAGTATAAAATACTTTTAAAGTAGATTAAAATAGGTCATTGTAGGAAAGGCTCATGGATAAGACGAGGCCACATTAAAGTGGAAAGGTTACCACTTCCTTTGCCTGACACACTATTAAACATTTTATATAAAAATCTCCCCCCTTATTCTCTATGGTACTACCTTGGTTTGCAGGTAAGGAAGCTGCAAGTAAGAGGCTGGATACGCCCAGTGAGTGAAGGCTGGATACACCCAGTGAGTGAAGGCTGGATACACCCAGTGAGGGAAGGCTGGATACACCAGTGAGTGAAGGCTGGATACACCCAGTGAGTGAAGGCTGCAGACACCCAGTGAGTGAAGGCTGCAGACACCCAGTGAGGGAAGGCTGGATACACCCAGTGAGTGAGAGGCTGCAGACACCCAGTGAGTGGCAGATTCAGAACTCCCACCAGGCCCACTTGATCTCATGAGTCATCGTTTAACCTACACTGTGTTTTTAACCTATGAAATAATGCTGCCCTGAGGAAATAAAACACTGCTCTGCTTGGTGTAGTACCACACACATTCAATCCCAGCACTTAGAAGACAGAGGCGGATCTCTGTGAGTTCAAGGCTAGCCTGGTCTACAGAGAGTTCCAGGATAGCCAGGGCTACACAGAGAGACCCTGTCTCAACAAACAAACAACAACAACAAACACAAACAACAACGACAAACATTGTTTCTGGCACTCAAACGCTCAACTTCACGCCAGGACAAGGCATAATCCAACCATATGACAACTACTAATTGGGGCAAACGCTCAAATATTTAAAAGAGGATTGGAAACCAATAATGTGGCCATCCTGAGACTAGTTTGTAAGAAAGAAAGCACGGGGGGCTGGAAAGGCAATTATGGAAAACACACTAGGTCAACAGGTTTGGTTTTTGTTTGTTTTGAGACGGTGCACGGATCCCTGACAGGTCAGGAACTCCACTTAGTGCAGAGTGCTGGGGTTACAGGCATGTGTTACCACACCCAGCAGACTTTACAATATTTTTATAGAACTTATGAGACTTAAAGTACATATGAAACCATGTCAGACCAGGTATGGAGACACAGTAAGCACACGCCTTTTGTCCCAGCTCTCTTGGAAGGCAGAGGTAGGCCTATCTATCTCTGTGAATTCAAGGCTGGCCTGGTTTACGTGGGTAAGTTTCAAACCAATCAGTGTTACAGTGAGATAATATCTTTAATTTTTTTTTTCCTAAAATCCCTAAGAATCTCTTATTAAGAATCAGGAAGATGGGCAGGGTGACAGTGGTTAAGCCTTTGCTGCGCAACCCTGGTGACCTGAGTGAGATCCCTGTGACACAGTCACCTGCCCTCTGTGTTCCCTGCCCCAGCTCTTTTGCTGCAAGCTGGGAGGGGAAGTCGAGAGCAAAGGCCTGGGCAGCAGCAGAAATGGCAAGAGATCATCTCTAAACAATATGAAAGGAGAAAACTGCTGTTTGGAAGCTGTCATCTGAGATACAGACAGACAGACAGACAGACACACACACACACACACACACACACACACACACACACACAGATGTGCAATGATCCTGATGTCCGTACCTAGATGCTTGCTGCTCCTGTTATTTTCTAAGCATGGATCCACCCTGTACTCTGCCTGGGACCGATTATGGTTGGAAGCAATGATGATCGGCATTACCTTCTCCACAATGAGATGTAATAAGAATGTGAAAGCTCCCAACAAAATTTCTTACGGACTACAAGCTGATGCCTTCCCCTCCTCTTCCCACCTTTCTTTCTGGCACTTGGAGCTAGCTGTGGTGACTAAGGCTTCACCTTGGATTATAAAGTTGGAACCTCACATTATGTATGGTTGGTAGAGCTACACATCATGTGTGGTAGAGTCAATAAATGGAACGGGTCTTCTCAGAAGACTACAGAACCGTATGTAATACTTCTGGCTCTACCATCCCTAACTTTGGGGGTGGAGGTGGGGATGAGACAAGGTCTTACTATATAGCCCAGGCTGTCTCAAATTTGCAGCAATCCTCTTGTGCTAATCTTCCAAATACAGGGATTACAAGCATCACCATCGTGCCTAGCTGTCTGTTAACTCTGTCTTAAACATTTGATTGGGGCTGGCTTATAGTTTCAGAGGTTTAGTTCATTATCGTCATGGCAGGAAGCATGGTGGGATCCAAGCTGACCTGGAGCTGGGGAGGTAACAGAGTTTTATATCAGGTTAGGCAGGAAGCGAAGGTAACACTAGACCTGGCTTGAGCATTTGAGACCTCAAGCCCATCCCCTAGTGACACACTTTCTCCAACAAAGCCCCCACCCACTCTAACAAGGCCACACCTCCTGACTCCTGATAGGGTAACTCCCATGGTGTGTGTGTGTGTGTGTGTGTGTGTGTGTGTGTTTTCTTTCCCACCACTACAAACTCTTTTACTTTAATGTGAAAGGGAAACAACCGTCACTTTATTTAGGTCATTGTTTTGTGATCTCTGACTAGGCGCTAACCTTAACTAACAGAGCAACTTATCCAAAGTGACAGCAAAGTTCAGATACAAGTCTGTCAGCATGCAAGGTCCATACGAATTCTGATTGGTACTTTGTAAGAGGTCTTGTGTGTGATGGGGGAATGTTTCAAGAGACTGCAGAAAGACTTGAAGAGAGAAAATAAGGAAGGCTCAGACATGCTCTTAATTCTGCACAAGCAGAATAAAGGACAATGACGCCTAACACACAGAATTCAGTCTCCACCAGAGAGAGACAAAAGCAAAATCTCAGCTGCCCTCGTAGCACTGGAAACAAGGAAAACAGCGGTGCCCTGGGCAGCTCTGGTGCCTAAGGACAGGCACAGTGGGGAGGCACTGTGGAAAGGCCAGGCACACAGATAGGAAAGAGCAGAGTGGTCAGGATTCAAAGAAGCAATAGATGCAGTTCAAATACAGAGTCTAGAAAAGGACAAGGAGAATCACGTGACCCTTATCAAAGGCAGCAGGAAGGTCAGCAAGCAAAGAGAAAAGGCCAAGGTTGAAGCTGGGCACCCATTTTAGCCCCTTTACTCTTTCACAACAGCACTGAAGGAGCAAATTTAAATGGTGTTGCAACTGGGTAGAAGTCTAAGGAAAGTGAAATGGCAGGAGACAGAGGTTACTTGTGTCTTGTTGCTCAATTTCAAATGAATAGCAATGATAGGAGCGGGGAGGAGGCGGTGGAGTGAGGCAGGTTGCATTGAAGATCAGTCCTAATGATCCAGAGAGAGAAAAACAGGTTCTTACATCTGCTAAAGGAATTGTCTGGCAAAGAGAGCTAAGTCAATGAAGGTGTGTGGGGAGGGTAGACAAGAACAGCTGAGGGCCAGGGGGACAGCTCAGCAGGGAAAACAGAAGCAGCAGGAGTCAGAGCACCTGAGTTCTAGCCCTGGAACTCACACACAAAGTTCCCTTCTGGACTCTGTATGTGTGCTGCAGCGCGCCAGAGCCTCACGCACACGTTACACGTGAACAGTAATAAATCATTTTTTTTATAAAGAGAAAATACAGTTGAAACAGACAGAAAGCAGGCAACAGAAAGAAAGCAGCAAATATGGAGACAGATGAGAGAGATCCGGGGTAGTTCACAACTGCGTTAGGGAAACTGCCACAGCACTGGGCTTCTGTGGTTCCTCCAGGTGGTCCCAGAACCAAGCTGCCTGCTGGGACTCGCCGGGTAGAGTGGAGTGTGTTATACAACAAGCCAAGCAACCATCCGCCAACGTCGAGAAACCCAGCGGGGTCAGAACACATGTATTCCTGATCACACCCAAGGGTAACAGCGGGCTGCTGGGAGAGAGAAGTAAAAGAAAATGGAATCCCAACTTGAGAGACACTAAACAAAAGATCAGATATTGGATCTTGCACAGGCGGTTAAAAATGAATGCATACACGAACGTGAAAATTTCAAAAAAAACCCAAATTTACAAGGTGAAAATGTTTGAAGATGAATCTTAAGACAAATGACAGGTCACTGAAGGGAAATGCCCACGTGGTCATCTAAAAACACTTCTGGTCACCCGGTATCCCTTCCAAATGTTACTGCTTAGAGCTATGTCTTAATTCAGGTGGATGTTTTCATTTTGAGGATTCTGAAAGTTAGAACAGCAGTGGGGACAGTGTCGGGACAGGACAACTGGCCTAAAGACAAATAAATCTCAACATGTCAAACACAGTCACTCACAATGTGAACCTGTGTGTATTTGAGGCGCATGTTGTGACAACCTTCTGATCAGAGAACACAGGAGTTTCAAAGAAGTCAACCGAATTCTAACTGGAAGATTACATTTCCCTCACCCCACTAGGCATAAGAAAGTCAGCATGACTCAAGGTGTGCTCACCGACAACTCGCCTTCTCCAAGCCCCATTTTAAGCTCAGAGCAGCATCAGACTTGTTAGGGCTTAAGGTTTTAAATCACACAGGCCCCATTACCTGAGGGATTAACACTGTGGTTTCTTATTCTTGTCAAGAGCAGACCTGATCACTAGGAAGGCTCAGGGCAACAGAAAGTGACTTTGGCATCTACAGCTCAGAACGCTGCACCTTCTTAGGAAGCGGGATTTGTGCACGTGGAGTGTACTCACAATGTAACATAACACTTTCCCATATGTGCTTCAGTCATACATGTAGGCAAAAACCATAGCAGTCCTGGAAAGTCACATAGTTACTGTTACTATTGTCATATGCAACAGTAGTAGTACTATGGGGGGGGGCACTGAACCCCCAGCCCTGACTCTGCTAAGCCCCTCGGAGCTATTGCTCTCAGTCTCTAATTTCTTAACAGACATTTGAACAAATTATCTAAATTGGTTTCACATTTGCAATATTTTAAACGTTCACTCTTACCTTTATATAGCAGGGCTTTTTTTTCCCCCTGTTAAGTTTTCAGACAAGGCAGAATGTATTCAAGAAGCCCACACGTTGGTATTGACTTTTAAATTTAGGTTTGTTCTATGGGTTTCGGGGAGTAATGGGGTCCCAGTGGTAGTTTTTCTAAACACACATCAAAGTCTTCCACAAACGTCACATGACTAAGGCAACCTACGGACTTTGGGAAGTCAGTCGAGGACACCGATTACTGAGCCTCTTCCCTTCTGACCTGTCAGCACCTGCAGCCTAGGAGGAGGAACCACCGAGTCTTTAAATGCAAATCAGTTGACCCCTTCCAGCTCAAACATTAAAATCACAGCTGAAAGCCGGTAAATACCCAAAAGCATAAATGTCTGTCGACAGGAGGCACCAGGGCAGGGGGCAAAAGGCGGCGACCAGATGTGGACCCCCTAGAGCGAGCTGCCCTCACCTACGGGGAGACCCAGGTGGAGAGGGAGTGGCTTTTCCCTGCAGTGTGTGTGTGTGTGGGGGGGCACACAGGTGCGCGCTCAGCCATGGGGACAGCGAAGGCAACTCGGGCGCGGCCACCCCCTCCTCTCGCCCCGGATGACCCCACCATCCAGGAGAAGTGCGGGCAGGGGACCGCGCCCTCCCTCCCCCGGGGGCGTGGGAACCGCGCGACCGCCCCTTAGCAGGTGACTGTGCCACCTGCCCGCAGCGGGAGACCCAGGTGAGGCGTCGCCAGGTAACCGCACCTGCCCTGCCGCCCCCCCACCTGCTGCTGCGCGCCCCCTTATCCCCCCCCTCTCCCCCCCCCCCCCGGTCCCCGCCGTCTCTGCCTACCTTCGCGCCGGAGCCCCCAGGGCCCGCGCTGCCCGGCCGGCCGGAGCGAGCCGAGCGGCCGGCGCCCGCACTCCGGCGGCTGCGGCTCAGCGGGAAGCCCCGGCGCTGCCTGGCTCGCCGCCCCGGAGCCGCTCCATTGTGACGCGGCGCGCGCGGCCGGCCAATGAGCGCGCGGCGGCGCGAACCGCTGACTGTGTTCGCGCGCGGAGGAGGAGCGGAGCGCGCGGGCTGCGCAGGCGGGAGCCGGGGACGCGCAGCGCCGCCTCCGAGCCGCCCTTACCCGGATCGCTCCGCCACCCGGCCCGAGAGTCCACCCGGCCTTGGGACGGACCGCGGGGCCCGGTGACTCACCCTCCCGCTGCACACAAAGCGCAGCTGCCACCTCCCGGAGCCAGCGCCGTACGGCCGCCCGGATGCCCTCGCCCAGCCTGGCATCAAGCTTCGCCGGGAGCTGGGGCTGCTTTCCAGAAACCCAGGAACCGGGGCTTATGGCTGTTCCCCAGGCGCGCCACCCCAGCAGAGGACCCCGGCTTCTCACATGTGCACCCCTGGGAAACTTGTTATTGACACAACTTACTCTACCAGGAAGGGTGGGGTGCGCTGCGTAGGGCCTGCCTTAGTGAAGTCCCTTTAACGCTCTTTAAGTCGCGTGACTGTAAAGGTTGCAGGGCCCCTGGGAGGGAAGTTTACAGTAGCGCTAAACCAAGCAGCTTCTGGGCCTCCAATACATCTTTTTCTTTCCAGTGACTTTTTCTTCAGCGTAAGGTGACAAGATAGAGGGGACTACACCTCCTAATAGTAGCATTTCATTGTGGATGGCCACCTACCCCATCCGCTTTCTTCTCCTGTTAACAGACTTGTCTTTGAAGAGTACCAGTGTGCCTTACAAGTTAAGCAAAATTTTAATTCAAATCCAGAACTTTGGGTGATTTAATAGTTCTGTCATCTCCCTCGAATCTTTAACTCCCCCACACCCTCCCTGTTCCTTTTTAAACTCAGTCTTTCCTCAGGTTATTTCTAGCACAAGGATTCAATTCAGCAAGATTTGTATCTCTCAGTTGCTATGGTGTTCACATCCCTAGGTAACAAAACACTCCCCAGAGGAATAAATGAAGACAGCATGTGGATCACCTGATCAGTTGGGCACCCAGTATCTCCACACACTACTAAGGTGTGTAAGATTGCGCTGTGTCCAGTAGAGACCAGTCAGATCAGAACTCCAGCCCAAACCGCCCAGGGAGTCATTGCTATGCCCTGTCCTTGTCCAATCCATTTTGAGTGGCAGTTGCCTTGAGTATGGAAGTCAACATTGAAAACATTCTGAGGGCTGATGACTCCACAGTTAAGAGCACAAACTGTTCTTGCAGGGACCAGAGTTCTGTTGTGGTTCCCAACTGCCTACAACGCCAGCTACAAGTGTTCTGACACCCTCTTCTGGTCTCCAAAGGCATCCACACACGTGTACCTACATATATATGCTCACACAAACATGTGTCTCCCCCACACACACATGTGGCACACACACTGCACACATACATCTTTTTAAAAAATTCCTTCATTTGAACACACAACATATTGTCATTAAATTGTGTGTAAGGCCCTGTGTACACATCTGTCATTCTAGACTTGAGTAAGGCCCTCAAACTGCTTACCGACTGGACAAAGAGATTTTTTAAGCATCATTCTGAGGGGAAAAAAGTAAAGGCTGTAATAGAATCAGGGTATCAGATCAGAACATTGTAAGCTGGATGTTTCTGATTTCACAAACTTGGCTGAATGTTTGAGAAGTGACGTTTCCTCTTCCAAGACCGTGAACACGATGTTTTCTGTCACAGCAACATGGTTGCTTGTGTGAGTTGGGGAACTTACTTAACTCTTCATGTCCTTGTCTCTACAGGCAGAGGTGGTCAGTTTAAATCCCAGCCCAATGGGGACACATATTAAAATCAACTTCCTTGTTTAGTAACTCAACCTATTAGCAGGAAGCAATGGTCATCAAGTTCATTTGAAATGTATTACGTCTGGCAAACCCTACAGATGTAGCTTTTAAATATGATTATTGTTAATAAATTCCTAATTTTCATCAGCAAAGTCACCTCCAGTGATGGCAGTTCTTATTATGACAGTCCGAGAGGAGCCAGATCCATGACTTCATACTGCTTGGGAAACTCCTGAAGTGTTTCTCAGGTTTTTCCTTTTTCCTTTATGCCCCATGTGCATCATGGGAAGAGAAAGATGAATGGCTTCAACTGCTGTTCCCAGATTTGAAACACCCTGCACATCAACACCATCTGGATGTATCTTAAAAAGAACATATTCAGTGTCTTCCTCTTGCTTATCTGCTTAGAACATCATCTTAAAATGGCGGTTCATCTTCACAGCTCTTCTGATAAGCTGTAGATTAGAGAAGCCAAAATAAAATGGTCTAGTTTTCAGCCACGACTCACTCCTCCTGGTGGTAGGATCTTTCTATTCATGTGACAAATGGAATAAAACCAGAAGTGTGTGTGTGTGTGGGGGGGGGTCGGTTCCTCTGTATAATGGTCACTAAAGTCACAAATGTTAGAAAATAAGGAATTGGTACAAGTTTGTCATCTTATAGGTGAACTCAGTGACCCCAGGAAGGAATTTCCTAACTTGTGAGATTGGCAAGTCTCTCTTGTGTTAGTTTCCTGGAATAAACAGAAAGGTCTTTGATTGATTTACTAAGCTCCACACCAGGTAGCTGCTTTGATGAGGTGCATTTTCTCTGCTCTTAGAAGAATGTTTTGTGATCTGTAAGAGACAGAATAGTATCCAGCATTAATAGTTCTTTCTCCAGAGGTTGGAGGGATGGCTCAGGGGTTAGAGCTGGCTCAGGGGTAAGAGAGATGGCTCAGGGGTTAGAGATGGCTCGGGTTAGAGAGATGGCTCAGGGGTTAGAGATGGCTCAGGGTTAGAGATGGCTCAGGGTTAGAGATGGCTCGGGGGTTAGGAGCTCATGACTCACAACACCTGTACCACCAGCTTCAGGACATGATGCCTCTGCCCTTCTCAAACATTTGCTCTCATGTGTACCCCAACATGTACATGTGTGTGCGCGCGCGCACACACACACACACACAAGCAAATTAAAAGTAAACCTTAAAATTGTTCTTTTTCATTTCAGTAATTTTTCAATTTTTTTATGAAAATGAGAAATCCTGATTTAAAATTAAATATAGATCTGATAGAGGTGAAGATAGAATACCAAAACAACTGCAGTAATGGATTTTCTTAAAAATATAGACCTTCTCCTTATAGAGAAGGTGTGTTCAGAGGCCACGTCATCCTCCCTCTCTCTCTCTCTCTCTCTCTCTCTCTCTCTCTCTCTCTTTCTCTCTCCGTCTCCCTCTCCCTCTCTCTCTCCAGACAGGCTCTCACTATGCAGCCCTGTATATACTGTGTATACTAGGATGGCCTCCATCCACCTTTGCCTCTAGAGTGCTGGGACCAAAAGCATACATAACCATGTCCAGCTAGCATATTGCCTCCTAAAATGGATGTGAGCGGCAGTGCACACGAGTTTGGCTGGAAGTGTGCAAGGCTTTCTGAGAACATCCACGTGAGTGAAGCCACCTGTCCTTCACAATAGCCCCTGTCATAGCCACACTTGGCACTGAGGATCTCAAGTTATTATTTGCTGTTCTCACCCCTGTAACTGGTACCAGACAAGAAGTCATGTAGGAGAGGAAATGTTTAGTTTGTCTTCTGGCAGCTTGAGACTTGGGTGGAGGCAGCTTACCAGGCTGTGGTGGCAGCAGTGTGCAGTCACTTATACCCAGGCAGAGGAAGAGAAAGGGAAATACACGGTTATCCACTGGCTCTCCCTGCCCCCACCATTTTATTCTGGGACCCCAGTACATGGGCTGGTATAGCCCATTTTCAGGACTGGTCTCCTTCCCCCAAAGGTGTGTCTCATCCAAATGCTCTCAGTGTTCCTTAATCTAAGCAAGTTGACTGTGGAAAGAATGTCACAGCAAGGAGTGAGCTGACCACGACCCTGAATGGTCCATCCAGCTTGTGAGTTCTCACGTAAAATGGTTCTCTGAGGCTGCTACTTTCATTTCTTGACTCAGAGCCTTAAGTCTGTTTTCAGATCACAGCTGCTGCCCCTGGAGGGGGAAATCTATCTGATACCTCCCTACACCGCTAAACTCTCAGCCTGCGGCAGCTCAAAGGTGGGTGGGAAAATGGGGTCAGGCCTGAAGACACAGGCTTATAGTTCTCTCCACAGGACAGCATCTTTAGTCTCACAGTTGGCAGCTCTGTCTGTCGGTCTCGTGTCCTGACAGACATCTGCCGCATCCACTTGGTTAACTGCATGGGATTGAGCATGTTGCCACTGTTGAAGAGTTGCTCTGACCTCCACAGGCTCTTGGTGACTGTACTTTAGAGATAAGCTTTCCAGGAGCCTGGAACACATTCTGAGAATGGCCTTGAGAGTGGGCTCCGTGGGGAGGACTCCCAGCCAGGCAGGAGATCGGTTACTGTACCTGTGCTTGGAATAAGGTAGCTTGACCTAGAAAGGCAGACTGCCATTGTGTGAAGCCTGTTGTGAGCTTCTGTGTGAGTCCATTGCCTAGTGTAGTCTCAGCCTAAAATAGTCATGGCCACAGAGTGTTCTAACCCCCTTCTGTGCTATGCACCTCCATCTGCCTTAGCCAAACACCGTCTTCATCAGAACAGTGCTATGAAGGGGGTTCTCCGTGGAATCCTCCCCATGGAGTCCTCCCCAGGAGAAAACAGTTCCTGGAGGAAGAAGCTAGACATCCTCAGCTGATCTGTGTTCTGGGAATTGGTTCAAATATTTCTTTGAAA
Organism: Rhynchomys soricoides; assembly: GCA_019843965.1. Lineage (NCBI taxonomy): Eukaryota > Metazoa > Chordata > Mammalia > Rodentia > Muridae > Rhynchomys > Rhynchomys soricoides. Next base: position 8,492,242 of record JADRCH010000035.1, on the reverse strand, counting down.
GTTTCCCATGCATCCCATTTAAAGAAAAGATGCTGTCATCTGGGTCACATTGAGTCCATCCGAGCAGCCAGGCTGTTGTTGACTCTTGTCCATAAAAGGGAGGTGATTCCTAAGAAAATATGGGTGAGTGGAACCAGGTGGAAGCCCAGGAGTAAAGAAGTGGCACCTCCCTCCCTCCTCCGCTGTCATGGGTGTGCTGCAAACCATTCTGATGGGTCCTCAGTAGGTGGCAGAACCCTGTGGGGAATCGTCCTTCCTCCCCCAGCAGTGTTGAAATCTAGGCAAAGGGTTTCCTGCTGCTGGGAAAGTGGCCTCACATTGAACCCCTTCTACCTCAGCTGGACTTTGTAGACCCCATTTAACCCACTCAGTAGCAGTGTTTTGTTTTTATGGCCCAAGGTAAAAAACCATCTGCTAATGTGTGTGTGTGTGTGTGTGTGTGTGTGTGTGTGGGTATTTTGTTTGGCTTTTGGTTTTTTGAGACAGGGTTTCTTTATGTAGCCCAGCTGTCCTGAAACTTACTTTGTAAGACCAAAGGCTGGCCTCTGAGTGCTGGGATTAAAGCCTTGTGTCTCTACCACCCAGCCTATCTACTAATTTTACTACGTGCCAAATGTTTGCCTTCATTCTCAACTGTGGCAAGTCTTTAAAAGCAGGAACATATGTCCTATTGTTTATGAAAGGCTTGGGGAAAAGTTTCAGAAAAGTTGAAGAGGAGCCCTCATCAGAACTTTGGGAGGAGAAAGAGGTGGATAGTTCTAGAAAACATCATTATCCTCCCCAGGTGGCTCTATGGGTTGCCAGACTCGGGACAAGCGTCTTCTGACATTGTAAGTGGACCATTCTCTTTCCATTGTGTTTTATCTGTCCTAGGCATCCTCCATATTTTAGACATTGTATCATTGTATCAGACATTGTATCAGGCACTGTATCATTGTGACAGACATTGTATCATTCTATCATGTGACTCACTAATTTACCAACAACAAACAGCTATTCTGAGCCTAGTGCCTTTGAAAACCACAGATTGTCTTGGGTGTTCTAGTCCATGTGGTGGGGATGCCCTTTGCCCATCAGAAGCTCAATTTCCTAGCACTGTTCCAGATGGTATTAGGTAGTAGACCTGATAAACCAATGTCTTAGTTATGGGTTTATTGCTGTAAAGAGACACCATTCCCAAGGCTGACGGCTCCCTTGCCGGCAAGTCCAGGTGAGAGGAGAGAACCTAATCCAGCCAGGTCTATCTGGGGCTGAGCGGCATGGCAAGTGTTCACGGCCCAAAAGAAACACACCAGGCCGGGAGTCTTGTCGAAGCAGGAACTCACTTCATTAAACTAGGCGCTTGCTTATACAGAGAAGGCAAGGAGGTGGGCACTTAGGTATGGGAAGAGATGACGTAGGAGGAAGGGAAGGGTGACGGAGGGTAAGGGGTAACTGACAGGGCCAATAAGTTCAGTTTACGTCAGCGGTAGCTAGGCAGGCAAGGGCATGTGCAGGTCATGCTGAGTTGTCCCTGGTTGAAGCCAGAGAGACAGATCTCTAAAATCGAGCCAGGTTTAGGCTTTCCCACAAGGCTGCAGAAACTCGACCTAGGATGATTTGTCCTTAAGGCCCAAACCAGGGCCAAAATGGGGCCCAACACAAGGTACCATGATAAGGGACAACATTTAATTGGAGCTGATTTACAGTTTTAGAGGTTCAATCCAGTATCATCATGGCAGGAAGCATGGCAGCATCCAGGCAGACATGGTTCTCTAGAAGGAGCTGAGAGTGCTACATCTTGATCCACAGGCAGCTAGAAGGGGACTCTTTCCTGCAGGGGCTGAAGCTTGAGTGCTAGCCCACCCCCACAGTGACACACTTCCTCTGACAAGGCCACACCTATTCCAACAAGGCCACACCTCCTAATAGTCACACTTCCCATGGGCCAAGCGTGTTCAAACCACCATAACCGATAAGCTTTTCAACTAATCTAGGCACATCCACAGCGCCATTCTCTTGGGCCTTGGCTTCTTAATCCTTCATATTTAATTGCCTGCTCATCTTCCCATTAATTGATTTCCGTATGTTTTTTATGTCTACTCACTATGCCCACTAAGGTTTTATGTCTGGAGAGTATGAGAGTAGAGCCTTGGGTCTAAAGAGGCTTAATGTTGCCAGGCATTGTAGTGCACACCCATAATCCCAGCATTCCAGGGGCAGAGGCAGGCAGATCTCTCTGAGTTTGGGGCCAGCTTGGTCTATATACTGAGACCATGTAACAAACAAGTGAACGAACAAATCATCAACTTTAAGACAAGCTTGACGTTTTCAGAACTTAAAATCAGAGGCAAGTGTGTAAGAACGGATGTAAGATGGAGAGCCCTCTCACTGCTAGTTACAAGTGCTGGGTCATTCAACAAAAACATGAGGAGCATGCAGTGTGATCTTGGTACGTTTTTGACAAGGGTGGAATTATACAGATGTCCTTTACCTCATTATAAAATTGAGGGGCAGTTGGACCTACATCATTAGAGGAGAGATTGGTTGGAAAGAGGAAAATGGCCCGGTTTGGCGGCCATGTCGATTTCTGGCACTCCGGAGGCAGAAGTAGGAGGATTCATTGAAGCTGGAGGCTAGTCTGATCTTTTTAGTCCGATCTGTGTAAAAGGGACTTTAAAGAGAGGAAGAATGATGGCAGGCGAGGTGGGAGATGTGTAAGAGCTCCTCGGGGCTTGTGTCCACAGAGCGCTGCAGGCTTGATCTGCTTGCAGCTAGGATAGGTAGACAACTTCCGTGAAAGCTAATGACCACTGAGTGATTTAGTTGTGGAAGCTGGGAGCGTTCCCCAAGAAAGGCAGCTGCAGACCATGTTCTACCATTCCCAGAAGGCTGCTGGGGCTGCTCTGAAGAAGATGGCCTCTCACATCAGCCAACAGATAAAATAAGTAACATTAAGGTCACAGGTACCACACTGAGGACAGCCAGAGAAACTGATAATGATGAAGGTGACAAGGACAGTGTGGGAGAAATCGAGGTGACAGCTACAAATGATGGGGCCACCGTGGATGGGATCTACCCTAGCCTGGACCCTCTGATTCAGACTTCGAGACTATTAAGAAGAAGGATGCTTGGAACTTGGTCCGGAGAAAGCAGTCAATGGGATAGGGAATTGTTTGGGTTAGAAGCTCTGAGACACAGGGGCTGTCTTGGGGGGCTCTAGACCTCTGTCCTGGTAACCTTGCCTGCATGGGAAGGAAAGCCCTAGGGCCTTGCTTCTGGGGCTGATGGGACTTACTCTGTCCTAGTCCCTCGAACCTTAGGGAGCCACATGAACCATGAGACCAGGTTTCCCAGCACAGTGCCTCCTAGATGTGGCGACTGTGAAGATGGGTGATGAGGGTGACTGTGGTTGGGGTAGAAGCCAGATTGCTGGACAGTAGGCAGGAACATTTGTGAGTAGGAACAGAACTCCACACCAGTGGGTGAGAGTGGGTGTGGGTGTGGGCATGGGCTGGGTCAGACACAGTGAGATAAACGTGTAGTTAGAAGAGAGTTGAAGACTACTGAGGGACCTTCCTGATGTCCCTGCTCCAGCCTCCCACCTCGAAACTCTTACCCCACCCAACTCTTGCATCTTCCTGGGAGTGCTCCCATTTTGAGCATGGAGTGCTCCCATCTTAGCATGGAGTGATCCCACCTTGAGGATGCTCAAGCATTTGAAGGCCTTGACTAAGGGTGAAGTTAGGAAAGCTGGGCTGTTTTCAGCCCAGGGATGAAGCTTGGGGCCTTTAATGACTTGATACCTTCTTATTTAATCCATGACTGCACCTTGGAATCAGCCTTCTGAGAACCACCAGTCAGAATAGTCAGCAAGAGAGCAGTTCTCTTAGCAGTCTGGGACTTTGGATGGACAGGCCATAGTAGTGCTCTGAGAGTTACTGAAATAAGCTGAGAGAGAGAGAGAGAGAGAGAGAGAGAGAGAGAGAGAACTGATTTGAGAAATCGAAATCTGATGGTGCATTAATTTAGAACTCCAGCTGAAGCCTGTCCCCCCCCCCATACACACACAGGTTTTTAAGAGCAGTCAGAGGTCTCAGTGTAGGTGGAGAAGTTACAAGCAACTTGATTACAAAGCAAAATGAGAGACGATCACAAGAAGGATGAAAACAGATATGTGGGTGGTAGAAATTTCACAATTTTATATTTATTGTCGGGTGAAGCTGATTCTGAGATGTAAAAGTCTTGCATCTAATTTACTTATCAATGTAATAAGCAGACACAACGGTTTGTTCTTCGGGTTACGGGAGGACTATATATATATACCTGACACAAAATACAACCACAAGCAAACAATTTCTGTTCTAAATACCTTATAGCTTACCCAAACCACTCAAATAGGTTATGCTTGCCACCTCTCTGGTTTGTGTATCTAAGAGTGATAGGATCTATTAGCACTCTCCAGCGGAGACACATCAACCTCCTGCAGCCCAGGGATTGCTGCTCAGAGGCCTATGAGGTAGGCAGATGAGCGCTTCTTAACTGCAGATCACTCACGTCCTCTGGAGGAATGCTGTGCAAGTGTTTCAGGAGACTAAATGCCACAGCAGTCACAAGGGCATGTAAGTCTCAAAACTAGTGCTTTGTTCCTAGGAGGGAATGAATGAATGGATTGATGAATGAATGAATGAATGAAATGAGATTCGAGACTGTGGACTCACACCTCTGTCTTGTATATTCTGGGGTCTTTCTATCTCCAATTCTGCCCCCATGAGTTGTCATTGCTTAACTTGTGTGAGTCTATCAAGAATGAACACACATAAAAGATTGGGGTCTGCAGAGTGGAGAGATTGTTCAGTGGTTAGAGCATGTCTCCCAGAGGACTCAGGTTCAGCTCCCAGCAGCCACATTGAATGGTTCACAGCCACCCATACCCGACTTTAGTCCCCCACGACCTAACATACACATAAAACAAACAAACAAACAAACAAAAAATATATCTTTAAAAAAAAAAGTTCTGAAGGATAAAGAGTAGGGGCTAATTAGTGATGATTACTGTAAGTGATCTTATCTCTTTCCAACCTGGACAACCTGGATGTCACGTGACTTTGAAGTGCCATCTCACCTTCAGCTTTCTTTATTGACATAAGGATTGGGGTTTAGAATTCCAATCTGGAGGCTTAGGCACAATTCAAAAAGTTACTCGGACTCGGAGCAAAGTTGCTAGTCTGGGCTTTGCCTAATGAGCTCTTTGGTTCTTGTCAAGTTTCTTACTGTCCTGAGTCTAAGTTTACCTCTTAAAGAATAAGTTTTGGGGAAGATTAAACAAATGGTGCTCATTGTTAGGGAAATCCTGGGTTAGCGTTAACTGTGATTGCGTTCTTGACTAAGTTTGGTCTTACACGATTAGAGAGTGTAACTAGGTATCTCCAAAGCCCCCTGATCCCACTGCTGTCAAACAAAGAGGGCCGGTTCTTCATATACATGAGGCTGGAGACAGGGAAACTGGGAGACTGACACCTTGCTCCTGGGTGCTTTCTTCTGTCAGTGAAGAGGAGGGCAGTCAGGAGACAACGTTAAGCCTTTGTTAGACTATACGCTCCTTAAGTGTTTCCTTGCTTCCTAATGTGGTATCTGGGAGCAGTGGATGAACAGGAAACTGTTAAAGAAAGTGTGAAAAATTCTACTTTACCAGTTGTATGGTAGTGGGCTCAACTTTCTTAACCTTTTTTAGCTTTGAAATGAGCGACACAAAATATGTGTAAGGTTTTAGCGCCCTCTGGTGGAGACCTTGGGTTTGCTTTTTGGACTCTAGATTCTGATCTGTGTTCTGTATTTTAGGAGCAAGTTATGGCGAATAGACACATTGCACTTTGTCGACAGTGTGAATATGGATCCTTGTCATTGCATGTGACAGAAAATGGCTTATATGCCAGGTACCATTGCTTTGTCTCATACCACTGCCCTTCATTCAAAATGTTTGCTTCTAAAAATTTGTCCAGTGGGTTTCTTCACTATTCTTTGTAAATAAACACAGGGGACTATACTTAGATATGAGTGGCAAGGCTGAAAAGACTAGGCTAAAAGTAAGACAGCAGGAGACCCTGCAGATCCTCTGCTGAGGAGTTGTATCTAGAATGTAGAAGGGTTGGGACGGGGAGATGCTTCAGCCCGAAAAGGCGCTTGCTGTCAAGTCTGACAACCCGAGTCCAATCCCTGGAAGCTAAATACTAGGAGAAAACCGACTCCCGAAAGCTGTACTTGCTTTCTCACATTTCTTCTGGTTTCTCAATGAGAATCAAAGAATGGCAGTGTGAATGAAGGCGTGGTTGATTGCTGGGGATTCACACTGAGTAGCGTTGTCCTGTTACAATGTATTTTGTCAGATAGCATTTCAATCTTTGTTTCTAGGGTTGCTTAGGAGTGACTGCATCAGTAAAATAGATTCAGAAACCACAGCTGGACGAGGACAGAAACCATAGCTGATCAAGGACAGCGTGTGAAGCTGTGGCACTGGGAGCTGGTACACAGTCCTGGTGGACCCTGAGGGTGTCCAGCATACACCACACCACGCTAGCCTGTAGCTTACTGCTGCTATTACCATCTGAGGTTGTAAGTAGAGTCTCACCCACACGTTGTGCATAGCAGCTTTTTGTATTTATATATGTTTTTTCCTAACTGTATTCCGTTGACAGTAGGTTTTATCCTCAGTGGCTTTTTGCTCTTCAGTGCCCTCAGAATTCCAGACAGTCCGCTCTCAGCAGAATGAACAGACTCTCTGTGCTTTTTTATCTTATTCTTCCTTTTGCTATCCACTGGGATTCTGACTCAGTTTCCTCATTTCAAAAAGTCTCACTGAAAATCACTTAATAGTTGATAAAGTCAACAAATAGCCCTGAAAACCCAATGAACATCTGCTATCTCTTAGGTGGAGCATAAGCTTATATCCCATGTTGTAGGGCATACACTCCAACCCCCCACATATACATGTTCATACAAACACACACACACACACACACACACACACACACACACACACACACCATTGTATGCCCCAGGAAGGCTGTCCCTGGATGGTGAAAATGTAATACCCTTATGGCTCTAAATCAGTGAAATTCATTTTATTTTTATTAGTAGTTGTCTTTCATATGCACTATGACAAATGATATGAAATGCTTCTTTTCAAATCTCATTGGCATTGATAAATAGATATATTATTATTGGCTTACAAAGAAATGAAGATATCCCCCACCCCACTTCAGGGGAATTATTTATATGAGAGTAAAAACTAAGAATTATAGAACAGAGTTGATACTGATTGTTTAGTTCATGCAAGGGCAATTCATAGAATTCTTTCAAATTGTGAACTATTTAAGTATAAATAAACATTTATGTGTGTTTGGGGGGGGGGGTGCCAGTGCGCTCACATGGATGTCAGTGGATTACCAGCAGGGATTGAGTCCCTCTACTCCTTTATGTGGGTCACAGGGACCAAATTCAGGTCATCAGACTTAGCAGCAAGTGCCTTCAGCCACTGAGCCATCTAACTGGCCTTATAAACAGATTTAAATCTTGAATTTGTGCATTAACTTTAGAGCTATGCCAGTCACCATCACGTCTTCCAAGAGTTAACTAGCTGGGCCACTTCAGGGGCCATCCATTTTGACCGAGAGCTAAATTTGGGTCAATGTTTTTTCTTTTTGGTATTGTTATTGTTTGGGTGTGGAATGTCCCCTGTGGGCTCATGTGTTTGAACACTTGTTCCTCTCATGGTGGCACTGGTTTAGTTGGTTGTGGAACTTTAGTAAGCAGTGACTCTGAGGCAGGTTGGCCGTTGTTCTTTAGTAGATAGCAGAGTCCCATTTCCTATCTGTTCTCTCCTTCCTGACTGTAGAAGCAATTTTCATGTGTGCTTGTGTATGTGTGTATATGTGTATGGTGTGTGTGCATGTGTGTTTGTGGGTGTGTGTGGTGTGTGTGTCTGTGTGTGATATGTGTAGTGTGTGTGCATGTGTGTGTGTGTATGTGTGTGGTGTGTGTGTGTGTGTGTGTGCACTTGCACACATTTCTTGGAGCCTGCGTGGAGGTCAGAGGACTTTCAGTTGTTTCTCTTCCATTTGTTGATATGAGCTGCTCAAAGTGACTCCATCTTGTTCTAGTTTCAGCTAACCCCATCTTGTGCTTCACCTACATGCTTCCCAGTGCTCTCCCACCCCTACCCCACCCCCAACCCCACTAACCACATCCTGATGACAGAACATTCTCAAGCAGTCACACCTGCAGCTTCCGGAGGTCCATTGGTTTACAACACAAAACCAATTTGTTTTAATCAGCTGAACTGAACCGTTCAAAACTTCTGCGGCCCACACCTGGGGTGATGTGTTTGTGGGGTCTGGCTTTATAAACCCTACCCTGCCTCTGAGAGTCCTGTCTGTCTTGAGCTCACTCTTCCAAACAAAGGACTCTTAATCTGAGATGCATTGAGTGACTGGCGTTCTCCTGGGTCCTTAGGGCACAGCAGAGGAAGGTCTCTGTTCCAGTTTCCTTCTCTGTTGTAGTCATCAACAGGAAGATCAAAAGCAAATCGGGGAGAAAGTTTATTTTAGTTCACACTTCATTATCTTAGCAGTCAGGGCAGGAACCTGGAGGCAGGAATTGAGTGAGGCAGAAACCACAGAGGAGTGCTGCTTACTGGCTAGCTCAGCCTGCTTTCTAATAGAACCCTGGACCACTGCCCCCTGGTGGCAGCATCCTCTGTGGCCCCTCCCCCATCAACAGTCAAATCACAGGCCTGCTCAAAGGGCAGCCAGGCTGGTGTAATTTTCCAGTAAGGTTGTTTCTACGTTGTCTCAGCTTGACAAAAACTAACCAGTGTAGTGTAGTCTTTTTTTAAAAAAAAAAATTGTTTTCCATTGTGCAGCTTATTCCAGGCTGGCTGGCTTCTGATCTTCTGACCAGTCTCCTGTCTCCACCTCTCATCTCTCTGTGAGAGATCCAGCACAGCAAGCACTTTACACACTGAGGCATCTCTACAACTATCTCCATACTTCTTAGAATAAAAAACTGATTTTTATAAAAAACTAATTTTTGGCAACTTTAAACTGGTACCAAGAAAAGCACATGATTCTAGAAAAAAAAAAAAAAAACAAAACCAATGAATACCATTTTGAGAAGAGTGGCTGGCTTGCTACACTGCAGCTGTGGCGATGAAGTTATTTCTCCAGATAGCTGGCTTTAAGGCAAAAACAATTCAGACCCTTTTAAATCACCGACTTGGTCTTTTGGAAAGCTAAAGATTCACTGGGCACAATGAAAATGATTTATTGTATCAATTATAGCCCACTGGCATATGAAATGCTCGTTTTATGAGTAAACCCTGCCAAATGTCCGGTTATTTCAGTCACTGAAGTCTATCTTTGTGGAAATAGATGTCTGCTCTCATTGGTGCTGCCCCCAGCCATACAGATGGGCTATTTGTCGCTCTGTTCCAGCCTGTAGAAAGCCTGGTTTGATGTTTGAATTGGATCTGAACCAACTAGCTTGTGATGGATGCGGGTATCTACTTGATCCTCCCTCTGCTCATCAGTATTCAAGTTGGCTCTAAGCCTGCACACAGGGCTGGTCCCTGAAAGCATGAGCTTTCCCATCATGGCCCGTGGGCATTTTATGAACAGCAATGTGAGCTCGCATGGCTGACTGCTTTAAAATGCTCCCCAAATGTCATCAGCATAAATAATCTTTTGTCTCTTGTTTATGAACAGATGGCAGAGTTCACAATCAGAGGTCCTTTATGATGCAGTATTTGTCGTTTTCTGATATGGAATGAATGAATGTAGCCATTCTCTCAGGATGTGCTGCAGGGATTTTTGGAAACATGTTTCTGAAGTGATTTCGTTCTATGCTAACTTCCTCTTGATCTAAGGTCTGAACTCTTGTTTCTCCCCGAGTTTCAGTTGTTTTTATAAGGCGCCCTCTTGTGGTTTGAGTGAAGAATGGCCAAGGCTCACATGTTGAAATGCTTGGTCTCTCTAGTTGGTGGTCTAATTGGTTGGCTAATAACTTTATACAGGGCCTAGTGACGGCATCACTAGGATTCATTTGTTTCTTGCTTTCCTTCAAAATTATTTTAGATTTATGCCTGTGAGTGTTTTGCTTGCATCCATTATGTGCACCATGTGTGTGCAGTGCCAGAAGATGCCAGAGGAGGACGTCAGGGCCTCTGTACCTGGGAGTTACAGATGGTTGTAAACTACCATGTGGATGCTGGGAGCCGGACCTAGGTAGGGCCTCTGCAAGAGCAGTCATTTTGGGGTCCCATTTCTTCCTTTCCTTTATTTATCTAACAGATGTCTGTTGCTGCCTGCCATGTGTAAGGGTCTGCCAGGATCTAGGCACAGGGCAGTTAAATGTAAATGACCTATAGAGAGCACACATTTGCTTTTTCTTGGGATCACACCATGGCTTCTTCATGCACCATCATAGTGGTACCACTATGAAATATTTGCCAAGCCTTCACACAGTGCTAGGCACTGAGATACTACTGATCGTTACTCTGCTATGTATTTTTCATGATCCTGCTTGTGCATGAAGGCACTGTGTAAGCACCCATTGAGAGATTTGCCCACATATAGCTAGCTAACTCTCATTGTTTACAAATCTAATACAGCTTAATAAGATTTGAAGTTTCAAAAGGGCCTTGCCTTGGTGTGGCTTAGCCTGGATCATTTGATAAAATGGTTGAATTTCTCAAAGTAAATGCAGAGCCAAGCTTCTGTGGACCTTTGTTTGGTTGGACTTAGCATGCTACACTCTGGTTTCTCAGCAGGTAATGGAGCACCCTCCTGCAGAGGGTTAAGCTGCTCACTAGGCGGATCTGAACTCTCCGGAGCAATTTGAGCTCTTGCCCATCTAGGACGGGAGCCCAGTCTCTTCCTTCTCCACCATGTTTTGGCAGCCAGAGGTCTTTGCCTCTGTGTCTCTTGCCAAGTCAGCATATTCTCTTTATAGTCTCTTGTTCTCACTGTAGCTCTCCTGACAGGTGTGTCTGCAGATGTGGAGCCTCTGACGGAGTCTCTGTCTTCCCTTCTCCACTCAGTGGTTTAAGTTTCTCAGTCTCATTTCTGGATAAGCTTGATGCTTTCCCCCTCTTGAATGTGCATGCATTAAATCAGCAGTCGCACCCAAAGTTGCTACACGGCTTTGTCAAGCTTCTTCTCTATCACTTACAGGCAGTTAATATTGGGTGGGTTGAATCAGATCTAAGTACCTTAAGTTCCAAACTCTAAAAAAAGAAAGCAAAATACCTCTCTTACGGGGATGCTGAAGGAACAAAATCAGCACAACACTTCACGCAGGGACTAGAGCATGGTGAGGCAGTACTGGAGGTTGGTTTGTTATTCCTGCGGTGGTGGAGTATGCTAGAAACTTCCATCAGCATGTGTTTGTAAGAGGTGGCAGGACCTGCCATGACCCCTAGGGGAGATCTGGAGAGGGATGAAGGATACAGGCTCAGGCTGGCAGGTTAGCTTATATGTGACACCGTGGGGTCCAGGAAGTGTTGGAAACAGAATTGTTGCTGAGTCTGGCAGTTTATTAAAATAGAAGACTGAAGAGGTGGAGATTTGTCAAGGAATAAGAAGGCTCACTTTCCTAGGTTGATGTCTGTGCCAGCTCCAATCCCCACCCCTTCACAGAAATGACCTAAAAACTGCCCTGGGAGGAATGGCACCAAGAACCGAAGGGCTAGGAGAAACCACAGAGGCAGATGGCACAATTAGGTCACGTGGTGAAGGTCCAGAAGTCAGCGTTGGGATCAGACCAGAGCAAAGAGTGTGAGTGCTAGGTTGTAGGGTTAGGCTGAGGGGCAGGGGCAGTAATCCTGAGCAGGGAAGCTGTGGAGAACCAGGCTAAGCTGCAAGGCCCTTTAGAAGTTGAATCTTTTGTCTGCATTAGACTTATAATCAATAAGAACTTAGCTGTGTGTAATCAGATTTCTTGGGGGGCTGCCTAATGCACACTATACTCTGCTAATGCTGTCAACGTGGCACAGATAACAAGAAGTAGACCTGAGGGTGGTTTGTAGAGTAAAGGCCTTGTGGCTGTAATTCATAGTCATCTTCTTTCGTGATAGAAATGGAATGTTTCGTTTACAATCTTGTTGTTATTCACATGGGTAGCCTAGATAATGCTTTCATTTCTGTAAATGTGTGTGGTGTATTAAATACATATGGTTGGAGAAATGGTAGGGAAAAACCCCGCAATTTAAGTTTTGCATCTTGCTGTCAGTACAAATCGCATTTAGAAAGACGGACATTGGTCTGTGGGATTAAACTCCAAGGGAACTTCACTGTACAGGATGCCATGGTTGTTTTAAGTTGCAAAGCAGAGTTGATTCAGGGATTAGTGTCTCATCTAAACTTTTTATTTTTCCTAATGGTAGGGCTTTCTCTTCCTCTCCCCTCCTTTCCTAGCTGCCATTAGTCTGCCAGGCAGGGAAGGACTGTGGGCCTCACGATCTCATGCCTCACGATTCACCTCTCTCCAAAGTTCGTAAGTGACTGGCACATCTTCTTCTTGCTGGGCCTGGCTGATGTTCCAGGCTGAGGGGTGTCTGGCTATCCCAGTCCATGGAGGCTCCCTGGCTAGTCCTTTTTACCTCTTCTCCTGTAATGTGCACGTGCAGCTCACTCTTGACTGCTGCCACTTCCCCTTATCGTCTGGATTTCTGGACTCTGTTGGAATCTTTTTGCCCTCTCACCCAAAGTCTTAGTTGATCTCAAAGGATCTCTGTATGTCATCCCAGGCACAGATTCTTGCTATCTATCTATCTATCTATCTATCTATCTATCTATCTATCTCCGTTTTTCTATCTTCTATCTGTCTGTCTATCTATCTACCATCTGTCTGTCTATCTATCTATCTATCTATCTATCTATCTATCTCCATTTTTCTATCTTCTATCTGTCTGTCTATCTATCTACCATCTATCTATCTGTCTATCTATTATCTATCTATCCTATCTATCATCTATCTCTCTATCATTTATCTTTCTAACTTCTATCAATCAATCATCTATCCCTATCTATCAATCTATCAATCTATCAATCTATCTATCTATCATCTATCGGCATGGTCTCTTTATGTAGTCCAGGCTATCCTCAGACTTGTGATCCTCCTGACTCATTTTCCTGACTGCTGGGATCACTGATGTGCACCACTGTGCTTGGCAACTGCTTTACTTTTAAAATTCCTGGAATTGGGGCTGGTGTGATGGCTACGTGGGTAAAGGCCCTTGCTGCCAAGCCCGACAACCTGAGTTGAACCCATAACTCCACTTGGATCCACAAGTGGAGGAAGAGACCACCTACACAGTGAATGGAGAGAACCAGCTTCGCCACCTACACAGTGAATGGAGAGAACCAGCTTCGCCACCTACACAGTGAATGGAGAGAACCAGCTTCACCACTTACACAGTGAATGGAGAGAACCAGCTTCGCCACTTACACAGTGAACGGAGAGAACCAGCTTCACCACATTGTTCTCTTGTGTACACACAGATGCAAATCAGAGAGTACAACATTTATTGGATCTTTAGTTTTGGAGAATAAGTATACACTCACAATTTTCTTTGTATTTCTTGTATCTAACTAACTTAGTGTGTTAAATTCTGAGACAGTTGAACAAATGTTTGCCAAATAAACTAATATAGATATAGAGTTCTTGGCCTCTGTAAGGGCTTAGGAATGTGGTCTTTCTTTTTCCTGGCTTGTTATCACTAAGTGATAAAATGTTATTATAGCTATTTAAAAAGCCAAAAACTAGTGACAGTGATTTAAGAACCACTCAGGAAACCAAGTGGCACGAGTCCTTTATCTTGTCACACCAGTCTCTGGAAATACTGTCTGAGGAGATCAGAATGACCTAAGAATGTATTTGTCCCCATAGTGCTCAGGGAATGACATCTGTGCTCCAGTGTAGGATTTGCTCACATTGTAGCTCTTCAAAGGTCATCATTTAATGTACAAATACACAAAGAAAGTAAGACGCTGCTGGACACGACTTACGTGCCTGTCCTTTATCCCGGGATTTGGAGGTGGAGGCAGGAGGATTATCAGCTCATCGCCAGCCTGAGTTACATAGTGGGATTTTGATTTAAAAAGAAATAAGAAAAATATCAGGGCCAAGAAGGAACTCAAAAAATTAAACATCTTCTTTTTTTTAAGATTTATTAATTCATTTATTTATGTATGTGAGTACACTGTAGCTGTCTTCAGACACACCAGAAGAGGGCATCAGATCCCATTACAGATGGTTGTGAGCCACCATGTGGTTGCTGGGAATTGAACTCAGGACCTCTGGAAGAGCAGTCAGCGCTCTTAACTGCTGAGCCATCTCTCCAGCCCTAAACATTGTTTTCTTACGTGTATGAGGGTTTCGGCTACATGTACACCACATGAATGTCCGGTGCTCATGGAAGCCAGAGGAGAGTTTTGAATACCCTGGAACTGGAGTTACAAATGGTTGTGAAGCACTAGGTGAGCTGTGGGAATTAAACCAGGATCTTCTGGAGGAGTGCCAGTGCTCTCAACTGCTGAGTCTGTCTCTAGCCTCCACTAAGAGAACTTTTGGATTACTCCTTCTGTTTTATTAGCTTAAAAGAGCATCACAGTGCTATGGCAACAGTGTTGGGGAAAGCTGGTGTCAGCCGGTCCGGTGTGTTTTGGTGTCAGCTTTCTCTTAAATACCCAATGAGGAGACCGGCCCAATCTGTTGTTCCCTCATGCGCCTATAAACATGCCCATTTACTTCCACACATCAGTGTACCACTCACCTGAGACAGGTGTGAACACCCATCAGTGTACCACTCACCCGTGGCTGGTGTGTAAGAGCACCCATCAGCTTTTCTGTTCATCTGAGGCTTTATGTGAGCACCCATCAGCAGGCCACTCACTTGAGGCTGGTGAGCGAGCCTGTATTAGTGTGCCGCTCACCCGAAACTGTGTGTAAATATCTTAAGACTTACAAGCTTTCATTGTTTTACATTGTCTGTGAACTAGGCATCTAGGAGATGCTTAGTCAGGTGGCTGTGGCTCAGTCTTGCTCTTGTGGCTTCAGTTGAGGTATCTGTCTAGGGCTGGAGTCTCCAGAGCCACTACTGTGTGGCTAAGGCTGCAGAATGGGGGCTCTGCTCTCTCTTTAGGGCATCTCCACAGGCTGCTTAGGATGCTGCTTTTTCCAGAGCAGGGATGCAGGACAAAGTCAGCATGTTCTCAGGGCAGAAGACTGATATAATTTTTTTGCCTCAGAGGCGAATTTTCTTGCATCTATTGTACCCAAATCATTAAAATAGATTATTAAAAACTTATACTCACTAGGTGAGGAACTAAGCTTTTTTTCCTGCGAGAAGGAAAGGCAATGAACTTGTTGTGGGCATTCTTCCAGACTGACTACAGGTAACATGCCGCCCTCCGAAGACAGTTTGCTTTCCAGCTGTGCAGCTAGAAGGAATAGAAGTTTTATTACAGACAATTTGTAGACCTGTACATTATACATACATAAAGTAGCTCTGCCCTCCCACAAGGGAAGATGTAGGTAACATTAACCACATTTACAATGTGACCTGGGTGAACAGAGAGGAAAGACAAAATCTTGCCTCTGTAGCTATGTTACAAATGGTCAATAGCAGTGAGCTTGCTTATTCGCGTTAATGGGGAAGACAGACATTTCCATAGATGGTTCACCTTGTGGCTTTTTCAGATTTGTGGTCAAATAATATGTGGTCACAAGGTTTCCATCACGTATTTTGTTATTACAAAATACTTCCTCTTTTCTGGCTTCTGTTAATTGCGAGCAGTCCAAGGTATTTAAAACTAACTCTTTCCTAGAGAAAATGTATGCATTCTAAAGAGAAGATATATAATGATATAAAGTGCACAATTAGAAATAATTATACATAGTATACATAATTATTTTAAAATTTTGATGTGCTGGCTATTTTATGTCAACTTGACACAGGCCAGAGTCATTAGAGAGGAGAGAACCCCATTTGAAAGAAAAAGTGTCCGTATCATTGGGCCATAAGCAAGCCTGTAGGGCATTTTCTTTTTTTAATTTTTCATACTTTATTTCCATTTCAAATGTTTCCCCCTTTCCAGATCTCCCCTTTGGAACCTCCCCATTTCCTCCCCCCTCCCCTTGCCACTATGGGGGTATTCTCCCACCCACCCACCCACTCACCCACTCTCGTCTTCCCTCCTTGGCATTCTCCTCTACCGGGGAATCTAACACCCTCAGGCCCAAGAGCCTCTCCTCCCCCTGATGGCTAACAAGACCCTCCTCTGCCACATATGTGGCCAGCACCATGGGTCCCTCCATGTTTATTCTTTGGTTGGTGGATCAGTCTCCAGGAGTATCGAGGGGTCGAGCATTTTCTTTTTTTTTTTTTTTGAGACAGGGTTTCTCTGTGTAGCCCTGGCTGTCCTGGAACTCACTCTGTTAGACCAGGCTGGCCTCGAACTCAGAAATCTGCCTGCCTCTGCCTCCCAAGTGCTGGGATTAAAGGCGCGCACCACCTTAATTAGTGATTGAATGGCCCAGCCCATTGTGGGTGGTGCCATCCACAGGGCTGATGATCTTGGGTTCTATAAGAAAGCAGGCTGAGCAAGCCACAAGGAGCAAGCCAGTGAGCAGCACCCCTCCATGGCATCTGCATCAGCTCCTGCCTCTGGGTTCTTGCCCAGTTTGAGTTCCTGTCCTGACTTTCCTTCCAGTGCTAAGAAAGCATAAACCAACTAAACCCTTTCCTCCCCATATTGCTTTAGGTCATGGTGTTTCATCACAGCAATAGAAACCATGACTAAGATCCCTGCCATGCATAATTTTCACTAAAAGTCTAGAGATTTAATTTAATTTTTAGTGTATATTGGAGTCATCATAATGTGGCAATATCTAATATGTGTAGTAAATGAAGATTACGAAGGTTGGAAAAGTTCTAGAAAAAAATTCTCTTGTCATATATTATTCTAATAGGAATTAGGATTCATCTAAATAACTGGGGATAGAAGAAAGTTTATTTTAGCTTTCCCTAATATATCCACATTGACTGATTAGAATTCAATATTCAACATCAATCAAAAGAATATTTTATTAGTATTAACAAATAAAACTGATCTAATTATTCAACAGTGTCAACCAACAGGAAAAAAAATGTCGCTAATTAGGAAATTTCCCAGTTTACCCCCTATGATCCCAGGCAAAAAGCTGTTCAGAGTACAGATGCAGTTAGTGAAGAAACCAGCTAGAGACTTCCCTCTGAAAGTCTTAGAACAAGCCCACTTTACGACTTATATCAGTTTCTTGTGGCTGGACTATGGCTTTCCTTCTGCAGATACTAATGGGTCCAAATCAGTTTTCAATCTACCCATTGAGGTCTAAATTCCATTGGTTTTGTTCTGAGATCACAGAACTTAAGTGTAATTATTTTTCTCTTTATAGTAATTTTTATTGTAATAAAAATTATATATGGCATAGTGAAGTGGAAATTTCTGGTTTCTTTGAAAACTCAGCTATGTCATCTGATGTTTTGCTGGGGCAGACAGGTGAGAGGATGTTTTGCTGAAGCAGACGCATGAGAGAATGCTTGATGTTTAGAAAGAATATAAATATGACCCCACAGACAGTGGGAGGAAGCTCTGGCATTAGTTTACCTTGCTCCCCCTTGCTAGTCTTCACTGAGGACACTCTGGCATTGGTTTGCCTTGTATCACGTTGCTGATCTTCATTTGTGACTTTGTATCGAGTAACTTGCCAAGGAACTTCTCATGATATTCTGGCAGCTTCTTGCCACTTTTGTGGAGTTGGGCTGATTGATGGTGCCTCACAGTTTCTTCTGGATCGAACTTCCATTGCTGATTTGAGAGTGGTGATTGCTGAGTGGACTGGACTAATGACAACTAATGACAGATTAGCCCCAAAGAACTGTTTAAAAACAGGTTCACAACTCTGTTTTCTAATAACCTTTCTTTTTCACTACTTCTAGTGGGTAGTGGGCTAGAAGGAAAGTTGAAGCGTTTAAGAACCCTTTTTAAAGTGAGTTTTGAAAAATCTCCATCTACAGTGTAGAGTTTACCATGTTACAATTTAGAGTAACTGCCTTAGTTAGGGTTTTACTGCTGTGAAAAGACCCATGACCAAGGCAACTCTTATAAAGACTGTCACCTACGCCCGCATAGGAGACGAACTAGTCTGGACGAGGGCCTGCAGATTGAAAAGACACTCTGGTCAATTGGAAGCCAAATGCCAAAGCTGTTTATTTCCAGAGCTCTTATATAGTCGTTTACACAAGGTTAAGCAAAACAACAGAAAGCCAGCAATGCTATCTAAGGGACCGTCTTGGTCTCATGATTCTTAGCCCACTTGAGCAAACCATCCTGCAGGGGTCAGGAAACTGGCAAACAGTTCTCATGGGAACCAACACTCTTCCTGACCACAAGGGCAGGGTTAGCCAAGTCTCAGCAAGCCAAAGCCTTTCACCCCACAAAAGACATTTAATTAGGGCAGGCTTATAGGTTCAGAGGTTCAGTCTGTTATCATCAAGGCAGAAACATGGCACCATCCAGACAGGCACATGGCAGCATCCAGGCAGGCATGGTACAGGAGGAGCTGAGAGTTCTACATCTTCATCTGAAAGCTGCAAGAAGACTGGCTTCCAGGCAGCTAGGATGAGGGTCTTAAAGCCCACGCCCACAGTGACACACCTACTCCAGCAAGTCCACACCTTCTAATAGTGCCACTCCCTGGGCCAAGCATATACAAACTATCACAGTGACTAATTCAGAGATACCTGGTTTATTCATGTTTGTGTACACTTAATAATTTGTCTCTACCCAAACAGAAATGTCACACCCATTAGACCACAACTTCTGTTCCTGTCTAAGTGTCTCAAACAAATGATATCACTAATATTTGGGGGTACCTCTGCAGGCCCATGCTGAGGCATCCTGTCCTCCTAAGGTATCAGCCTCATGATGGTATAGTATAGAATAGAGTTTATTTAGGACATGGGGATGGGAGTTGAGGGGGTAGTAGAGACAGTGAAAGGGAGAGGGAGAGGGAAAGGGGGGGGGGTTGGCCAGGGACAAGTGGAGGGGGGAGGGGAGAGAAGAGACAGACAGGGAAGAGGTTAAGGGAAGAGAGAAAGATCATGAACAAGAAAGTGAGGGGACAAGCAGCCCCCCCTTATAATGAGTCAGGCACACCTGGCTGTTGCCAGGTAACTGTGGGGGCAAAGCCTAGAAGGAATGCCAACATTGACAGTCCCTGCTTTAGAAAACACGTGTTTAAAACATTAAAGTACTGGGAATTTCCCTTGAAAGAAGCACACTTGCAACAGTCCCGGATTGTGTCATTTCCACTCATGGTTGCCCAGGTTTACTGTGCTTTTTCTGTGCCAAGAAGGCGGGAGGAAGTTGGACCAATGGGTTCCAAGGAGAGAGAATGTAACCGCTCTCCACAGTGGGGGTGTGCTGTTCATAGCTGCAACAGTATCTATCTCACTGGCCTTTCTGAAGCCTGCATCCTCTGACCTCCCCCCAGCCTTGGCCAAGTTAGCTCAGCCTTGGGTTACTTTACTTTCAGTTTTGTTTTTGATGCAGCACATGATTTTTTTCCAGTGTGTGTGTGTGTGTGTGTGTGGTCAGCTCACATAAAAGAGGAGCAAAGAGACTGCGAGGGAGGAGAGCAGAGGTGAGCCCGAGACAGCAGCAGCCGAGAGCTGCTCTTGAACCTGAGCTGTGAGGACCAGGTATATTTATTTTCTTTCTTTAAGAAGCAACTTAGCTGGGCAGTAGTGGCACATGCCTTTAGTCCCAGCACTTGGGAGGCAGAGGCAGGCGGATGTCTGAGCTCGAGGCCAGCCTGGTCTACAGAGTGAGTTCCAGGACAGCCAGGGCTACACAGAGAAACCCTGTTTCCGTGGGGGGGAGAGGGGGAAGCAACTTTGTCTGGACCTCCACTTGATTTCTAATTCAAAATGGCAACTGAGGGAAGGGAAGGGAGGCAGGTTATGTGCTCTCTGGTCTGCAGGGGTCTGTGGCTGGCTTTAGGTCTAGGAAGGTCAGTTTCTTTCTTCTGATAAATGATAGGTACAAAGTGGCAACCTTACAGTGCTGGCTGCCCTGCTCTGTTGGAAGGGCTGTAGGAAGAGCCCTGGTCCCGCCTCAGCTGGGACCACAGCATCAGCTCCCTGCCCTGGTTCACAGGCAACCGTGGTCATAGGAATGTCTTTCTGTGGAGGAACTGTATGAGGAAAATTCAGCACAAGAGCTTGGCAAATATCTATTTGGAAATAAACTTAGTTTCTACCTCACTGACTTTTTATTAAGCGTTAAGTAGATAGTCAAGTTCTCTCTTGATGTTTAGATTGTATGTGAGATAGAGAGAGATCATACAGGGCTATGCATATTTTGTTTGGGCTGCTCTCATTCATGGGACTAAGCTGCCTGGTTTCTAAAATCACGTGACATCACCTGTATCTAACTTCTTGGGGTTCTGCACTGAAAGACCCTGGAAGAAAAATGCCCCTGGACTCAGCACTAGAGCCCTAGGCCACCCAGGGGCCTGAGATGGGCTTAACTCACCCCCCTTAGACAGTTCTGAGAATGGTTGTTTTTACCTTGTTCCAAAAACAGGCCCACCATGAAATGTCATGATGAACTCTGTTCTGAAAATTGTTTTGGGAAAGTAGTTGTTTTGACTTGGCTCCTATCCTGTTGATCAACCAAAAATGTTACAATGACCTCTGTTTTGAGCCCCTCTGCTCTTTCCCATGACGCATGTTCCCCCTGCTCCCCCTTTTGCTTTGTGATTTTTCCCTACAAATACCCCTAACTTCAGCTGCTCGGGGTTGATCTCCTCTGCCCCTGTGTGGGATATGAGCTCGGCCCAGTGCACTGCTTCCCCGAATAAACCTCGTGTGCTTGCAGCAAGTTTGGTTTCTCGTGAGTCATTGGGGGGTCGTGTCTTCCCGTGGCTTGAGTGAGGGTCTCCCCAATTCGGGGGTCTTTCAGCACATTCTCCTTCCTTGGCATAATGTCCTCATGCTCATCATGAGGGAAGGGTGGGGGAGGCAGGTTAGTGTTGTCTGGTCTGCAGAGGTCTGCGGCTGGCTTTTTTTTTTTTTATTATTGGTTTTTCTTTTTTTTCTGAGACAGGGTTTCTCTGTGTAGCCCTGGCTGTCCTGGAACTCACTCTCTAGACCAGGCTGGCCTTGAACTCAGAAATCTGCCTGCCTCTGCCTCCCGAGTGCTGGGATTAAAGGCGTGCGCCACACGCCTGCACTGCAGGCGTGCAGTCTGGCTGCAGCTGGCTTTAAGTCTATAAAGGTATATGAAGAAGTGTGCAGTAGAATTTTGTTTCTTTCTCTGGCTGAGTAAGAATCTACTGTGTGTGCTGTTAGACTGTTAAGGTTTACATCTGTTGATGATGTTGGTGGGAGACTGGACCCTTTCCACACTGTAAGTACAGCTGCCATGATCATTATGCTCAAAGGTAATCCAAGTCCTTGTTAGCACCTTTGTTTGTCTGTTGTATGTAGTCAGAGAAGAGCTGTTAGATCAAACATGACTATTCGTTTGATCAGAAGCCAGGACTGTTTCCTATGAGGTAATATTCTGTGTTCTTAGCTGCAGAGTACAGACACCTGAGTTGCTTAAATCCTGGGTTACATTTACTTGTTTTTGCTTTGTGCGGTAGCTGTCCTGGTAGGTATGAAGTGATAACCTTGTGGTTTGATCGGCACTTCCTCAATGTTTGTCAAAGCCACATTATAATGTACATTGGGCCGGAAAGAATATTGAGCAACAAAACCAAGTAGCTCTTAAAAGACCCCGTTCGTGCTTAAACTGCAAACATAAGCAAAACTAAGCAAGCAATTTCAAATAAATATATGTGTTAACCCAAAGTGAGCCTCAGCCTTAGTGATCTATAAGAAGCCAAGTCACACGTGAGTGTGTGACTATAGACTTTTTTTTTTTTTGGTTTTTTGAGACAAGGTTTCTCTGTGTAACCCTGGCTGTCCTGGAACTCACTCTGTAGACCAGGCTGGCCTTGAACTCAGAAATCCACCTGCGTCTGCCTCCCGAGTGCTGGGATTAAAGGCGTGCGCCACCACTGCCCAGCTGACTATAGATGTTTACACTGGGTCCCCTAGCCTGGCAAAACAAAAATCGTGTAATGAGAAGTTTCTCCATTTTGCTTCCGTGTTTCCCTAATAAAGCCTGACTGACACTGCGTCCTGAGAACACAGACACTTCTCCTTTCACTCTGGTACTTCCCAATCTGTGCATTGCATCTTTTTCAAATAGGTTTGTTTTTTTTTTTAATTTAAAGTTTAGAGTTCTTGTCTGCAAGGTGATTAGCATCATTGAATATTATCTCGTGTGCTTCTGGACATCTGTAACCCTTCTTTGCAGAAATATCTAACCCAGTGCTTTTCTCTTTTTAAAACTGAGTTGTCTCTGATGAATTGTAGAGCTGCTTAGTTTAAGGTAGTAACCCTCTATCACAGATGTGATTTACAAGTAGTCTTCACCCATTCTCGGGCTGC
The DNA here is from genome assembly GCA_019843965.1 of Rhynchomys soricoides. Taxonomy (NCBI): domain Eukaryota; kingdom Metazoa; phylum Chordata; class Mammalia; order Rodentia; family Muridae; genus Rhynchomys; species Rhynchomys soricoides. The sequence goes on along the minus strand of JADRCH010000035.1, from coordinate 8,469,660 downwards.
TTTTTTACGGTCTTTACAGTCCTTTGGTGCACAAAAGTTCTGAATTTTAAAAAGTGGATTTTTTTCTATTTATTTGCTCATGTTGAGATTTTGTTTTCATGTTCAAGAAATAATCCCTACTTAAAATCCAAGTTAGGTAAAAACTGAGACCAGGTTAGCCCCAGGTTAGCCTGTTACAATTAAGCTCTGCTTTGCTTCCTTCAGACAGAACCTATGTCAGGTGGGGTGGAGGTAGGCAGTAACAAGTCAAACAAATACACATGTAATTCCCACCCTTTATTCAGCTACACATCTCAGTGTTTGAGTAATTCATGGCTATCTTTCAAAGTTTCTACATATTTTCAGCCATTTAAAAATCTATTCATGGAGAGACCAAGGACTTAGAGCCCACTACTCTGCCATTTTGTTGGGTTGTTATGGTTTTGGAAACTTGTTTTTCTCATTTGCAGCATGGGTACAATAATCTGAAGCATGTAAGTATTTCCCGATTTTTTGAGATCACTAAAGGTGTTTATTACAAGGCTTAGCATATAGCACATGGTGACTTTGATGAAGGCCACTATTGTTTGGATTTTATTACATTGAATTAAAACTTTATAGATGAGAGCAGCCCATGTGTTATTAAAATTCTTGAGAACCTTGAAGAATAATGAATAAAGAGAAGGAGGCCCTCTGTACCGCAGACGTGAGGTCATATGCAGCCACACCCTGGAACAGGAAACCTACAAAGGTCACTGACCAGTCCTAGCCACTGAGCCGTTCGTTGGGTGTCTGTGAGGCAGAGAGTGACTTTACATGCTTTCTTCTATCGTAGATTAGTCTGGGTTGGCAGGTTGCTATGACCCAACAACAAATGGCTCCCATTTGTCTGGTGGAAAACCATAATGCACAGCTGTCAGTGAACCAGAAAGCCATAGAGATTCTGGAGAAGATTTCTCAGCCAGTGGTAGTTGTGGCTATTGTTGGATTGTACCGTACAGGGAAGTCCTATTTGATGAACTGTCTGGCAGGACAGAATGGAGGTGAGTGGCACTCTGGATACCGGCCAAAGGTTTGACTTCTCTCTGTCACATTTAATTCTTATTCCCAATTATAACAAAGGGCAGCGAAGAAGCTCCTCTCAGCAAAGCCCTGCTCTTTTTTTTTAATTATTTTTAAAATTTTTTATTTTTCATATTTTATTTACAATTCAAATGTTTCCCCCTTTCCAGATCTCCCCTTTGGAACCTCCTCATTTCCTCCCCCTCTCCCTGCCACTATGGGGGTATTCTCCAACCCACCCACCCACCCACTCACTCTCGTCCTCCCTCCCTAGCATTCCCCTACACTGGGGGATCTAACAGTCTCAGGCCCAAGGGCCTCTCCTCCCCCTGATGGCCAACAATGCCCTCCTCTGCTGCATATGTGACCTCACACTCAGCCCTACTGTTGCTTCAAAGTGACTCGGGTATTTCGAACTTTTGGGCTAATACCCACTTATCAGTGAGTACATACCGTGTTCATTCTTCTGTGACTATAGCCCCACTCTTTCACGCTAATTTGCATCCCTTAATTACTGCTCCACAATAATCTTTCCTGCGCTCTTCCCTTCCATTCTGTTAAAGAAGATCTCCCTTATGAGGGCTCAAAATGGGGCCTTTTCTGATGCCCTAAACAATGGGATCCTGTGCCTCAGTCCCCTGTCTCACACAGCAGGATTTCCTTTCTCAATAAGATATTTCCATCAGGATACAAAAGTCTTTGAATACTTAAGACTTTAAAAATCTCTGATAGGTAGAGCTGGAAAGATGGTCCAGTGGCTAAGGGCGCTGGGTGCTCATGCAGACAATGTTTGGGTCCCACCCACATGGTGACTTAAATTGTTCAGTAACTCCAGCCTGAGAGGATTAGAGAACCTTTTTTTTGGCTTCAGTGGGCACCAGGCATGCACATCCTGCATTTACATACATGCAGGCAAAATTCTCATATTCATAAAATGAAATAAGTAAATCTTAAAGATTGTTTATTTAGAAATAATTAAGTCTTGAAAAAACTTTAAAAGGACTTTATATTCTTTTATAGATGCATACGTCTGTCTTTAATCATTCTGAATGCAGAAACGATCGTTAAGTATTTCCTTTCACTATTTTTCTCCTGGGTCTCTGTCTTGGAGCCCATGTCATTTCCCCACCGTTTGGGTTTGTGGTTGTTGTTTGTTTTCTTTTTTTTTTTTTCATTTTTGAGACTGTCTTGTTGGCTAGCCTGGCTCTAGCCATGTGGTCCTAGTGACTCTCAAGCTATCACCAACCCTCCTGTGTGTGTCTCCTGCCTGTAGGGATTGCAGGTGGGCACAACCATGGCCGCTCCACTCTCCATGCAGTTGCCAGAGAGCTCCATGTTTTCTGCCTCGTGGATGCCTCTTTGTTTCCATCTGGAGCCCTTGTGTGGCTTCGTTCTCCTATTAAATGTTCCCTATAGCTTATAAAGGAAGACCTTCCCGAGGGCAGATGGGGCGCCATTTCTAGTGCTGAGGTACTCACAACACTCTGTCCGTTCTGCTGCTTACTCCCGCTCTTCACGAGCATAGCCCCCTCTTTGTACTTTTTCACAGCTGTGACCAAAACCCTCAAGAAGAAACCTTAATGAGGAAGCACTTATCTTTACACAGTTTGGGAGATTTCACTCCACAGTTCTTGGTTCATTGATCTTGGGACCGGCTGCGTCGAAGAGGGAGGAGAAACCGAGGAAGGGACTGGAGACTCCTTTCCTAGTTACCTGCATCCCCCACTAGGCTTCAGCTCCTAAAACCTTCAGAATCCCTCACAGCAATGCTGGCAGCGGGCCACTGCCATTTTAGCGCACCTGTCCAGGACGACCACTTCCTGACCTTAATCCTTTATTTTCCTTCAGGTTTCCCTCTGGGCTCCACCATCCAGTCTCAGACCAAGGGCATCTGGATGTGGTGTGTGCAACACCCCACCAAGCCAAAGCACACCCTGGTCCTCCTGGACACTGAGGGCCTCGGGGATGTGGAGAAGGTAGGATGAGGCTCAGGCTGGCCCTTCTGACTCCTTGTTATCTACCTCTGACCTATCCATGAATTCAGACTGAACTGCAGCAGGTGAGATAGACAGTGGCCTGTTTAAACTTCTCTCTCAGATGTGATTAGGTGTATCCTAATAGGCAAAAAATATGCTTTTATTTCTTGCCGTTTGGGCAAGTGATTTGATTGAGTCTGATAGAGGTTTATTCAACAGTTAAAATTCCCGGGTTCCAGGCATAATAGTTAGATTTCTGTGAAGAAAATAAAGGTTCTCCCTTCCAGGAATGTTCCTAGTTTCACAGAGAATCCCACCTGTGTGTAACTGGAAAGAATCAGGATGGAGAGAGGCAAGAGCTATCACGGGCCAGCCTCTGATCTGTCAATCTCCAGAAGGAGAGCTGGGGCTGGAACTTCTGAGTTAGCCTGTGTTTAGTCAAGGGTGCTGGGTCTCGATGCTTGGGATTCCCGGTGCCTGTCTATTCCTGGAAGTCTGCCCTGGAAGCCTTTGTCATTCAGAGTGCTAGTGTCTGAGTGCAGTTACCCACCAGTACTCAAAGCTGGGGGAACAAGGTCTTCTGTTCTGAAAGGTGACCCAGGCAGTCCTGTGCCACTTCTACTAGGAGCAGTTAGGTGTAAGGGTGCTTTGCTGAGAAGTCAGGTGGCATCTGCCCATCTCAGTGGCTGAAGAATGGCTTCTGACCTGTCTTCTGAAATACCAAGGGTACATTTTGGGGTTGGGGTTAAGGAGTTATGTTTATATTCTTAAAAGATAGATATTTGTTGTTTTTATTATGGATAGTGGTTTATGCATGTGAGTACCGGCATCAGAGGCCAGAGCTAGAGTTTCAGAAAGTTACAAGCTGCCTGACATAGATGTTGGGAACCAAACTCCAGTCCTTGGAAGAGCAGCAAGGATTCTTACCACTGAGACATCTGAACAACCCTCAGATTTACATTTTTAAAAAATGGTAAAACTTATCAACAGTCTATAGGGAGGACATACTGGAAATTCTTATTTATTTAGTTAGTTAGTTGGTGATTGTATTTATTTACATTCCAAATGTTATTCCTCTTCCCAGTTTCCCCTCTGTAAGTCCCTTATCTCATCTCCCTCCCCCTGCTTCTCTGAGGGTGCTACCCCACCCACCCACACACTCCCACCTCAACACCCTGGCATTCCCCTATGCTGGGGCATCAAACCTTCACAGGACCAAGGGCCTCCCCTCCCATTGATACCCAACAAGGTCGTCCTCTGCTACACATGCAGCTGGAGCCATGGGTCCCTCTGTGTCTACTCTTTGGTTGGTGGTTTAGTTTTTGAGAGCTGAAAAAGAACCACCACCACCACGAACCACAACAGCAATCTATGGAGAAAGGGCTTGTGTTATGTTCCAGAGATATAACCCTATATGAAATAATCCAAGTTTTTTTTTTCTCCTGGCCACTTAATTCCCAGAAATAAGTCTGAGACTAATTATTTATTAATAAATGCTTGGGCCACAGTTTCAGCTTGTTCTCCAGCCTGCTCTTAATTTATGATCCCTATTATTTTAACCTTCGTTCAGCTACATGGTTGGTCTTACCTCTGCTTGTCTCGTCTGTCCCCTCAGCATTCTGGGACAAATCTCTCTCTATTCTAACTTGAGCTCCAGCTAAGTGGCTGGTTAATGTACATCTCCTCCTCAGATTTTCAGGCGAATCCCTTGACTATCCCCCAGAATTCTCTCTCTCTCACTGCCAGATGGCCCTCCTCCCATTTCCTGCCTCAGCTCATTGGCCATAGGTTTTTTTTAATTGACAGGTGATGCTTTGAAGAGATTCTACAACAGCCCATCAAGGCAAGCAGCAGGAATGTGAGGCAGTTGGTCACATCTCCTCTACAACTGTGAAGCAGAGGAATGAAGGACTGTATTCAGTTCTCTTTCTTCATTCCTCAGCTTGAGACCCAGCCAATGGAATAGCACCACTCATCTCTAGGATAGGTCTCCCCATGCAACGTCATCTAGATAACCCCTCATAGAAATGCCCAGAGATTTGATGTAAAATTCCATCAAGTCAACAATGAAGATTAACCATTAGTTATGCATAGAAATAAGATCTCTGGATCATGTAGACTTTTATTATTTTAGGAAATGTTCTAATGCACCCCAGAGTGTTTATTCCAATTTGTGTTCTGTCCAGTAGCACACAGGGTCTGTTTTTAAACTACCTTCATCAAAACTTGTTACCTATTGTCTTTTTAGTGGCAGCCGTCCTAAGATGGCGATGATGCCTCATGTTGGTTTGACTCCGGTTCCTTGAGGGTCAGTGCTGTACACTGTCTGTTCGTAAACTTATCAACCATGTGTGTGCTTTCATTTTAGAAACATATGTTCAAAAATGTGTTATTTCTCATATTTACTAGGGGTATTGGATTTGTTTTGCTGTTGGGTTGCATGCTAGCTTTATATGTGGTGTGCGAACATTGCTCTCTCTCGTTCTGTTTTGTATTTTTGACTGGTTATTTTGTTTTCTGGCAAGAAGCTTTTTAGTCAGCTTCTGCCCTACTTGTCTAATTTTGATTTTGTTCCCATACTTTTTGTGTCATAGCTAACAATACCATTATCCAGATGACTAGAAAGCCAATTTTTCTTCTCAGTGTTTCATGCTTTCTGTTAACTTTATTATATAACTGAAATTTTATAGATTTTTGTCCGTTATTTTCTGAAGTGCCGCCCTTCTTGGGACACTGGTAACCAGCACTGTGTTATTTGTATTCAACTTTTAAAGATTTGTATGTGAGTTGGATCTTGTGCTGTTTGTCTTTCTGTGCCTGGTCATTCTATTTTCCTGACGCGTGCTGTACTCATCCACACATTTCCATCTCAGGACTCCTTCCTTCCTTCCTTCCTTCCTTCCTTCCTTCCTTCCTTCCTGTGTTCTCCTTACTACATGTATCATCTCTTGAGGTTTTGATCTTAGCCTTTCTGACAGCTATAATATGGAACCTCAGAGTCATTTTGATTTGCATTTCTTGATGACTAAGGACATTGAACATTTCTTTAATTGCTTATTGGCTATTAGAGATTCCTCTGTTAAGAATTCTCTGTTCAGGTCTTTACTCCATTTTTAAATTAGGTTATTTGGTTTGTTCGTGTTTAATTTCTTGAGTTCTTTATATATTTTGAACATTATCCTTCTGTCAGATGTAGGGCTCATGAAGAACTTTTCTCATTCTGTAGGTTGCCATTTTGTCCTATTGATGGTGTCCTTTGCCTTACAGAAGCTTTTGAATTTCATGAGGTCACATTTATTGATTGTTGGTCTTAGGGCCTGAGCTGTTGGTGTTCTTTTTAGGAAATTGTTTCCTGAACCAATTTGTTTAAGGATATTCCCTACTTTCTCTTCTATTAGATTTAGTGTATCCAGTTTTATGTGGAGGTCTTTGATACATTTGGACTTGAGTTTTATGCACTTTTTATGTTCTTCCAAATGCACCAAATGCACCAAATGCACCAAATGTTGAAGATGCTCTTTTTTTTCCATGGTTCGGTTTTGGTTTCCTTGTCAAAAACTAAGTGTCTGTATGTGTGTGGATTTATTCCTGGGTCTTTGATTCTATTCCACTGATCAATCTGTCTGTTTTTATGGCAATACCATGTGGTTTTTATTACTATTGCTCTGTAGTACAGCTTGAAATCAGGACGGTGATACTTCAACAAATTCTTTAATTGTACAGAACTACTTTATCTTGGGTTTTTTATTTTTTCATATGCATTTGAGAATTGCTCTTTAAAGGTTTAGAAAGAACTGTGTTGGAATTTTGATGGGAACTGATACCTTCTTCAATTTCTTTCTTCAAAGTCTTGACATTTTTGTCATACAGGTCTTTCACTTGCTTGGTTGGAGTTATACCAAGATATTTTATATTATGTAAGGCTTCTGGGAAAGGTAGTGTTTTCCTGTTTCTTTTCTCGGTCTGTCATTTGTAGAGAGGAGGGCTACTGATTTATTGTAGCTAACACTGTTCCCATTCACTTCACTGAAAGTGCTTATCAGCTGTATACATTCCCTAGTGGAATTCTTAGGGCCACTTATGTATATTACCATATCATCTACAAATAATGGTGTTTTGACATCTTCCTTTTCAATTTGTATTCCCTTGATCTGCTTTAGTTTTCTTATTGGTCTAGGTAGAAGTCCAGGCACCATATTGAATAGATATGGAGAGAGTGGACAGCCTTGTCTTGTTCCTTATTTTAGTAGAATTGTTTTTAAGTTTGGCTCCATTTAATTTGATGTTGGCTATTGGCTTGCTGTATATCGTCTCTATTGTGTTTGGGTATGGGCCTTGTACCCCTGATATCGCCAAGAATTTTATCATGAAGTGGTGTTGGATTTTTTCAAAGGCTATTTCCAGCATCTAATGATGCTTTTTCTTTCAGTTTGTTTATACGATGTATTACATTGATGGATTTTTGTATATTGAACCATCCCTGCATCTCTGGGATGAAGCCTACTTCATCATGGTGGATGATGGTTTTGGTGTGTTCTTGGATTAGGTTTGCAATTATTTTATTGATTATTTTTGCATCAACATTACTAAGGGAAATTGGTCTGAAATTCTTTGTGTGGTTTAGGTATCAGGGTGACAGTGACCTCATAGAATGAGTTTGGCAATGTTCTGTATCAGTTTCTTCTATTGTATCTTATATACCTAAGATTTCCTCTTCCATCTCTTGTATTCTCTTGGTGATGTTGCATCTGTTGTTCCTGTTCTCTTCCCTAGGTTTTCCATCTACAGGATTCCCTCAGTTTGTGTTTCCTTTATTACTTCTGTTTCCATTTCTAGATCTGGAACAGTTTTATTAATTTCCTGTTTGATTGTATTTCCCTGTATTTCTTTAAAGGATTTATTTATTTCCTCTTTAAAAGCCTCTATCATCTTTATAAGATTGGGTTTACAGTCATCGTCTTGTGCTTTGGCTGTGTTAGGATATCCAGGGTTTGCTGTGGCAGGATAGCTGGGCTCTGGTGGTGTTGTCCTACCCTGGCTCTTTTTGGTTGTGTTCTTATGCTGTCCTTTAGCCATCTGGTTGTTCCTGGTATTAGCTGGATGTTCCTGCTGCCGACAGGTCTCTCAGAACCTTTGGACTGACAATGGAGATCAGGGAACAGCATGCAGCTCACCTCTGATGGCTGTGCTCCAGGTGGACACAAGAGTATCTCACCTTTTATGTGTTCCTCAGGCATTTGTGTCTCAGCATTTGAGAACTCTCTTATGTTTAGTTCTATCCAAAATTTTAAACTGGGCTATTTATTTTTATTTATTTTCTTGATATTCAGGTTTTTTTCCCTGTATATATAGATGGATACTAACCATCTATCAGAGATATAATTGTTAAAGATTTTTTTCCTATTCACGAAGCACTGCTTATTTTTTTTTTGATACTTTATTTACATTTCAAATATTTTCCCTTTTCCAGGTCTCCCCTTTGGAAACATCCTATCCTCCCTCCTCCTCCCCCTATGAGGGTATCCCCCATCCACCCACCCACTCCCATCTTCCCACCCTGGCATTCCCCTATACTGGGGCATCTAACACCCTCAGATACAAGGGCCTCTCCTCCCACTGATGGCCAACAAGGCCCTCCTCTGCCACATATGTGGCCAGCACCATGGGCTCCTCCATGTGTATTCATTGGTTTGTGGTCCAGTCTCTGAGAGCACGGTGTGTGTGTGTGTGTGTGTGTGTGTGTGTGTGTGGCCAGTTGCCACTGTTGCTCCCTCCATGGGGCTGCAAAGTCCCTCAGCTCCTCCAGTCCCTTCTCCAACTCCTCCATCCGGGACCCCACACTCAGTCCAACAGTTGCTGTGAGTTGAATCTTGTGTATTTCGAACTTTTGGGCTAATATCCACTTATCAGTGAGTACATACTGTGTTTGTTCTTTTGGAAGCACTGCTTATTAATTGTTGTTCTTAGAGTCTGTGTGATCTGTGTCCTGTTAAGAAAGTCTTCCTGTGCAGATGAGTTCAAGTTTATTCTCCCCTCCCCTCGCCTATGAAATTCAGGGTGCCTGATCTTACATTGAGGTCCTTGCGCCACATGTGGTTTTTGTTCTGTGCAGGGTGATATGGATTCCACTAATTTTCTCAGGCTGACCTTACATTCTTCTTTAACCCGGTAAAGGACTTATGCTCCTCCTGCTTTGGCCCCCAGAGTACCTGGAGTAACAAGGCCACAGGACCAGCCCAAATCCCTTCTGAGGAGTGCTCTCCTCAGCCCTCTGCCTTCACGTATCTTCCAGGGTGATCCTAAGAACGACTCATGGATCTTTGCCCTCAGCGTGCTTCTGAGCAGCACCTTCGTCTACAACAGCATGAGCACCATCAACTACCAGGCCCTGGAGCAGCTGCAGTATCCTTCTGGGAACTGAGCCACCATGTTTTATTGAATGCTCTGGGATGAATATGGAGTCCCTGCCCTGCCCTGTCACTATGTGGCTTTTGTTGGGGGCAGAACAGAGTGTTTAGAATGATTTATTTTAGCAAGAGAATCATGAGAGTGTGTGCATTAAGTCCCTATTCCTTAGCCAAATGACAGTTATGTCACAGAACTCACTAAGCTGATTAGAGCAAAGTCTTCCCCAAATCCTGATGGAATAAAGAATTCCACAGAATTCGTGAGTTTCTTTCCAGACTTTGTCTGGACTGTTCGAGATTTCACGCTGGAGCTGAAGTTAAATGGTGAAGAAATCACAAGTGATGAGTACCTGGAGAATGCCCTGAAGCTGATCTCAGGTACACGGAGGAGGCTGAGGTGGGAAGGCTGGGGAGGGGTGTCATCTGCTGCATGGCTCCCATCCTCTGCGGAGTCCTTCTGTATTCTCAATGGGATGGAGGTCTGCAGAAGTGCTGATAGGTCATCGGCTGGTAATGTCTGGGAGGTGGTGTTTAATTTCATTTGGGAAGAGTAAAGCCTAGAGCACAGCAAAGTTATTCAAGGCAACATTATCTTCAGTTTGTACTTTAGCACCTAGAGTCAATGTGTCTAAACTTCTCGAAGTCCAGACCTCTGTATTGTCTGTTTATGTGTCTGCCTTCCTTCAAGAAACCGTTGGCTACCTAATTCTTATTCATGAATTTATTGTATGTAGCCCATCTTAAAAAATATTTTACGGAGTTATATATCATTCTCCTTATGGAGGAACATAGTGTTTTTTTTTGTTTGTTTGTTTTGGTTTATTTTTTTAGGCATGTTTTATTTTAATGACTGATCCATGTGAGGCTACAGCCAGGCCACTATGTACAGACGCGAGGGAAGCTTTATTTCTTGGTCTCTTCCTCCTTGAACTGTCTGGATGACTTATTTCTTCCTTCTTGGCTTGGAGGCACTCCTCCTGGCACTTTGGTGCTTCCTTGGTCTTAGACCTATGAGCCTCAACCTGGTTATCCAGTAGCTTCTTGCTGGCCTTGTCTGCCTTCAGTTTGTGGATATGCCCCATGAGAATCTGCTTGTTTTTGAATACATTCCCTTTGACCTTCAGGTACAGGCTGCAATACATATGGCAGTCAATCGTCTTAGATTCCCGGTATCTCCTGAAAAGCCAGTGCAGCATCCTCATCCTTCTTATCCAGGTCACCTTCTCAGGCATCTGAGCGTTGGCAGTACTCTTCCTCTTCCCTATGCCCATATGCCTGCCCTTCTGTCGGGCCAAGGTGTTTTTCCGACAGTGAGCCTGGGAATGGACAGTCACAGGCTTCTGGATGATCAGCCCATCTTTGATCAGCTTCCTGATCTGCTGACAGGAGTTGGCATTGGCGATTTCATTGTTCTCATTGGGGTCCAAACAGACCTTCTTTTTACCACAGCGGAGGACACTAGAGACAAGCCTCTTCTACAGCCTGAGCATACTCATGGCTGCAGACGCAGCAGAGAAAGGGAACATAGGTTTTTAAATGCTGGCTTGATTATATTGTCTGCAAATCAGCTGTGACATATGTGTCTTCTCAGATTATGCTTTCTCCATAGTCATCATAGTTTTCCCTGAGTCTATTTGACTGTCATAGTTACCCATTTTTATTCATGCTACAGTGTCAGGATCAATTATATTCATGGTCTGGAAACCATTTGCATGGGCATTGTCAGCCCGAGTGTGAAGCTGATGGAGCCTTGTGAGTCACACCAATTCTGAAATGCTCACTGCTCTCATTTTCTGTCTTTGTTTTCTCTAAACATTAGACATGTAGTTGGTAGAGGGCAGCCCGTGAAACCAGTGCAGTCATTCATCTCTGAGCATTTCTGGAATAGGCACAGTCTTACAATTTACTTACCATCTTCAACTATTGTTTAATTAAAACAAGATGACACTGTGTAGCCCTAGCTGGTCGCTAATTGCTATGTAGACCAGATGGGCTGGCCTGGAGCTCACAGCATATCTCCTGCCTCTGCCTCTTATGTATCTGGATTAAAGATGTGTGCCTCAACCTACTAGCTTTCCCTTCTTCCCTCCCTCCTTCCCTTCCTTCGTTCCTTTTTTTTGGAAGATAAGATCTCACAGTGTAGACTTTGCTATCTTGGAATACCCTATGTAGACTATAGTAGCCTCAAACTCCTGGGGATCCTCTTATAATTTTTGATGAAAAAGGTTAACAGCACTGTATAGAGTTTTCAGAAAAAACTTCCTTGTTGAACTTGAGCTTTGTAACTGGATACTATAAAACACACATAGGTGCTAAGGCAGCAGTGACTCAGTGGAGCAGATGATACCTATATCACCTCACATTGCTTACTTCCGTGAACAGCTAAAATTGATTCAGGAAAAATCCCAAATACATGGGCCAGGAGGTGACTCAGTGCTTAAAGCACTGTCATCCAAGTGTGAGGACTGGAGGTGAGAGCTTCAGAATTACTTCAACGCTGGGTGGGTATGATAGTCTACCTTCAATCCAGTGCACAGGCCAAGGACACAGGGAAGCTCTAGAGCATGCTGGGTAGCCAGACTGGCTGTATTGGCGAGTTCCTCTTCACCTGAGAGACCCTTCGCCAGTAAGTTGGAGAGTGCCTGAAGAGTATTCTTTCCACACGCACCCACACACAAGCAGACGTGCACACATGCACAACACACACACACGCAGTTTCATGAAGTTCTGTCTTAATGTTACTCATTAGTTCTCTAGACTTACGTACCTTCCATGTGGTCATAACCCCTCCTCCTCACGTTTACTTCCTATGAGTGTGCATTTGACTTAAAAAAAAAAAAAAAGAATTGTTTAGCCTCAGAGTAGTTCTTCTTTAGTAACCATGGCATTGATCTTAGATTCGCCAATGTTGCTATTTTTAATACTTGATTGCACTTTATTTGTGGGTCCTTTTTTTTTTTTTTTGTTCTACAAGGAGTGATTAGGCCAGAAATCACCTTTAGACTCTTGTTATTCAGTTGATAGGATACACAACTACAGTATGCTTGACGCCATGTTCAGGTCTGTGGATTTCAGCCATATGCTTCTCCACTGAGGTCAAATAATTCCTGCAATATTTCGTCAGACTTCTATCAAGTACAAACTTGGTATTCTTTTGACATGCAAAGAAGTGTTGCATGCTATGGAAAAGAGTCCTGTAAGTGCAGGACATTTCACATAGACAGGGCCTCCTTCATCTGTCCTCTGTGCTGACTCCTGTTGTTTTGTGTCTCCTCTGACACTAGGCAACCATCCCAGAATCCAAGCATCCAATTTGCCCAGGGAGTGTATCAGATGTTTCTTTCCTAACCGGAAATGTTTTGTCTTTGACCGGCCGACACATGACAAAGAACTCTTACAAAAACTTGAGACTATCTCGGAAGACCAACTGGATCCTAAGTTTCGGGAAGAGACAAAGGCGTTTGTTTCTTACATCCTCACTTATGCCAAGATCAAGACCCTCAGACAGGGAATTGAGGTCACCGGGAATCGTGAGCTTTTTGGTTTTTGTTTTTAAATCCCACTTCTATATAGAGTAGTATATGTTGAACTTATTAGCATGTATGTTGTTTATATATACAATGGTAGTATGCATGTATCTCTACTCTAAAGTGTACATATTTTATAACTGCAGGTTAGAAATCCTTCTTTAAAAATGCAGAGCACATTATTAGTATCTATGGCTGCAACATACCTGTGTAAAATTCTCAACTGAGAGTGAAATCACCAGTGAAGAGGTGTTTAATCTGTTATAGAATTTCACCAGTGAAGAGGTATTTAATCTGTTATAGAATTAGTGTTTAAACCACTAAAGCTGATACCATCTATTTTCATAGGGAATGTCTTATATGTTACATTTTGGAATGACAATGTGAAATGTATTTTGGAAATTTAAATAGTTCCAATATAAATACTAGTATTTAAACAAACCTATACATTTTAGAATTAGCCATAGAAATAATGTGACATACCTTTCCTTGTTAGTTCATGCATCTGTTTTCCTTCAAAGTTTTAAATGCATAATTGTATTTTCATAGACAGTTGAATTTATTAGGTGAAGATGGATATTAATTTTTTTAAAAAACATTCTGAACTAGAAAACCAAAGAAAGAAAATGACAACAGGAAAAAGAAGCTGATAGCTTGCTGAAGGGGGTGGTGTGTGTTTGTGTTTATGAGTGTGGGTATGTAGCTGTGAGAGATTTAGAAATACATTCTTAAAATCTTGGATCCCATTCACACCTGTTTATCCTTCAAAACTCCTCGTTCACAAAGGACTGGGGACTCTGGTGACAACCTACGTGGATGCCATCAACAGTGGAGCGGTGCCTTGTCTGGATGATGCGGTGACAACTCTGGCCGAGCGTGAGAACTCAGTAGCTGTGCAGAAGGCAGTCGACCACTACAGTGAGCAGATGGCCCAGCGACTGATTCTTCCCACTGACACGCTTCAGGAGCTGCTGGATGGGCACACAGCCTGTGAGAAGGAAGCCATTGCTGTCTTCATGGAACATTCCTTCAAGGACGAAAATCAGCAATTCCTGAAGAAGCTGGTGGTAATCTGTTGATGTCATTAATTGTCATGGCTCTAAGCCTTCAAGACTGTAGTGTTGATGAGCCTTCATTGGCCATTGGTGCATTTATTATTCAAAGATATGTGCTACGGAATGTCATTATGAAAGACTGCATGTCCCCTTCCCAAAATTTCAGGTGCTTTTAGTCTAGTAAGGTCTAACTGATGGAGTAATAAGAATATGGTGTCCTCAGTCCTTTATCCAGTTAATGTTTGTGGATGGTGATCCTGCCCAGGACATCTGTAGTGCATCCTTGAACTTGCTATGCTCTTCGGTTCCTAAGACACTGTTTCTCACTGGAGGCTCACTACAGCCCACCACTCTTCTACTGCTCCTTGCTATATCATTGTGGCCTTGAAGCTAGAATTTCAGGATGTGACACCCACAAGGAACCAGAGATCGTAGGATGGTCTTTACAGTAGGTCTTGAGGACCAGGAACCTCAAGAACATGTAGTGTGGTCTTCCACAGCTTTTTGAGCATCCGGATTCAGGGTTTAGCACTTCCTGTTCCCTTGAGGTTTGATTACACTGGAATGCTTTCTTATGGGAAATAGGTTGGCTCTTCTATGATGTTTCTTGGGATTTTATCCCTTCTATTCCTTCAATTGTGTCAGTTCTCTGTACACTTCCCTTGTAGGAATTAATAGGTGAGAAGAAAGGGCTCTTCCTGTTGAAGAATGAAGACGCATCGGATAAATACTGCCAGGAAGAACTGGATCGACTTTCAAAGGATTTTATGGAAAATATCTCAACATTTTCTGTTCCTGGGGGACACAGGCTCTACATGGACATGAGGGAGAAGATTGAGCATGACTACTGGCAGGTTCCCAGGAAAGGGGTGAAGGTGAGGAGCAGGGAGCATGGGAATGGGGTGAAGGTGAGGAGTGGAGAGCATAGGAATGGGGTGAAAGTGAGGAACAGGGAGCACAGAAACGGAGTGAAAGTGAGGAGCAGGGAGCACAGGAACAGGGTGAAGGTGAGGAGGGAGAGCATGGGAATGGGGTGAAAATGAGGAGCAGGGAGCACGGGAATGGGGTGAAGGTGAGGAGCATGGAGCACAGGAATGGGGTGAAGGTAAGGAGCAGGGAGCACAGGAACGGGGTGAGGTGAGGAGCAGGGAGCACAGGAACGGGGTGAAGGTAAAGAGCAGGGAGCACAGGAACGGGGTGTAGGTGAAGAGCGGGGAGTATGGGATCTTATCACAGAGGGAATGACATGCCATAAAACATGAACACACAACACTGCTTAAGAAGAGTAAGCAAACATGAAGATAGCCTGGCACCTTTAGCTTTGTGTTGGTGTTGGTGACCAAAACCAGGGATTTGTAAAGCAAGGCAAGTGCTTTACCTTCAAGTTTCTTTACCAGAACCATGCTTAGGGCAAAATGGCTGCTATTCAGTATGAATTCTTAGAAGTATTCACATAAAGAATTCTGAGTTATTAGTCTGTCAGGGTGGTCTACCTATGAAGTAGTAAGTATAACAACACAGCTAAAATGTTACTCTGTTATTGCCAGTGATACTATTGCAAGAATTTTCTTTAGACTTTTATTTAGTTATTTTAATGCTCTGAGCAATGCCCCTACTACTGTGGACAGTCACACATCTGTACCACAAGGCCTGGCAGCTAAAGTGACTTGCCTATGAATACACCCAGCAAGAGCAGAAGGAAGTGGTTCCCATGCAATCGTGCAGTATTCTACACTGGGATATAATATATGAAGGAATCATACGTTGTAGCATGCATAGATGCAAATGACATGGATGCAGGCATCTTTAGCAGAGGTTACTGGAGGGAGCCACAGAGCAAGAAGTATCCAGCACCACTGAAGAGCCTGGGCCATCTGCAGGCTTCACTATGGCCTTTACAGTGAGGCACAGTGAGGACTCTGTTGAGTCTCACTGGTACTCTCCAAGGATTTATCAGGGTTCTTTGCTCCCTCTTGGCCCTGCAGGCAAGTGAAGTCTTCCAGAGGTTTCTGCAGTCACAGGCCATTATCGAGAGTTCCATCCTGCAGGCAGATACAGCCCTCACTGCTGGGGAGAAGGCCATTGCAGGTACAGGAACATGTCTCTTGGTTCTCAGAAGAGGTCAGATTCCAACCATGGCTTCCTGATAGAAGCCACAGTAAACCTGTGACAAGATCTTTCTGTGGATGCCCACTCGGGAAGCCACAGGCAGTCCTGGCTGTGTTTCAGTCACATGGGCAGGGTATCTCCCATCATACTTACAAACACGCTCTCCATGGTGTGGACCAGGGTGGAGTTTGGTTTCCTGTGCTCCCTTCCAGATTTGAATAGCTCTCTGGATTCTGGAATGTGGACATTTTACTTGACCTATCACTTTCTTCTCTCCCTGAATCTTCCTGGGACAGAGGAGCATGCTCGGAAGGAGGCTGCTGAGAAGGAGCAGGAGCGGCTAAGACAGAAGCAGAAGGAGCAGCAGCAGTTGATGGAGGCTCAAGAGAAAAGTCACAAGGAAAACCTAGAGCAACTGAGAACGAAGCTGGTGCAGGAGAGAGAGCAGCTCATCAAAGACCAGAACGTGATGCTGGAGAAGCAACTGCAGGTGGGACTCCTCATCTCTCTGGTGGTTCTCATACACCAGGCAGGGGGGAGAAAGTTGTCAGCCAGGTCATGGGAGAAACATGATCATAATCTGTTATTGCTGTTATTCCCCCATGTGTTATTTTTCGTGTAGTCTTTGAATTTGGCTCTTTATGTAGACTCTGGTGACATCAGGTTTTCTGTTGCTCCTTCAGGGTTTTAATGACTACAGTGGTTTGGCTTACAGATTTGGGATATTTAAAAATGATCTTATGAGGGTTCACTAAACAAACTTCCCAACCGGACAGTGTAATAATGCAACTGGTCTAGGTTGTCCGGTTCATCAGGCACCTGACTGCCCCCCACAACACCACCCACCGAACTCCAACCTCCCCAGGATGATCTATGCTGATGATCTGTGATCTATTAAACTGAAGGAAAAGTTCAGTCTGAAAGACACAGTGAACCGGCAGCTTCTGCAGGTTCTGTAGCTGTCCCCAGGGTAGACAGCCTGCTTGAAGAAGCACACGACATCGGAGAGCTTCCCATTGTCCATCTGCAAGTGAGATGGTAATCAGCTTCTTAATCATCCAGTGAGTTGCCACCATCTGCATGATGTAGTTGTCACACTGTCTCCGTGGGTTGAGCTCTTGTGCAATCAGGCCAGTGGCATTTTTACGGGCATGAGTGTAAGCGTGTCTTCACAACTCTGCTAGCATCACAGCCGAAACAAACACGGTGGATCAAGATTCGTAACATTTCAACTCTGCTTCCTCGTAATGTGTAGGTCTAACTTTGGTGTATCTTCTTCATGGTAAGGGAAAGTTTTTATGAGCACGCTGAGGACCGCTTGCTAAAGTTTTGAAACTATAAGCCGTACAATGTGGGGACTTGACAATATTTACTTCTCTGTCACATTCGCTGTTTTAGGATCAAAAGGCTTTCCTTGAGGAAGGGTTTAAGAAGAAAGCAGAGGGAATGAGCAGAGAGATACAGCAACTGAGACGTAACATTGAGGATATGAGACGAAACAGCGGCTCCTTTGTGGACCATATCGTACAAGGATTTGCTACAGTCGTTTTCTCTCCCGTTATACTGGCTGCAGAGGCTATAAGAGGCGTTGTTTCATGTTTGAGGAAATTATAGATGGTGATACACACTTTGTTTTATTTTGAAGCTGCCTGTTTTCAGTTTTCACTCAGCGAAGTTTAAACATAAAAGTACTGATTAGAGAACATCTGTGCCCCGCCCACGTGAGATAGAACATACCCCTACATGTCTGCACAGGCAATGCTTGCCTTGAGAGAACACATTTTTGAAACCATTCCCATGGAAGCTATGCGATTAGTCATTACATGCGATTACTGTTGGCCAATTTGACTGGATATAGAATCGGCTAGGAGACAAAGTTTTCCACACTCCTATGAGAACCATGTAGCCCAGGTTAGCTTGTGTATCTCAGGTTAATATGGTAGGGAACCCCTCCCACGTGTGTGCAGCACCATTCCTGCAGACTGAAGACACAGTAGAAAGAAGAAAGCAAACCATCCCTACCACTTGTTGCTTCCTGACTGTGGCCATGTAACCAGCCAGCCTCGACTTCTCTCAGAATGCATTCCCCAGTCTTGGCAGAATGTATCATCACGATACATGGACCACAACAAGCCCTTTATTAAGTTGCTTTTGTGAGGGTATTTTGTCACAGCGAGAGGCAAAGTTATTGATACCATAATGGTGATATGCCTGGAAACTACTTAAACATCATTAAGTCAGATTGGCAACAAATTTTAATATGACTTGATCCTGGAGTACTATATAGTCAAGAAAAATAATGTCAATCAAGTTATCTGTATAATGGTCTCCATTGAGCTTAAAGATATCTTAGAAAATAAAGTCATAACACCATACAACTGTGTTGATTATTATTAGAAATGTTACTATCCCATGCAACACACAAGAACACAAATGAAGTACCCTTTGGAAGATTAATAAAAAGCCAGATCTATTGGCTTCATTTAGGGAGAACAAGTTGGAGTGAAAAGTTGAAGAGCTGCATGCATTCCAAGATGTACGTGGTCTTACATGTTTCATGAGGAGTGCAGGGAAAGCGTATTTACATTTTAAGATAGTGACAATAAGTTAAAATTCACCACTGTAGGATGAAATCTCTGCTTCTAGAAATGGGAGAAGCCGCTAGAAGGCACCCAAGCCCAAGCCTTGAGTACCTTGGAAGCGTAACATTTGCATTAATGACATTTTCCTTTGTGGCTTTGCTTTTTTGAAAGTAATTTAAATGATGCATTCTATGTAAACCAATACACCAAAATATTATTTCCGCAGGCAGTCAGTACAGTTTATGCCATTTTTAACATCACATTTATTATTTATTTGCAAAGTGACAGGGAACTGTATCAAAAGAGAAATGAGAGTCTAGAGTACCAGAGAACCCATGGGGTAAGTGGGAGGTGGACAGCTCAGGGATGGCTCAGTGGACAAGAATACACGATGCTCATCCAGGGAAGCGTGATTCGCAACAGCCACATGGGGCAGGCAACAGCCACCTGTAAGTCTAACCCCAAGGGATCTGACTTCCTTTTTGGACCCCCAAGGGCCACCGGTACTTCTATCATTTATCCCCAGCTTACCCATACACATACTTAAAAATAAGTTTTTAAAGGAATATACTATTAACATTGATAATGGGCCATATGAGTGGTGAGACTCAAGGACCCTTATTAGTGCATTTATGAATATAATGTATTTAGGGTGTATTCACCCCCAGCTTCTCAAATTCCCCTCCCACCTTCATGTCTTCTCCTCCTCCTCCACGTCTTCCTCTTTCTTCTTACTCTGAATAAATTAATGCTGGCCTCATGTCCCTGGGTATAAGACACTATCTACCAGATCATGGACAATTTACTATGACCCACAGGCCCATAAAAATCACACTCTCCCAGTGACCAGATATCAACTGCTAGTAGTTCCTCAGCTAGGGATGGGGTCTCATGACCTCATTGCCTCTCCATGCTGGGTGTGGACTGGCTTGATAGTGTGTATATCTTGTGCCAACAACCATACCTACCACTTCCTCTCTCTTCATGCCGTATAAGATGTCATATTCAAAAGAATGACCTGTGTAAAGGAGAGATCATGGTGGTGGTCTATTGGGAGCCATTTTGTTTGCTTCTGTGAAAGCCTTGCTTGCCAGGCACAGTCAAGGCACTCAGGGTCTGCTGGCAGATTTCCTGGCCTGCTGACTCACGGAACAATAAGAAGAAATACACTTGAGGCTCAAGGCAAGGGGCTGAACATTCTATTAACCTTGATGGAAGGAACAGGGAAGCCTCTGGATGGGAAGAGATATCCTGTGTGTTCATCAGCCATTGTTTCTGCTACCTTGTGACTTTGTTTCCCACGGTACTGTGGGATATAAGAAGGCCAAGAAAAATAAACTTGAGGCTCGGCCCTTCCGATTCTAAGACTTGTCTCTGAGTCTTCTTTCTGTCTGTCTTTCCGATTCTGTCTGTCTTTCCGATAGTTATTCTCACTTCACCTTCAGAGACTGCTCAACTTTCTGCTGGCAGGACTGGCACACTCTTTAATTTGGGTAGTTACTTCACTGCGGTGGCCAGAAACATGTCTTCTCAGAACTAGATCCTTGATAGGGAATGAGAGTTACAGGAACATTCAGAAAAAAGAAAAAAAGTTTGACCAAGTATAATGTCAGATGTGATCCTGACAATTTAATGCATAACATTAAGCATCAGGCCTTGTTAATATTTAGGATTGCAGTCTGGTGCTTAAAAATGGTTTTGGAAAAGTGAAACTACAAGAGCTAAGACGTCAGTGTGCTGGGTTGGTTAATACGTGGCTATTGAAGCGACTGTAAATGACAATAATAGTTATAGGAAGAAAAATGGGACAAGTCTAGTGTCATTCACCAGTGAGGAATGGAAGAACAGTGGCTTTCCTGAGGATAACATGAGGAAGGAGGATGGACGTCTACGATGACTGAGATACTTCAAGACGGAGAGGAGAAGAGCTGTGAACTGTGAAAGCAGAACAGGGGGCTCTACTGTGTGTTTAGATAGAAGGAAGGTAGAATTTCCAGGGTTTGTTTTAGATAATTTTCAGGAAGTGAAACTGTCAAAGGACCAAGAAGTTTCTATTGTGCCCAAATCCACAAGAAAAAAGTGTGCTGGTGATGGGTGTTCTCCCAAAGGCATGGGGGAGGTAATTGTGAAAGATCTATCCTGACTTCAAACATGTCAGTCTTTAAAAACTCAGGAGGTAGACACATTGTGAATCCCAGTGTATCCACTGAGATGTCACCAGTTCTTAAACATATACTCTCTACATCTCAGACCCACACACACACACACACACACACACACACACACCCCTCTTTCCTGACCTGCAGTGGTGGTAAGCAGAGAATATCTCCAGCTGGGTTCTCAGCAACCCTCTCTAAGAATGAAGTAGGCAGATAGCAAAGCAAATTTAACTTTATTTTGTTACTATTCAGTGGACATTAAATCCAATTAAACATCTGTTGCCACATCAAGACATAAGTGTACTTATTGCGGTTGAGGTCATCCTACCTGGCCAGTCATTACTGTGATCATGGGATATATATATGTATTAAACTGAGTTATGCTACATGGGATGATAACACCCCCACCTCAAGACTCATAGACAGTCTAACAAAGGTGTTTGGTTACTAACTCAGGTTTAACCACCTTAAATGGAATAAAACTGATTACCACAGGGATTCAACAATTCATATGGAGTGGATTTGAACTCTTGGGAGCGTGGCTGTGAGCAGAGACCCAGTACTACTCTGAGAAGTGTGATGGTATCCCTGGTCTCTTATGCAGGAAGTCTGGATCTTTAAATGAGTTCTTGTCTGTGGACAACAGGAATAGCAGCAAAAGCTGAGGCAGGAGACTGTCCCCTGGCCTGTAATTGTAAGACAAGTCCTGAATGTTGGCTCCAGTGAGCTTTAGGTAGAGGCAGAAGCCTTAGGCTCAGGGGTACTTTTTCTCAGGTTTAGTCTGTGCCTAGTCAGTTTTTTTTCCTGAAAAAAAAATTTATATGTATTCATTCATTTATATGCATGCATGCGTATACACATGCCATGGTGTAAGATGTGCCAGTCAGAAGATAGCTTTCATGATCAGCTGGGCCCAGATTGAATATGACCCATATAAAGGAAGTAAGACCAAGCAGGGAAGACTGTCCAAGCCTAAGCCCTCTGCAGATACTTGTCAAAAGTTTCTAGCAGTTCTGGGTGCTGCTGTGTGCCCTGGCCAGTGGGGTGTTCAACGCAGACCTAAGGAGGGGACTGGCGAATGAAGAGACGAGACACAAGGACGAGAGCAAGACCGGATGTCTGATCAAGCTGCAAAGAATTTTATTTCTCACCAGATATATATAATAAAAAAGAAGGAAGCTTAAACAAAGTAACCAAGACAAAGCAACAGGGGTGGGGAAGTTCCAAGGACTTACAGACTCCTAGCCAACAGGACATGTTACCAAGGCAACTATCTGTTTTCTGCTAACCACCTAACCATAAAGGAGTCACCTATTCTCTGGGAAGGAATTCATCCCTTAGGAGACAGAAGCCTAAACAAAAGCTTAGGCCCATAGCTACTTTAGGCCTATAGCTACTACAAAATGGCGTTAGCTAAGCCAAGGAAATTCTTATTTCTATCGACTCCCAGCATCCGTGGCCCTTGCAACCTTCTGCTTGCTGCTTCCTTCCATAGTGCAGGATTTTGCTCGGCCTGGGCTTTTGTTTCTTCTGATGTAGCTGCTGCCACTGTACTGATGGTGCTCTGTGGTTGACTTGAAGAGTTCTAGCTTGCCTTCCAGCTGTCAGAAAGGTGTTAGAAAGCTCAAGGTAGGACTATTGACTGCTTTTATTCCTGGCAATGTACATAGCACTATGGGAGGAAATCCTCAGGGGGGAGGCTGCCATGTTAGAGGAATTTCATAAGACCTCCACCTAGAGGAAGAACTAGAGGCAATCAATGCTGCTGAGAGGGAGAATCAATGTTCTCCAAGTAGGAGCCCCCTATTTGATTATCCAATCATAAGTGGTCAGCCCGAAATACATATACATACAGCAATACCAAATAGACTTGGTAGATCACATGCACATGTGTACATGCACACAAATGTGTTTTTACATCCCTTCAGAGAAAGACACCCTGTTGAGTAGGTATGGAAACTACTTCTAGTCGTTTCCTGCAAACTTCTGAGGAACTCTCAGTTTGCTAAAGGTCCCAAACTATGTGACTTTTTTGTTTTTTATAGCATGCCTCATTGATCAAAGTATGGCCTAACCAGATTATATCTTTCTTCCTTACTTGTTGGTGTTTAGCAGCTATGCTGAGGTCTTCAGTCCTTGGACTGAAGTTTTGAATAGAATGTGTTACTCTTCAAGATAAATCAGTAATTTCTTAACAACAAGAATGGGTAAGTTCTCAGGTCATTAGAAATAGCACATGACTTCAATTATATTTCAAACCATTGAGTTTCTTCATAATAAGTGTACCAAAATGTTAGTTCAATACTTCCCAAGGTCAAGCCAAACTCCAATGGCAGCTAACTCTACCCATGTTAAACAATGCCCGGTGTGCACATAGTCACCTTCAATATCATATATACAGCCACAACAGAGCTATGTCTTACTTATATGCTACTAAGGGTCTTGAAAGGCTGAATCTACTTTCATTTTCTCTGGCATAGTTACTCCAGATTTCCCGTTTTATCTTCAGTGGATTCTGCTGGCTTTCTGTGGGAAAATATGAAGGTGCCTGAAATGGAAGAGCATGGAAATCCAGCTCAGACAGAAACCGGAAGTGTCAAGAGCTGTTTGTCCAAGAGGCTAACTTCTAAGCTGACATTTGTTCTGCCCAAACAAACCCGAAGCCCATAGCAGACTCTGTAAAACCCTTTCATATGATGAAACCAATAACCCAACATCACTTCGGTGGGTGCTGTCAGATCACATTCTGCCTCCAGGACCTTTCTCATGGACTTCCTTGCTGTCTTAGGTTTTACTGCTGTGAACAGACACCATGACCAAAGCAAATCTTATAAAGGACAACATTTAATTGGAGCTGGCTTACAGGTTCAGAGGTTCAGTCCATTAAAATCAAGGTGGGAGCATGGCAGTGTCCAGGCAGGCATGGTGCAAGAGGAGCTGAGAGCTCTACATCTTCATCTGAAAATTGCTAGCAGAATACTGACTTCCAGGCAGCTAAGGTTAGGATCTTAAAGCCCACAGCCATAGTGACACACCTCCTCCAACAAGGCCACACCTCCTCAGAGGCCACACCCACTCTGACAAGGTCACACCCATTCCAACAAGGCTACACCCACTCCAAACAAGGCCACACCCACAGTGACACACCTGTTCCAACAAGGCCATGCCTACTCCAACAAGGCCACACCTCCTAATAGTGCCACTCCCTGGGCCTAGCATATTCAAACCATCACACTGGCAGAGGCAGTGTTTGCTTGAAAAGGAAGCCTGTAACATTGCAAGACTGCTCAGTGTAACTCCCTTTCCCTCATCCTCAGGAGGCAACCCCAGAGCTGAAAGCTTCAACATGTCCACAGAGTATAAATTTTTACTCTTCAGATGGAAGCATTCTGTCTTAACCACCTAGTATTTAAAAAAATACTCTATGGCATAGTTATCTGAAAATAATCATGATACAAACATTCTAGAGCAATCCAAAGTTTTCTGTTCTTACATCTTCACTAACGCAAAGCTCAGAACCAGGAATCAAGGTCACAGGGCTATGTGAGCCTCCTTTTTAAATCATATTTCTGTGTGGTACTGTGTATTGAGTATTTTATTGTAGCACGTTATTCAGTACTTTGGTGTGTTCTGTACAGAAATAGGTATTCGAAAATATTCATGTCTTAGTAACTTTCAAGTACTGTACTAAGGGACCATGACCAAGGCAATGTTCAGAAGAAAGAATTTATTGGAGAGTTATAGTTTCAGAGGGTGATTCCATGACCATGATTACAGGGAACATGGACACAGGCAAGCAGGCATGCCCTGGAGCAGTAGCTGAGAGCTTACCTCTGATCCACAAGCACAAGGCAGAGAGAAAGAGCTATATGGGAATGTGAGTCTTTTAAAACCTCAAAGCCCACCCCGGTGACACATCTCCTCCAACAAGGCCACACCCCCTAATCCTCCTCAAACAGTTCCACCAACTGGGGACCAAGCATTCAAATCCATTAGCCTAAGGGAGCCATTCTTGTTTAAATCACCACAATTCACAGATCATATTAAAATGTGTGTGTTCATGCTTACAACTTCTCAGATAAATTGGTGGCATCGTGTGTCTCTCTATGTATGAAGGTTCCCATTTGATGAAATAGCATTAATTCAAAAAAATATCAAAACTCATTTTTCTTCAGTAAAGTCACATAAGTGATTTCTTTTAAAAACTTTGTTTAGGCCGGGCAGTGGTGGTACATGCCTTTAATTCCAGCACTCAGGAGGCAGACACAGGTGGATTTCTGAGTTCGAGGCCAGCCTGGTCTACAGAGTGAGTTCCAGGACAAACAGGGCTACACAGAGAAACCCTGTCTCGAAAAACAAAACAAAACAAAAAATCCCCAAAAACAAAAAACCCAAAAACATTGTTTAGATTTACCTTTTATTTTATGTATATGGATGCTTATCCTATATACATGTATGTGGGATTACATGATGCTTATCCTATATACATGTATGTGGGATTACATGATGCTTATTCTATATATATGTACATAGGATTATATGTATGTTTGGTGCCTTTGGAGTCCAGTAAAGGGCTTCAGATGTCCTGGAATTAGAATAATAGATGGTTGTAAGCCTCCGGGTGTGCTGGGGGACAGAACTCATGTCCCCTCTGCAAGAGCAAATGCTCTTAACCTTTGACCATCTCTGTACCTCTAATAGAGAAGTTATTTCTTAAGAAGACCATTGGGAGTTTTAACCATGCCAAAGGAAGTGCCAACTTACAAGGTCTTGAAAATATTCATATGCTTCACGATTTTAAATGAACACAGTGTGGCTTAGCCTGCTAACTCAGTATCTTTTCCCCTTGAATTTTATGTTAACGTGGAATTTTTTTGTTGTTGTTGTTGACCACTTCGATGATTTTAGAATGTTGATAATTTGTTTTCTATCAGTTTATTAATTATCTGAGAATTTCATACAATCGATTTTGATCCCATCTCTTTCCCCACCCACCCAACTTCATATCTTTTCTCTCAAACTCATTACAGACAGTTTGTTCTGCCCATATAGTCCACGGAGTATATATAGCCTTCTCTAGAGGGTGGTCATCCCACCAGAGGCTGCAACATTTAAGAAGAAAAATCTGACTCTTTCCCCCAGGAGCTATGACTCCTTAGCTAGGGGTGAAACTGTGTGTTCCTATTTCCACTCCACGCTGGAATTCATTCTGGCCTGGACCAACTGCGGTGATAATCTTATGTTTAATGTTAGGGAAAAGTGGAAGAAGTGTGAACATGCAGGGTATGACAGCCATGCATGGTTTCATGTCTTTTGGTGCTAGGATTAGAAATCCCATAAACAGGATAAACATATAAATAACAGACAATTGTTTTTTAGCTTTGGACGTCAAAATCAGAGTGCTAGCATACTGGTATCTGGTGAGATGTCACCTAGGTTAATGACCACTGACTTATGGTGTCTCCTCACACCATGGAAGGGCCAGTGAGTTGTTAGGGGAGCATTTTGTAAGAACAGCAACTCCAGACACAAGAGCTCTGCACCCGCCACTTAAACATCTCATGAAAGGCTCCACATCCTGTGGAGTAGAGTCCAAGGACTGGGTTTTTGAGGAAGGCAAACGTTTACTCCATTTCAGTAAGTGTTTGTGATCTTAGACTCAATCTCAGAGCCATGGATCTTACTGAGTTAGAGATTTGATATTTATATATCTGTTCACAGTGTTCACAAAGGACCGGGGACTCAGGTGACCACCTAGATGGATGCCATCAGTAGTGGAGCAGTTGTGATCGAAAAGTTGTTTCTAACACAGAAGTGTTAGAACTTCTATCACTGTTGCTGGTCCAGGCCAGATGGAAGGGGGCACCGAGTTACACTTTTAGCTAAGGAGTCATAGCCACTGGTGGGGGTGGGGTGGGGGGAAGTCAGGGTTTGATTTTTTAATGTTGCAGCCTCTGGTGGAATGATCACCCTCCAGTGAATGCTTTACACCCAAGAGAGTATGGGCAGCACAAACTATACTTAGTGCCTTGTCTGGGTGATGTGGTGACAAACTCTTGGCCCCACATGAGAACTCAGCAGCTGTGCAGAAGGCCCAGTGACTGAGGCTCCCACAGACATGCTCTGGCAGCTGCTGCTGCTCACACAGCCTGTGAGAAGGAAGCCATTACTGCCTTCTTAGTTGTGAATAAGCCACATTTTTGATCCTTGTCTTATTCCAAGTCTTAATACACTAGAATATGCTTTTCACAAGAAGTAGTCAAACTGACTTTTCTTCTAGGTTCTTTGAAAGTTCCTTTCCGTTTTTTTCCACTTGGTCACATCTCTGTACATTTTCCTCGTAGAATCAGTAGCAGATAAGGAGGGGATTTATGCAGAAGAATGAAGAGACATCTGTGAACACTGAGGGAGAGCTAGATCAGCTTCAGGGGCTCTAACAGAGAGTATTCAGCCCCAATGGCTTCAGGGCCTGGAGGTCATGAGGGAGAAGACTGAGCATGACTATTGGAGGGTGTTCAAGAAAGACTGAAGGTAAAGAGCTGGGAGCATGGGTGAGGAGCGAGAGAGGGGCAGGGAGCATGGGGAAAGAGTGAGGGTGAAGAGCAGGGAGCATGGGAGAGGAATGAGAGTGAAGAGTAGGGAGCATGGGAGAGGAGTGAGGGTGAGGAGGAGGGAGCACGGTAGAGGAGTGAGAGTGAAGAGCAGGGAGCACAGGAGAGGAGTGAGGGTAGAACAGGGAGCACGGGAGAGGAGTGAGAGTGAAGAGTAGGGAGCATGGGAGAGGAGTGAGGGTGAGGAGGAGGGAGCACGGTAGAGGAGTGAGAGTGAAGAGTAGGGAGCACAGGAGAGGAGTGAGGGTGAGGAACAGGGAGCATGGGAGAGGAGTGAGAGTGAAGAGTAGGGAGCACGGGAGAGGAGTGAGAGTGAAGAGTAGGGAGCACGGGAGAGGAGTGAGGGTGAGGAGCAGGGAGCACGGGAG
>JADRCH010000035.1:8411763-8441815 GCA_019843965.1 Rhynchomys soricoides | reverse complement strand
GGGAGAGGAGTGAGGGTGAGGAGCAGGGAGCACGGGAGAGGAGTGAGAGTGAGGAGGAGGGAGCACGGAAGAGGAGTGAGGGTGAGGAACAAGGAACACAGAAGCCCTGAGGGAGCTTGAGGAGGTGTCTGATGATGTGGACACACTGCAGCACTTGAAAAACCCAAGAAAACAAGGCGCCTTCGCCTCTTTTCAATGTTGGGAATCCAACTCAGGGACCTGCAATGCTGTCCTATGACATCACCCCAGATCGACCTTTCGTGTATGTACATGTGTGCACTGTGCATGTGCATGTGTGGGTGTGGATGTCGGTGCACTGTAATGTATGTGCATGTGTGTGAACATGTGTGTGTGTGTGTGCTTGTGTGTGCAGCAGGCCTGTCTACATGCAGTTGAAGTATAGAAAAGACTTTAAGGATGCCCTACATACACCTGTCACGAAATCGTGAGTCTAGGGGAGTCACCCTCCAAACCGAATGCACGTCCAGCTCAGCAGGGTTGCTCTGCAGCCAGAGAGACAATCCTGACAGAGCTCCGCCCCTGAAAGGCATTTCCTGGAATGTGGTTCTGATGAAAATGGAAAGCAGCTGAGCTCTTCTGTACTGAGTCATTTCTAGGAACTCGGTTGGTTTTTGTGTCAGCAAAATAGCAAAGGGACCTTTTAAGGCTCCAAAAGAGCCTTACAAGGCACGAAGGCAATTACTCCTGTGGTTATTTTCTTATTTTGTAAAAAGTCTCTCTCTCTCCTCTGTCTCAGTTTCTTTCTCGTTGTCTCTGTCTCTATGTGTGTGTGTGCATACATGTTTGTGTGAGCGAGTCCATGTTCATGTGTGTAACGTGAGCACATGTGCGCCACACTGTGGTGGAGTTCCTTGTTCTCCATGCTGTGTGAGGCAGGGTACCTCTTGTTTCTCAGCATTTTTTCTGCCTCTGTCATGTGCCTTGCCACACTAGCTCTGAGACTGCATATTCACACTACAGCACATGGTTTTCACATGGGGATCTAAACTCAGGTCCTCAGGTTTGAATGACCAGGGACCTACAAACTGAGCTATGTGTCCACACCCCTGGTACTTCTGTAGTGCTTTTAGACACCGCATTTCCCCACTGTCATGCCTATGTGTCACGTAGGCTTCCTGGCATGGATGGTGGTTTTGGCTGAAAATTTCACCGAAGTCTCACAACTGTCGGTGTGACTCTTCAAGGCCTGCTATCTCCCTGACCTCCATAATGCATGGCCCCATAGGGCTCCCAAAGTCAGCGTGGCTGTGTGATTTTCAGCTGTCTGAGTTCTCGAACAGTCTCCCTGTCATCTGTCAGAGAAGAGCTCCTGGGAAAACATAGTAAAAAGGCAAAACCAGAGGCTTATTGTTTTAAGACAGTGAAAATTCTTGACCAAAAGGGTTGTAAAAAGAGATTTATGCTGGGCAGTGGTGGCGCACGCCTTTAATCCCAGCACTCAGGAGACAGAGGCAGGCGGATTTCTGAGTTTGAGGCCAGCCTAGTCTACAGAGTGAATTCCAGGACAGCCAGGGCTACACAGAGAAACCCTGTCCCGACATACCCTTGGAGTAGGGCAGGGGCATAAGTCAGAATATAAATACCAGAAGAGACCTGCACAACGAGAGGGCAACACCAACGTACCATTCGAGGATGTTTTCATGGTCGACAAGAGTGGGAGAATAAGATAAAGGAGAGGTTGTACCCAGGTGTAAGGGGGTGAGAGCCCGTGGGTTCCCTAAATTGTGACAGAGCTGTTAGAAAAATGATAATCCAGACCTTCAGTGAGATTCCCACACTCACCTTTGAGTTTTGGGGTCTCCCATTTGGGAGTGGGGTTCCCACAAAGTACTGAACCCAGTTTTGTGTCAGGTGAAGGCACTGTTACCAAGGCCATGGCCACACTCCTGAGCACAGCAAGGTTCCTGCTGTAGTAGGCTTCAGATCAGGGCCCAGCAGCTTCTGAGTCTGCTTTTGAGCTCACTCAAGCACCACAGGAAAATGAAGGAGCCTTTGGTTTGCCTTTTCTTTTGATGGGCAGGCACTTTGAGACTGCATGTTCACGTTAGAATCGACTTGGTCTCAGTAGATGAATGAGTCCGTGGGAAACAGGCGTGTTAGCGGACCTCTGAGAGCAACATCCTAGGAAGGGGTGGGCAAGCCTATCACAGGGATGCTGGACTCTGCTTGGAACTGGCTCTATCTGTGGGGTGAAACTGCCTGTTGAGGGAAAAAAGTGCTTTGCTAGACTCCTTCTGTTCTCACAGAAGTCCGTGGAAACAAACCAGGATAGGAAAGAGAGAGAGAGAGAGAGAGAGAGAAGCTTCTCTCTCTCACACACACACCCCAAACAGACACAGACACCCCCCCAACCCCATAAAAACACAAACAGAGCAACATGAGGTAAAGTATCTACACAAATACCACTGATCTCCTTTTGTGTTGGCCATTATATGCCAGGCATGTGTCCTACCCATAAGCGTGGTTTATTACCCACTGACTCCTTTGGAGAAAACATATTTTTCCTCTGCAAGCAGTTGTCAGTTGGAGATACCTTCTCGGTTAAGCATGGAGCCTGTGTTCACGTCCCATCTCAGCACTGGGCTCCTCTCTGACTTGCACCTGTGCAGGTCCTGTGCATGCTTCCACCGTCTCTGTGAGTTTATATGTGTGTTGGTCTTGTGTCTGAAAGACATTTGTTTCCTGGTGTCTTCCATCACCTCTGGATCTTAAAATCTTTCCACCTCCTTTTCCACAGAGCTCCCTGAACCCTGAGGAGAGGGGTTTGATACAGATATCCCATTTAGGACTCAGAGTTCCAAAGTCTCTCACTGTCTGCCCACTGATCAGTTGTAGGTCTCTGTGTTGATTTCCATCTACTGCAAGAGGAAGCATCTCTGATGTGGACTGAACAAGGCACTGATCCATGGGTAAAGTAGTATGTCACAAGGAGTCACTTTATTGCTATGTTCTTATGTCAGAGCATCAGTATTTGGCTTTCCTCTAGGCCTATGGCATAACAATCCAGGTTCTTGGTCTCTTTAGTAATGCCATGTGTAGGCTCCATCTCACTGAGTAGGCCTTAAACCCAATGAAAAAGTGAATGGTTACACCTAAGTGCACAACCCACAGTACTGTAATCATGGTTGATATTATTAACTCAACACGGATATGGATAAACCCAGTGACTGAATGCTGAATGCTGAATGGCCTTCCTACTTCTCAGCTGGGAGTTAGAGCCCTGTGAGAAGGGTGATACTCCAGGCTGAGTTCTAAGTCAGTCATGTAACCGCAGAAGGGAAGTGACTCAATTAAAAACCTACAAAAGTAAAATGATGAGGGTGGTGTGGGGGGAGAGAGAGGAAGAGACACAGAGAGAGACACACAGAGAGATACAGAGAGAGATAAAGAGAGAGACAGAGAGACACACTGAGAGAAACACACAGAGAAAGAGACAGAGAGACAGAGGCACACACAAGGGGAGAGAGAAAGAGAAAGAGAGAGAGGGAGAAGGAAGAGGAGGAGGAGGAGGAGGAGGAGGAGGAGGAGGAGGAGGAGGAGGAGGAGGAAAAACAGTTTAGTGCTGCATCACTGATCTGGGTTCAGAGGGAACTTGCTCCAGGCTCTTGTTCCCAAGACAAATGCAGTGCATTGGAGACATGGCTAGAAACAGACCTGGAGCAGTTTATAAAGAGAGCAGAAGCACTCCCAGGAAAGGGAGTGGGCAGTGAGCTGGGAAAGAGCTCCGACTCCTGAGTCATGAGCTACCCAGCTCTTTGTACAGCCTTCATGGAATAGCTGCCTCTCCCATGGAGATTCTAAGGTCATTTCCCACCGGGGCTCAGTCTTCCTTTGGAAGTTGGCTTCCCTCCTTTGCTGATCTTGAGAGCTCAATCTCTTGGTCCTGTTCTCCTGCCACAGCTGGGATCCAGGGCTATTCAGAAGGCAGCTATGACCTGGGCACAAGCAAGGAAACCGCTCTGCTTCCTCCCTGACCAGCCTCCCTGCTCTTCCTACGCTTTTCTTCCATGTAGGACTGTATCCTTGGACCTATCCTTGAGTCAAAATAAGTCCTCCCTTAAAATGCCATGGTTCTCAGAGACAACACGAGTAACATCACACTGTTCATTGTGTCTGAACTGCCCAAAAGCTCTCCCTCTGTGTTAAAACTTTCATCTACTTTCTGCCAAGCCTGATAATGTGAGCTGTTTGGGAACTTACAATGGGAAGAGAGAAGAAACTTCTGCAGTAATGTCTTCTGCTCTGAACTGCACAGCATGTGTACACACACCACCTGGCACACAACGAATAGAAACCTGTGTACCATTTAATTTACTGAATATATGGTTAGGAGTCACTTTACTGAGACATAAGCAGGTTTGGGGGCACTCTTCTATAACTAGCTTTGGGCCTCCTATCTCTAATTTTCAGAGGTGAGTGCCTCCTTCTCCCACATGTCTGTTCAGAATTTGAAATACCCTAAGAACTGAGGGAAATATCACAGTTTCCCCCATAAGAACTTCAAACATCAGGGCAGGGAGGAATGAAGCAGCATGATTAACTGTACTTACATTGGAAATACTATAGGAAAGGGAGGCATGTGGAGGAGGCAGGTGTGGAGGAGGCAGGTGTGAAGGAGGCAGGTGTGGAGGAGGCAGGTGTGGAGGAGGCAGGTGTGGAGGAGGCAGGTGTGGAGGAGGCAGGCGTAGAGGAGGCAGGTGTGGAGGAGGCAGGTGCGAAGGAGGCAGGTGTGGAGGTGGCAGGTGTGGAGGAGGCAGGTGTGGAGGTGGCAGGCGTGGAGATGGCAGGCGTGGAGGAGGCAGGTCTGGAATAGCAGGGTTTTGATGAGACTCAGTAGGGAAGGTTATTTCTTCCTGGTGAAGCATGACTATTTTATCGATTTATTTCTTATTTATTTTAAAATTATTTTCATCTGCTCTGTTTCATGAGTTTTGCTTAAAACAATTAGACTTAGGGTAATATCATTAACCTTTTGGGGCAGATATGACATTCTAAACATTTCCAAAAAGTATAGTATTACAAAGACATGCTATTGTTCCTGTCCTTAAGAGTTCATCCAGGGCTGGAGAGATGACTCAGTGGTTAAGAACATTGACTATTCTCCCAGAGGTCCTGAGTTCAATTCCCAGCAACCACATGGTGGCTTACAACCATCTGTAATGAGATTCGATGCCCTCTTCAGGTGTGTCTGGAGATAGCTACAGTGTACTCACATATGTTAAATAAATAAATTTAAAGAGGAAAAAACAGGGTTCATGCAAATGAGCCTGTCAAATCACCTGGATAGGAAAATACTCCGCAAAAAGTTGTAACTTAAAACACACGTTATTCTCAGTACACGTGGTACTATTAGTGTAGTTGCTAATAGACCCTCAGTTAGAAAATGTACCTCTTACCCTTCTTTATTTCTTTTCTTGGGTGCTGTCCAAATCCCCAGCCTGCTCTCCTGATGTGAGGCACTGAGCATGCTCATTCTCTCTCTGGAGAAGCATCCCTCCCCGATTTGGGGCTTATAGACTTTTACTGTTGGTCTTCCCTGCTTTCTTGGTCCATAACTGGAAAACATGACCCACTCTCCTTCCTCTTGGTGTGCTCTTCCTCTTCTGTGTAGCTTATGGGGTTTGCAGTTTGTCTGCCCTGCTGTTCTGGAACACCGATAAAATTGTCTTCACATTTGTCCCTAAGCCTGTTCTTGGCTTCCTTTATTTATTTATTTTTGACTTTATTAAAATACTGAGTTTATTTCACATGTATATTTTTGTCTCTCTACCATTCCCACATCTGACCACCACTATTACTATGTCCTATCATAACAGTCCATGCATACTTCAAACCAAGTAAAGGGTGGAGTTCCATCCTGGAAAACTAAACAGGCATTTTAGACAACACATTCTTGGCAATTGAACCGGACGGCATTTATCAAACAGTAGGGAAAGTTCTCACTTTGCATTATAAAAAGGACAGCCAGATATCAACTGTTACAGAAATGAAGACAGGATATTTCAAAATGTTTAAACCATTTTCTTAGAGAGACTTCCTCCACTGCCTGAGATCTTGAGTAGCCTCCTGGTCAGTCATCTGGAAACAATTCTTCACATAATTAATGAACTTGGCTTCCACTTTGGGAAGAGAACCACCTTTTTCTATACTTGCTTGCATTTTTGCCTTAATGTCTTCTATAGAACTAGGTTCTTTTGGTGTTTTAGGAGTTTTTTCCTGTTTTTTGAAGGACTCTTGACCCTTTGATCTTGGTGTGGATGGTTTTAAGTCTTTTCCATTTTGGTTTGATTTTAGTGCATTTTTGCCTGGGGTATCTTGTACAGATTTCTTCACTGGAAACTTTTCTTCAGTTTCCACTTCATCAAAATCATCATCATCATCATCTTCATCATCTTCATCAAGTTTTACTTGTTTCTGTGGAACCTTGTTACCACCTCCAGGAGCAGCTCGCTTTCCAGACATGCCTAAGAGTTTTACATCCTCCTCATCTTCATCTTCTGACTCTGCATCTTCCTCTATAGCTACTAGGTGCTGCCCACTAATGTGCACAGGCCCTGAACCACACTCCAACCTTAAGACCACAGGTGGTATAATTTTGAAGCCCCCAAGGGAAACTGTTGGTTGTACAGACATTTTCAAAGTTACCAGTGTTACTTTAATTGGACTGCCTTCATAGTTCACTGCTTCTGCCTCAGTGATGTGGAATTCATCTTTTGCCCCTGCCCCTAAACTGATGATTCTTAATGATAACTGGTGCTCATTTTCATCATTATCCTCCTTAAAGTGATAGTCTTTGTCAGCCTTTAGTTCACAACTGAAAAGGGAGTTCTGGGGCCTAAGAGGGCTCATGTCCATGTCCGTCGAGTCTTCCATGAGGTGGAGGCGGACACTTCGGTGTGGGAGAAGCCGGACGGAGAACAACTGCCTGCTGTTCCACAGAACAGACACGCAGGACAGAATCACTCCTCTTGGTTTCCTTTATGTGTGGGATTTAAGAACCCACAAATGGGACCCTGTGTGCCTGGGTCACCCTACTAATAATTTTATTCCATGTGAATGAACCCGCAGTTGGTATCTGATGGCGTTCCTTCTAGGCTCTGCCCAACAGTTACTTAGCAACAGCCAGGTAGACATGGCTTGCTACAAAAGGGACGGTTTGGCCTCTCTGACTTTGATCTCCTTTGCTCTCCCTGACCCCTTTCTCCCTCTCTCCCCTCTCCCTACGTGTCCTGGCTCCTCTTCCTCTTCCTCTTCCTCCTCCTCCTCCTCTTCCTCCTCCTCCTCCTCTTCCTCTTCCTCCTCCTCCTCCTCCTCCTTCTTCTTCTCTCTCTCTCTCTCTCTCTCTCTCTCTCTGTCTTTCTTTGTCTCCTCACTTTCCCTGCCTCTAGTCCCCTCTCAACTCCCTTTTCCATGCCCCTGAATAAACTCCATTCTATACTAGACGCGTCCTATTGCTGGTACCTGGGAGATGGGGAGGGGGCCTCAGCATGGGCCTGGCTAGCTGCCCCTCTCCAGCACACCACACCGTGCTCTCTAAAACAGATCCTTGGCTTTATAAAACACACCAGTATATGCTTTCAAACGAAAGAAAATATCACCCTATTTCAAAAGGGATAAAATAAACCACGCTTAAAACAGTTACAAAAAGAAAAAAATGTCAAAAGTTTCTTCCTGCAACTATGGGCTACTTCTGTGAAAGCCTGGCAATGACATCCAAGCCTTCCGTCTGACAGCACCGTGGGAATCCCCTTAATGGTGTAGGGGATTTAACTTAACTTATTTTGTAGTTTCTGTTTCCTTTGATGTTTAGAAAACCATGTTGACTTCCATGGTGACCGGTCTCTGAGTATGATAGATCTGGGAGTTTCTAGTATTTATCAGAAACAAACACAGCTCAGTAAGGGAGGAACCCTTAGCATTCTTGCCAAGCCCTGTCCAAAGCACCTCGCTTTCACTTTCAAAACACCATGGTGCATGCAGTCCATTGTTGCTGAAACGGCTTTTACACTTTATGCGTACAAACTCATAACCTAGTGGAGAGTTACTTTTCTCTTACATTCCTAAGTAGGTCTGAGAGAACTGGGTAAGGCTAGGGTGAAAAAATGTCCCCCTTTATTGAAAATAAATTAATTTCTCTCACATAATGTACACTGATTACAGTTTCCCCTCTCAGTACTGCTATCTCCCCTCCCATTAGAAAACAAGCAGGATTCTAAGAAACAATAATAAAATAAAATGAAATAAGATAAAACAAAATGTAACACATCAGAATAGAGCAAAACAAACAGAAGGGAAAAAAAAAAACACCAAGAGAAGATACAGGAGACAGACCCACTCCTTCACACACCCGGGGACCCTGTGAGAGCAGCTTTCTTGCCAGCTTTGCACTCTGCCCGTGAAGTAAGATGAGGCGTAGGTGGGAAGAGACTGTTGTGATTTAGCTTTAAAATAGTCTATCCAGGATAGAAGGCAGCCAGGTCTGGGATGCGGAGTCCTTGTCAGAAGTTACATTGTTGCATTATCAGACAAGCAGGGCTGCTCACCCGCAGTCGGAGGGTTCACTCACTGTCTAGGTACATTTCCTTCCTGAGGCTGAGAGGCCAGCATCGTACGGACTAATTGAGATGTTAAAGTACCTCCCACCTCCTTTTCTCCCATTGCTGTATTTGAACCTCTTGGGGTTCCCAATTGCTGCTCAATGTACCCCGTTCTTTGG
Organism: Rhynchomys soricoides; assembly: GCA_019843965.1. Classification (NCBI taxonomy): domain Eukaryota; kingdom Metazoa; phylum Chordata; class Mammalia; order Rodentia; family Muridae; genus Rhynchomys; species Rhynchomys soricoides. The sequence goes on along the minus strand of JADRCH010000035.1, from coordinate 8,433,078 downwards.
AAAACCCGACAGAGCCTTTCCCGTTTGTGGCCTAAGAGCGATGCTGGTACCATTTGCCTGAGGAAGAGAAAGGAATGAGCTGCAGTGTCAGAGCGAACCCTGATAAATTCAGAACAAATGAGAAAGAAAAGGGAAAGGTGATAGGGTCAGCCCCGCCCCCAAGAGAAGCTTCCTGAGACAGAGAGGGTTGCGAGCTGCAGCGACCCCCCCAACCCCCCCAACCCCGCCCCTCCGAGGGAATGTGGGACTCATTAGAGACTGTCCTCACTCCCTGGGTCCCTTTCTGTGGCACTTTCTGTTTTCTACCCCCTTCACGTTGGGTTCTGTCTCTGATTTCTTACCTCCACACAAGCCTTAGCACGAGTGTCGTTCTTACAGGTTTCCAATGAGCTACCTAAAAATGTCTTCTCCACCCCTTTCTCCAAACGTAGACCAAAAGCAGTACCAGTAAGAGAAGCCCAAGTAAGAATAAAGGACAAAGGCAGCGGAAAGTGTCACTTAAAAGATTGGGTTTCTTCCAGGAGCCCCACTCCTGCATCGCAGAATTTTCTCTCCTAGTTCTCGGGACTTTCCTTGGCCGGAGTATCCCCCACCCGCCTTCATGAAAATTCAATCGTTTTCTTTGGAAAAATATTTTATATTATTTATATGTGTGTGCCTGAGTGGGTACAGGTGTGCACAGAGGTGAGGAGTGGGTATCACAGCCATTGGAAATGGGGGTGTAAGGCACTTGAGAGTCAGATGTGGGTGCTGGGAACCAAACCCAGGTCTTTTGCAAGAGTGGCCAGTGGTCTTAACCTCTGAGCCCTCCTTCCAGACTAGCCTGCCCCACTTTTCAAGCCAGTAGTTACACCTATGTAAACACGTATTTATTTATTTACTCCTGACTTGTAAGAAGCAGGCTGGGAGAGCTGAGTGACATCATAACATGGTTTTCCTGTGTTTATCTATCAAGTATTTAAGAGGCCATAGGGTGTGTAGCAGGGTGGAACTCCTGTCATCTGCGACTTCTATTTATTTATTTATTTGAATTTTCAGAAACTTCAGCAATACTAAGAAATCACTTGTTACCAGGTTCAGTGGGTAAAATATCTTTCCCTAAATGTTAGAAATTTCAGGCCACCCCATCTCTTCCCCTGCAGACAAAGTAACATCTTAGACATGGCCCCAGAGATCCATATGTCAGAACCCACAAGTGTCATCTGGGACAACTAGGAACAGCTAGTGGCCAGTCAGGAAACCCTGGAGATCTTGTCTGCCATTATGTAGCTCCTGATGATGGTGGCAATTGTGAGCCTCTACCAGACAGACAAATCCTACTTGATGACCAAGCTGGCTGGGAAGGGAAATGGTTAGTGCCACCAGGCATGCCTTCCCGAGTCCTATCTCCCCACCCACATGGCAAGCCTGGCATGTGAGGAGAGACAGTTCGGGCAGGGCTGGAAACTGAAAGCTGGCATTTGTGCCTCAGCTGCTGTTCATGTTTCTTGTAGATAAAGGGACATTTTCTATCTCAGACTGCATAGTTGTTTATTCCTTGACATCATCCTGGGAAAGGCGGGACATGTTCCCCTGATGAGGAGTAGGACAAGGTGAAACAATTCCATGTACGAACTATTAAACTTTTGGTAGTGTGATGTTGCCTGTGCCCTGGACTACTCACTGCCTGACTCTACCTGCCCTTGGGGGTTGGAGGTGAGGTGGCACGGAGTCAACAACACAGACTCCAGGAGCAGGTGAGAAACTGCAGCAAGCTTCTTTAACAACCCCCTCCTGAGCCCTATTGGTCCCAAGAAAGCATCTCTTCCAAACAGCAGTTCCTGATTGGCTGGCATTGTTTGCACCAGCAATTCTTGGTCTCTCAGGCGGTCCTCAATTAGGTCCTCCTGCAGGAGATGCTTTTGTGGCTGCTTGAGGCATTTACATAGAGGTCCCCCCCCCCCCCCCGCTGTTCCTGCTACAGTGTGATATGCTATTTTTAAAGGGAACATTAAACCCAGCCTTCTGTGCTTGCTCTTTGCCCGTCCCTCTGTTGCTGGTTCGGTTATTACTTGTGGCTTCTACTGCCTCCATCATGTCTCCTGAATACATCAGCTTAGTTATCAAGGGAATACCAGATTCCAGACCCCTCCATCATCACTACTGTTTTGTGTCTCTGTTTGTTGTTGTTCAATCCGAGTGCAGTTCATCCATTCGACACCTCTGTATACAATACCATGGACAAAACTGGTCAGGGTGCTATTCAGCTATGATGCTATTCTAATTGGCCAGGAGACTGTCCACCTACTCCCATGTCCTTTTGTGGTCCAGGATGGCATCACACTAGAGAGAGCAAACCGCCTGTGCATCTATGACACCTTGTGGTCATAAAAATTAAAATTCAGGCCTAAGGAGACGCCTTATTCAGTGAGGTGTTTGCTTCACTGATGTCAGTTTGGATCTGCAGTAAAAAGCTGGGCATGGCAGTGTATGCCTGTAATCCCAAGACTGGGGTGGGGTCAGAGACAGGAAGGCCCCTGAGGCTCACCAGTCAGCTACTAGAGTAAAGCAGTGAGTTCCCAATTCTGTAAGAGACACTGTCTCAAAAAAAAAAAAAAAAAGGCAGAAAGCAGTAGAGGAAGACATCCAATGTCAACTGCTGACCTCAGTAAATATGTGCATTTGCATGCACGCGAGCTCACACACACACACACACACACACACACACACACACACACAGATGCACCCCCCCCCCAGTATAATACAGAGGGGAGAAACACAGGGAAAAGAACACTCACGTTATCCTGATGTTTTGTAGATTCAATTAAGTACTGAGAGGATGTGTGAGAAGCAGCCCCGCTCCTGCTGTTCCCCTCAATCCTGTCTCAGCAGTGCCACAGAACTGACAAGAGTTGGATATATCCCTGCTTTGCTCCAGACCAGAGACTCCCCTGGCCTTAATGGAATCAAAGAACCTGCTGACATGAGCTTCTTCTCAGTCCTGGTGTGGACTCGGTGAGAGTTCTACCTAGGCCTGGAAATGGGAGGTCATTGCTTAATTTTACTTGCAAACATGGTACTCTGCGCAAGAAATAATTCCTCTTACAAGTCCCAGGAGTCACCTTTCTCTCATTATTTGACAACTAATAAATGTTCAGCCGGATTCACTCAGGAGTTACATCTCTAAATTACTGGGTTTCCAATGTTAACAGAAAACACAATAGATATTTTCTTCTCTGAGAAGATATTCCTGGGGAGAAATACTTAAAAACGACTGTAGTTCTGGGAAATTTGGCAGAAGTGGCAGTAGTTACTTTAAGTGAGGAGCATACCACCTCCTAGTGGTGCCTTCTGCTCTGCTTTAGTCATTTCCCTGAGAAGGTTCCTCTCTTAAACAAGTTTGCCTTCCATTTGAGGATGTCGTGAGAAATACGGCACAGTTTCCCTGATTTCTTTCCCAGACCGTTTGTCATTTGTGTATGGGAAGGCTACTGATTTTTGTGAGTTGATGTTGAGTCCTGTGACTTTGCTGAATGTTGCCAGTCCTGTGTTCACATCACAGGCTTCCATCCCCTGCGTGTAAAGGCTTGCATTCTCTCTACATTTCTATATACAGATCTAGCTATAAGGACATTGCACCCACCCTTATAAATCCGCTGTAAGTTGAAAATATTGACAGTTTACAAATGGACTGAACATACCCAAGCACTGGAAATCTGAAAGCAATAGCTTGAAGCACAATGAAATGTGTCACTGGATTGTCTTTGTGATCACCTGACTGACTGGGAGCCACTCAACACAGGAAGTATCAAAATTCCCAGAGTGCAGCCTGGTGTGGTGGTACAAACTTGGAGGAGCTAAGGTGGTAAGGCATAAAGGTCATTAGTTTGTGGGCAACCTGGACTACAGAGCAACTCACTGGTTCTGCTTTATTAAGATCCTGCTCAAACATACAAACAAGCAACAACAACAACGACAACAGCAATGGCAATAGCAAACTTTTAAGAAATGGGAGTACAGTTTCTAAAACACATACACGGCTACCACATCATCTTAAGATTGGGAAATGGCTGCGTCAACCATCACAAGCCAGGGACTGACTGTCTGTGTTACAGGTTTGCTTCTGTCATAAGGATGCATTTTTCACAAAATACGAAAGCCAGTAAAGCGGTTCTTACTCCTAAAAAGTTTTTAACATGGGAGATGGTATGTACAATCATCAAATTGATGGCAAACCATTTACCTTTAAGGTCATAGAGAAAGAATCTGCCTCCACGATGCTGGTGTGCAAGGTGTGCACCACCAGTGATTTTAAAAAGCAATTTAATAAAAAGGGGGGAAAACGAGGAAGATGTCCCATAAGCCAGGTACGTTTTTGACTTCCATCGTTTTCGGCTTACTGTGAGTTTATAAGAATGGATGGAAATTCATTATAACTTGACAACTGCCTATATAAAACATACCTGGGTTGGTCTGGAAGATGGGTCAGTGGTTAAGACCACTGGCTGCTCTTCCTGAGGTCTTGGGTTTGATTCCCAGCACCAAAATGGTGGCTCACAGCCTTCTCTAACTTAAGTTCTAGGGGATTTGACACCCTCTTCTGGGTTCGGGTGGTGCTGCACACACGGTGCACTTCCATGCATATGGGCAAGCATCCAAACACATAAAATAAAAAGAGAGTGTGAACCTTTAAACAGAGGGAATGAGAGCTGTCAAACAGACTGACAGGAGATGGCGAACAATTTTCAGAGCAGCTCACTAAGGGAGGAAGTGTCCCTGGGAAAGGTCTGAAGCAAGCAAGTGCAGCTTGGGGTAATTTTAGCAAGGAAGACTCCAGTGAAAGCTGTGGCAGAGTGGATATGTTCTATTACGAGCTAAATCAATTCTAAGGACATATGCTTTCCAAATTGATCCTAACAACAGGACAGCCCGACCTCTGGCCTCTGGGCCACTCTAGTAGAAATGTCTCACTGTGGGAGAGCTGATTACTTCACAGTGAGTGGTAGAGAGGCGGGGCTGTGCTTTTATTCTCTGTGTAGGGACCTCAGGGTTTAAACTGAAGCAATCAAATGACCTCATAAAGATTTGCCTCAGAAGCCCAGCAGTGGTGCCGCATGCCTTTAATCCCAGCACTAGGGAGGCAGAGGCAGGCGGATTTCTGAATTCGAGGCCAGCCTGGTCTACAGAGTGAGTTCCAGGACAGCCAGGGCTACACAGAGAAACCCTGTCTCAAAAAAAAAAAAAGAAAGAAAGAAAGAAAGAAAAAAGAAAGATTCGCCTCAGAGATCACTTGTCTGCAGTGAGAGCTTTGGGAACCTCAGGAATTTAGCATAGTGACTCTGGTTAAACTCTTTCTGATATTCTCTAACTTAGAAAATATCGTTATTTGTGCACAAGTAAGGAAGCCACCGTTTTCTGGAAAATCCATAGGATATAACACACTTCTTAGAGATAGTTACTATTCCAGGAAAATATTTTTTACAGAGCTTCTTTAATTTTTTTTTTTTAAAAATATTTATTTATTCATGTATTTTATATATGTAAGTGCCCTGACTGCACGTACACCTGCAGGACAGAAGAGGGAATCATAGCCACCATATGGTTGCTGAGAATTGAACTCAGGGCCTCTGGAAGAACAGCCAGTGTTCTTAACCTCTGAGGCATCTCTCCAGCCCACAAGGACTTCTTTAATTACATCAAAGAGTTCAAGGGGTTTAAAGAGAATGTAAAGAAACAGCTCAGTGAATCGAGGAGAAAGAATCTAAGTGCCTGAGTGATGTCTGAGGGAACACAAACCAGGCTGAAGGAAAAGACGAAGACAGGCCCAAGCTTGAGAATGGGACTCCATGATGAGACAGAAACACTGAGGAGGACTCAAGCTGAGACGGAGAGGGAGAGTCCACTAACTCAGCCAGAACTCACAGGAAACCCTGATGCATAGACCATCAGGACACAAAGTTAAAGCAGAGATCTAGAGCAAATAAACAAAGAATATGGAGAAGAAAGTAACACAGGAAAGGAACACCCAGGAAGTGAGGGACAAACCAAACCTTGGAATTACAGGCCCAGATGAGCGAGAAGAGCCCCAAGTCAGTGGCGTAGACCAGACCATCAACAGGATCATAGAAGAGAATGTCCCCAGACTAAGGAAAGACACTTAGAAGCATACAGAACACCAAAGAGACAAGAACAGAAAAGACATGCTACAGTGTGTGTACACACCTACATCACACATGTACATATGCCTGAAATACGAACAATAATTAATAATTTTATTTTCAAGCTCATAGCACGGATCCTTAGTGCCTCACCATCACAGCTGAGGACGTCTTCCATTTAGTAGTTACTCCAAGAGAGTGAGAGGACTCACTTAAGGGTACTGTCTTCCTTCTAAACCAGAACATGTAGGCTTGTAATTGATTTAAAAAGCTCTCAGTCATGGCTGGAGAGATGGCTCCACGGTAAAGAGTGCTCACTGTTCTTCCTGAGGACCTGGGCTCTATTCCCAGCACCCACATGGGCAGTCACAACCATCTGTAACTCTAGTTCCAGGGAATCCGGAGCCCTCTTTGGCCTCCACAGGCACCAGGCATGGAAGTCATGCACAGACATACACACAGGCGGTAATGTCCATACATATAAAAATAAATAAAATAATTAAGAGATTTTAGTCAGGTTTGAGGTACAACCATCTCTTTCATTCCAGGACAGGTGGCCACATCTAGAAACTAAAACTGTAGAACTGGGGAGAGGGTAGGGGGGTGTGGGGGGCAGACTTGTATGTCCCTTCCTAAACCATGCTTGAATGTTAAAAACTTCTTGAGCACTGAAATTTTACTGATGCCTTCAACATTGACCTAGGGTGTGCCATGTGCTGTACACACACTGCACAGTCTGACCCAGGTTAACAGTCCATGCTTAATCACTATGACCTCTTGCTCTTTTTGAGGTAGAGTTCGATGTTTAGGCCTGGAACCCAAACTCCCAACCTCCTGCCTCAGCCTCTCGATTATAGGGATTACAATCGTGAACACTGAATTATTTCTTAATTGGTTTCTTCAGATATAAAAGAAGCTATAAATCAAATTATATTAACACGGGTGCTTAACAAAACATTTCCTTTGTCGTCCTGACCCATGTTTGCCCTGTTCTATGAGAAGCATATATTCATCTCCTGTTTATTTTCTCCCATTTGTTAAACTAAACAAAACAAAAAACCCCAAAACACACCACAGAAACTGTTACTTTCGCTTTGTTTCTTCCTGGATGCTGGCTTCTCAGAGTCCAGCACGGATGTGAGCCTGACTTAGGGAATAATGTCTGCCCAGGTCTCTGGATATGGCTGGACCCAAGGTGAGCCCTCACCCCAAGGCACCACTCCAATCCCGCCCCACGGAGACCCTGCCCGGTCCCTTCCCCACGGCTCGCTCCCCCCACGGAGACTCCCCGCCCCGCCCCGCCCCTGCCCCACGCTCGCCCCCGCCCCACGGAGACTCCCCACCTCTTCTCTTCCCCACGGCTCGCCCCCGCCCCACGGAGACTCCCCCGCCCCGCCCCTGCCCCACGGCTCTCCCTCGCCCCACGGAGACTCCCCCGCCTGGCCCCCTCCCCACGGCACCCCCTACGGCGTCCTCCCCACGGCGTGCCCCTCCCCAGACCTACAGCGGGACCCGCCCCCCCTTCCGCCCCACTGCCCGCTACTTCCTCTCCTCTCCGGGTTTCCAGATCGCCGCCCCTGAGCAGAGGCTCCGAGAACGCTGCAGAGTGTAAGCCTTTTGCACCAGAGCTGCAACTCGTCCAGTGCAAGTAGCAACCTGGGCCCCTGCATTATCTGACAGTGGTGAGTGTGGGCGAGCAGGGTGCAGAGGAGTGCAGTAGAGGGCTGGGAAACCCGCTGCAATTTCATTTGCAAGCGTGAAATGCAAAGCAATTTGGTCACAGCATGCAGTCGTAGAGGATCCCTGTTTGGGGCGGGTTGGCAATGTACAACTTTTGATTTCCAAATGTGTGAAAGCAAGCACAGCTGGTGTTGTGCAGGTAAAAGTTTTACTGAGTAGCGGAGATAAAAAAAGTGCATAAGAAATTTGTTAACACCGTTATTTTAAGGGAGCTGGGCAGTTTATTATTTTTCTTTATCCCATGATATAAAATTTGTCCGGCAATCTCTAGTTCGATATACAAATATTCATCAACTTCTTTTATTTTTCATTTTAAATTGGCTATTTTATTTATTTACATTTCAAATGTTATTCCCTTTGCTGGTTCCCCCTAAGCCCCTTAACCCATCCCCCCTCCCCCTGCTTCTATGAGGGTGTTCTCCCACCCACCCACTCCCATCTCCCCGCGCTCGCCTTCCCCTACACTGGGGCATCAAGCCTTCACAGGACCAAGGGACTCCCTTCCCATCGATGCCTGACAAGGCCATTCTCTGCTATATATGCAGCCAGACCCATGAGTCCCTCCGTGTGTACTGTTTGGTTGGTGATTTAGTCCCTGGGAGCTCTGGGGGTGGGGGTGGGGAGGTCTGGTTGGTTGGTATTGTTGTTCTTCCTATGGGGTTGCAAACTCTATACTTTCCCTAGCTCCTCCATTGGGGTCCCTGTGCTCAGTCCAGTGGTTGGCTGTGAGCATCCACATCTGTATTTGCCAGACTCTGGCAGAGCCTCTCTGGAGACAGCTATGTCAGGTTTCTGTCAGCAAGCACTTCTTGGCACACATCGGATGATTTTTATTATGTTATATTGAGTAAATAAGAATTTAGTACTTTGTTTTTTATTTTTATTTTTTTTTCGAGCCAGGGTTTCTCTGTGTAGCCCTGGCTGTCCTGGAACTCACTCTGTAGACCAGGCTGGCCTCGAACTCAGAAATCCGCCTGCCTTTGCCTCCCGAGTGCTGGGATTAAAGGCGTGTGCCACCACTGCCCGGCTGTTTTTTATTGTTTTAAGCCATCTAATACCCCTGTATTAGTTTTGTAGGTGAGGATTTGGCTGAGGGTGTCTGGCATCTATCCTATGCTACAGAATTCCTTTGTTGATCTTAGAGCACTTTTCCTTGAGATTCCAATGTAGACCGAAGGCCAGTAGCTCTCCAGGAATCCTGCAAGTCTTTAGCCAGACTTTATGTCAAAGCCAGCCAGTGTGGTGGAGTGAGCAGCTCTTTGGGTCTCTATCTCCCCAGTGTGGGGCAGCCATTGTTAGCCTACCCAGATTGTAGCACATTGATAATCTAATCAACCCCCCTTTCAGAGATATGTATTCATCCTGTCAGTCCCATTTCTTAAGAGAACCCCAACTCATAATTGGTTTTTGACAAAACATATCACAATGTAGCTGTTTACTTCTCTGGTCCAGTCCAGTTATTGCCTTTCTGAAGCCTGCAATGAAGTATAATGTCAAAATAATTATTGGAGCAATTACCCCATCATAGTTACAGGTCTCCTGTACCTTCAAGGAGAAAGGATTACAGAGGGTTATACACACACATGCGGTGTGAGGAATTTAAACAGCACTCAGAATTCTGCTTATCACCATACATTTATAAAATAACCATGTATTAGTTTTGTAATCTGAAAAGAATTCCTAGGTACATAAAATTTATACAGAAAAAAAAAAAAACCTTTAGAGACATTAAGTATCCACGTAGGTGAAGGGACAAGAAAAAAAACATTTTTGTTTGTTTGTGTTTTGATTTTTCTTTTGTTGCCTAAATTATTTTGCTCATTACATGAGATCTTGCAAATAACATTGTTAAGACCGTGATGATAAAAATTGGCAGTGGAATGACTCTGTGGGCTTAGTTCAGATTTAGGAAAATACTGTTTACCTGGAGGAGTCCATGGTGATTCTCAAGCCGGTAGAATTTTTTTGATTGATTGATTGATTGCTGTGATAACCGAGCATCATTCATGGTGCTCACTTCTCTCCTTTGTGTACCTCTTTCCTTCTACCCAGAGGACTCTGTGGCCTGTGGTCTGTGTGGAAACTTCAGTTTGTGGGGTTTGTCTAAACAAAGTGGGGGCCTCCCAGATGCTGGAAGTGGCGATGGCAAACAGAGCTTGGCATTCTGCAATGAGGAGGAGGAGTCCTAGGATCTGAGCTCTCTGCATGCCTAAGATTTTCAGATCCTATCCAGCAGCAAACTCCATGCAGTGAGGAGGAGGCTGTGGAAACTGAGTAATCCTTGCAACTAGAGGTCAGAGCTCTCAGCCCTTGTCTGCTGCACACAACGTGCAGCGTGAAGCAGTTTCAGAAACCAAGGCTCTGCCAGCCACCTGCTCAGACCTCTCAGGCTCAGCAGTCATCTACAGGAGCCATGCTGTTCCTGGTTGCGGGAGGCAGAGCTGCCTGTCTTCATTCCTCCACAGCCTGAGCCATGAGTGTGTCTGTCAGTCATCCCCACTTCTGCTACTGTCCCTCATGACTGCCTTCTAACCAGTGTATCCAGGGCACCATGACTTCTGATGCATGATTTGGATCTCCACCACAGTCAAGCTCAGAACTTAAAAGCTCCTGGTTCTAGCTGTCTGAGAGATGGAGAGTGTAGAACTTGGGCTGTGCCCATCTCTGTGTTTCTTTGTATTATGAAGGACAGTAATTATCAGAGCAAGCCTTGCCATGAGTGACTCCAGTTTATAAAGCAGTGATTTGCTTTGTTTTGGAAACAAATGCTAAGAGAAAATGACTTTATACCTTGTGTGTGCGAGTATCTAGCACAGTGAAAAATAGGTGGTCAAATAACTTACAAACATGATTCCTACCTATGAACATATTAAACTGGAGCACCTAGACACATGAAGACCTTGTCCGAGAGACCAAGCCTGTGTGCTTGTCCAAAACACCAGAGCCATGAGCACTGCAATGCCCTCCCTTGGGTCTCCACTGAGCCACCATCAGGAAACCTGAGGTATACATCATACATCGGCAACAAATTCTCAAGTCACTTCTGCTGACCATGATCAGCCCCACTTGAATTGGCCCTCTTGAGTTCCCTTATGCTCAGACCCCTTAGGCCTGGTGTCAACTCTGTGCTCTGAAGCAGTCTGCACCTTACTGACTCCGTGCCTTGAAGCAACTGTATATTTTGGCTGCCCTGTTACAGAAAAGCTCACTCTGGATGTGTATCTGTGATTTTGCCTCCCACAAGTTCACACATGTTCCAGCATGCATGAACATCACACACGCGCGCGCGTGCACACACACACACACAGAAAGGGAGAGGAGGGGGAGGGGGACGGAGGGGAGAGGTATTAATGGTGGTCATTGACGGTTATGTATCTTGACTCTGAACACATGTCATAATATTCTTTTGAAGTAGGTAAAACCTGTGCTCTCATCTGCCTCTTCATTAATTACAGATGACATTTATCCTCAGTTCAGTGTGCTCATATGTTTCTTAGGAGTATGGTATCTAAGGGGGTCTGTGTACTCAGTCATGGCTGCTTCTCATCTGGGTCATCAGGTAATCACCGAGATACGCACTGTTCATCAGGAAGGAGTCTACCTGTGGCAGCACAGTTTAAAACCATCTGTGAGTGTGATGATCTGGTTAGGATTGTGTTTGTCTGGACCTTCAACTTCCTATTGCTCTTCCTTCCACAGGAAGGACGAACCTCCTGAGATGGCTTCCAGTAACGACCCCACTGTAATCTCAAGGATAGAAAGTCAGTGGTGTGTCCTTCCTGAAACAAACACTAGTGACCCGAAGACACTGACTGAAGAGGCTGTGTTAAGTTTTCACAGCATCAGCTACCAGGAAACAGTACAGAGTGGCTTTCCATTTTGTAAAAAGACACATGTGATAGAAAGACTATCGAACATCAAGTATGTCCATGAGCTGAAGACAACACTGTAGTGTTCTCTTTATAAATGTTTTCTTTATAAATAAGCTGTGAGTGTATGCTTGAGCATGTGTGTGTGTATAAGTATATTTGTGTATGTATGTTTGTGTATATGTGTGTATAAGTGTATCCGTGTGTATGTGTGTATATTTGCATATGTCTGTGCGTGTTTATGTGTGTTTGTGTATGTGTGTAGCATGCACACACGTGTGCACACGCATATGCATGTCTGCAGATATGTGGATGCTATTACACACACTTGACCTAAGTCTCTGAGAGGACAACCTTGAGCATTAGTCTTCCCCTTTACCTTGTTGGAGACAGAGTCTCTGATTGTTCACTGCTGTGGATGCCAGGCTAGCAGCCTGCAAGCTTCTAGGGATTCTCCTGTCTCTGTCTCCTCTCTCTACAGAGTAGTGGCTTTAGAGATGTCCACTACTGCACCCAACTTTATGTTAGTTCTGGGGGTTTAGCTTAGGTCCTTACCCATCAAGTGCTTCCCCATCGATCCAGACTCACCATATTCTACCTACAGATAGGTTCATGACCACAGTGGGGTGGAGACTAAAGAACAACAGAGTGGATTAATGACACAAAAAGTTTGCACATTGGAAATACAAACAAGCTTGACAAACCCTTAGACATAGTACCAAAAAAGAACTTGATAAATGATTTTAATTTAATAAAATTAGGTCCAAAAAAGTAATACTGAAGATATACTGTTAAAATCTAGGGTCTATAAAGGAATATTGAAATTTAAATTCTAGAAATATGAAAGTCTATAAGAGTTGTGTACATTTCTATGCACACAGCCCTCCCAAAACTGGACTGAGAGTTCCAGCAGGCTGACTGGGTCAATCACAGGTGATGATTGCAATGAGTAAAGTCCCCACAGCAGACAGTCAGGGCCTGATGTACCTGCTCAAAGTTCATTGACAGCTAAAAAGATCAAAAGCAACTTGGAAACACAGTGTTCCATAAAGTAGAGAGAGCAGCCCCTAACAAATCCTAAGGAGAACAAGCACACCAAGACATCCCCAGGTCAGTCTGTACACACTCTTTCTCTCAAGCCCAACCTCCGCTCTGTTTTTGGGCACTGGTCATTTCTGCTCCTGTACCTACAACTTGCACCATTTCACACTAAGAAGGGCATGGGCAGAGCAAAGGGTTGACTCGTTATCTGAATGAGAAATGACGATTGGGAAGGTAACTAAGCTTCTATAAGAATATGCCCCTCTCAGTCTGCATATTCACCACTCTGAAGCATTCAATCAGTTTTCTGAGACTGATTCGTGTGTGTGCTGTATCCATACATCCATAAGGAATGTCATTGCTCTGAGTGATGTATTTCGATTCTAAACTGAGTGTATTCTAATTTATGTACAGAGAAGGAAACCATGTGGGATGTATATTTTTTGTTTTTTTATTTTGATTCAGATGTTTTCCTTGAGTGTTAATCTTGGCAAAGCTTTCCTATCTTCTGGAGTGCTTCTTTCTAGTCTTTGGATTTCTAGTTACGGTGTATTGATTTTGGTTCGATTCCATTTTAATAGCAATGACAGAGCTTCTGATATCACTGGTTTCTTGTGCAGAGGTTCACTTAATAGAAGGCAGGGTTATGAAGGCCCTGATCATCACACATTAACAGGAAGCTGTTACAGACGGGAGACATAAAGGCTGTGTGTGCAGTGGAGTGTTGGTGAGAACTGACTACTCACTTCAAGGAATACTAAACTTAGCTGCATCACTTTGTAAAACAGACAAATGGTTTCAATAATAAACAAAAGGGATTTTGTGACATCTGAGACATTTTACTCAAGAGTCCCTACTAGTCGTTGACATCTTTCATAAATAATAACCTCTATAAACATTTAATTTTTTTATGAGTTTGTGCTTATATTCTGTCTACTATTGCATCAAACTTCAAGGATCATTTTCAATGTAGACCCTAAGCGAATTTAACTTCTTTAAAATAGAAAAATAAACCAGTATGATTTTGTGTTCACAGTGGGATCATGAAGCCTGGCATCAATGCCATTATGGGACCTCAGGATGGGAGCAGATCTTGGTGAGTATAACAGAAAGCACGTGTGTCCCTTTGCGTCCAGCTCATGTGCTTCAAAACCAGTCACCGTCAGGTGTTATTTAGGCGTTGTTATTACAGCTAGTGTGCTGTGTGCTGTGGGTGATGTGCAGGAGGGGTGTTCTGCTGACCACAAAGCACAGAAAGTCTCCAGGTCCACTTTATGAATAAGAAATGGTAAAGTGATTGGCATATGGTGTGGATCCTTATTATTATTATTATTAGTATTAGTATTAGTATTATTATTATTATTATTTAATGAAGTCGGGAGATAGTGTTGCAATAGGAAGTTGAAGCAGAAGTTGTCTGAGAGCAGGCAGCATCAGTAGGCCTAATTCTCAAAATACAGCAGCATATTACCTGGGTCAGTCTCTAAGGTCAGATAGCAGGGAGGTGCAGTTATGTAAATCATGTCATACATTCATAATTCTGGGTTGAATTACAGCACATAATGAAGAGAAAAGTGAAAAGTGTGCATGTATGGTTTTTGTTAAACTGTTGACTTTTTATGTTTCTGTATTATTTAGTATGCAGAATTTTTGTTTTGAGAAGCTAAAGGATGACAGTTTTCATTGAAGAGAGAAAATAAACTACACGATATAATTAACCCTTTGTAGGTTACTAGATGTCTTAGCTGCAAGGAGAGATCCGTGTGGATTATCAGGACATATTTTGATAAATGGTAAACCTCGACCTGCTAATTTCAAACATACATCTGGTTATGTACCACAAGTAAGTGTTGGTGGGTTGCAGGTTCAGAGTGGGTCTGCCTGGGTCTGGGCAGGTGCTCAGCTTATAGACTTGCGTCTTCCCAGTTAAGTGTGTGACACACTCATAGGCCCCACGCTTCCTGTGTCAACACTTCATCGTGACTCCTTACCCTGAGTCTGACATCTGTGGCACAGTATTAGTAATTGCTGCTGTGACTTAATTCTACAAAGGACCACTGTTGTCCACCTTTGTTCTTCCTTCATCTGTCTCCACTCCTTAGAAGATGTCTTCTGCAAATAATTGTAACCAGCAGTCACCAAAATTCCTGTCCTCTTCTTGGAAGGCAAATGGGAGGGGGAAGAAAACACTTGGGTCATGCTCTGATCTTGGGATTAGTGAAATTGAAAGCTTATTTTAAGCGGAGCATTACACTGGGTGTGTTGTTTGTGTGGACTAGGTTATGTTTGTCTTCATGATAACTCTGCCTAATTAAAATTCCGTTTACGGTTAAGGATGATGTGGTGTTGGGCACAGTGACCGTGAGAGACAATTTAGAGTTCTCAGCAGCTCTTCGCCTCCCAATGACTGTAACAAGAGATGAAAAGAGAAGGCGGATTAATGAGGTGCTTGAACTTCTGCATCTGGATAAAGAACAAAATATCAAGGTAATGTGAGGGAAAATCTTGAAAGATGAGAGAGAGAGAGAGAGAGAGAGAGAGAGAGAGAGAGAGGGAAACAGAAACAGAGAGAGAAGAGAGAGAGACACACACAGGTGGGGGAAGGAGATCTGTGTGCAGATGACATGACCCTCCACAAGCTGTAGTTGTGTGGTCAAAGGTGGCTGCTTTCTCTGTTAATGAGTAAGTGACTGGGTACATGATGTTAAGGTGGAACTTAAGCTGTGGAGCCAGCCATCTTAACAATGGTTGAGCCTGGGAATGGAGAGTGATCCATCAGGGAAAAGTGTTCCTCACATGGCCATTTCCAAGTCTTTCTCACATGACCCCTCTACCCTTAGTGTTGAACTCATGACTCATCTTGATGAGTCCTGTCTACGGCTTATCTTCCCTTCCTCTAGAGCAGTGCTTCTCGTCCTTCCTCATGCTGCGACCCTTCAATACAGTTCCTCATTCCTGGTAACACACAAGCATAAAATTATTTTGTTGGTACCTAGTAACTGTAATTCTGCTACTGTTATGAATCCTAATGTAATATCTGATATGTGACTCCCAACATGGTCATAACCCACAGGTTGAGAAGCCATGATCCAGAGGACTTGGTTTAAATGTATTTCTGGAAGTGACCTATATTGTGAGACTGAAGACTCTGGCTCTGTGCTTCTCTGTACCTAAATTTTCCTTCCAGGATTCTACTTTGTCTCTAGCATCCTCTTCTAACTTGTTTGGTGCTTGTTATTTTGTGTAGCTGCTCATTTTGTGTTTTTATCTCATCCTGTCTGGGGTGGTTAGTTTTGACTGTCATCTTGACACAATCTATAATCACTTGGAATCACCTAGAAAATGAGGAATACCATAGTCGTGTGGTTTGTGGGTTCTGTAGGTGCTTGTCTTTATTAAGTTAATCCATGAGGAAAGACACAGCCCACTGCAGGCTGCACCATTCTTTGAGCTTGGGTACTGGGTGACAGAAGAATGGATTCATTCTCTCTGTGCATCAGGTTCCTGCTTTGACTTCCCTGCAAATGATTGACTGCACTTCTGAACTGTGCTCTCAAATAAACCTTTAGCTCGTTGTGTACTTCTCATCAGAACATTTCATCTCAGTAAATGGATGGAAAACTAGGATATTCTTTTGCCCTTGCTCCTGATTCCCTATATTCTGACAACATTTACTCCCAGGTCCAGTGTCAGGTTTCAGAGATGCAGCCTTGGTCAAGAACCACAGAGAATGGACCAAGTGTCTCCTGTGGAAACTCGTGTAGAACCAGGAAGGGCAACAGATGAGTGGTGAGCTTCACAGATGACCATATAATGGCAAACCAGTTTTCTTTTTAAAAATATTTATTTAATGTATATGAGTGCTGTCTTCAGACACACCAGAAGAGGGCATTGGATCCCATTACAAATGGTTGTGAGCCACCATGTGGTTGCTGGAAGTTGAGCTCAGGACCTCTGGAAGACCAGCCAGTGCTCCTAACCGCTGAGTCATCCCTCCAGCCCCAAGAACCAGTCTCTAACTGACATATTAAAAGAAATAGTGTATAGCACCTTCATACCTGAATGCTGAATTATTCTTCATCCTTTTAAAAAGGGACATTTACTTACCTTATCAATTCCGTTCTTAACTATCAAAATGAACACATTCTTGACATCCTCAGCTCTGTCAGATCTGTAACCCTTCATAGTCCCCAAATGTCCTTTATCATTTCATTGCTAATAGAACCTGATCAGGAACTTTATCATATGCTTTGAGTTTTTAAATATTGGGTTGTTTCCTTCTTCCTGCCTCTCACCATGACATTGCTTCATCGAGAGTATTATATGTAGATGTTTGGGACATTTGGTGCTGTGGATGAAAATGGCTTTCTAGAATGTAATTCTCATGTTTTCACTCCTGCACCGGCCCTTTCTTAGAACAAGGAGGAACAGGATGGCACTGGCTGTTGATTCCGGGATACTTCTCTTCAGTTTATATGAGACGCTTGTCTTGGTGGGAAAAATATCCCAAAGGCTGCCATTCACCACTGTTTTCTTTCTCCCTGAGTGATAGAAATTTGTTTGCTTTGGCCCCTTTTATAACATGGTTTTATATTTATAATGAGGTGTTTTATTTTGCTGTGTTTTAAACAATATGTAGTCATTGCCCTAAGTTGCTTACCTGGTTTTTTAGTGACATCACATGAAGATATTTATTAACTCCTTGAAGGTCATGAAATCTAAAAGATTTCAAGAATTTCAATAATAAAACTTTTTAATGATAACTTCGAAAAAAGGTTTGTGTTTCTATGTGTGGTATGTGTGTGTAGGTGTGGGTGTGAGTGTATGTGAGCCAGTGTGTGTGAGGGGGGATGTGTTTATATGTGTGAATGTGTGTGTGTTATGTGTGTGAGAGTGTGTGTGTGTGTGAGCATGTGTGGGTCCCTGCCTGAGTGACATAGCACCCACAGGGAGGTCATAGGACACCCTTCTCAAGGGTTCATTTCTACCTTGTATGTAGGCAGGGCCTGTCTTCTGTTGGTGCTCCACCTGCATGGCTTATGCTCCTCTCCTCTCACTGTAATTACATCCTGGTGGGATACGGATGCATGCCACTGCATGTAGCTTTCTATGTGAGTTTCAGGGACAGAACCCAGGCTTCAGGCTCGTGTGGCTTTCCTTCTTCAGCCGTCTAAAATTTGAGTATAAGAAGTGTAGAGAAAACACGTAGTTACCATAGCAGTGTACTTGCTAGACAGTCAGCACAGTGGTGTACTTGTTAGATAGTCAGCACAGTGGTGTACTTGTTAGACAGTCAGCACAGTGGTGTACTTGTTAGACAGTCAGCACAGTGGTGTACTTGTTAGATAGTCTGCACAGTGGTGTACTTGCTAATACCTGTCTTTGGGCTTCTGAGGCAGTCGTATTGTATCACATACTTGCTAAAGTTAGTTTTCACCAGAGCATTTTAGATGAACACTAGGTAGTATCTTACTCCTGAGAACATAATTACATTTCATTCATCAAAGCAAGGACATATGCCCATCTATGGGACCTCACGAAATTACAAAACTTCTGTAAGGCAAAGGACACTGTCAATAGGACAAAACGGCAACCAACAGATTGGAAAAAGATCTTTACCAATCCTACGTCCGATAGAGGGCTAATATCCAGTGTATACAAAGAACTCAAGAAGCTAGACTCCAGAGATCCAAATAACCCTATTTAAAAATGGGGAACAGAGCTAAATAGAGAATTCTCAACTGAGGAAACTCTAGGGCTGAGAAGCACCTAAAGAAATGTTCAACATCCTTAGTCATCAGGGAAATGCAAATCAAAACAACCTTGAGATTCCACCTCACACCAGTCAGAATGGCTAAGATCAAAAACTCAGGTGACAGCAGATGCTGGCGAGAATGTGGAGAAAGAGGAACACTCCTCCATTGTTGGCAGGAATGCAAGCTGATACAACCTCTCTGGAAATGAGTTTGGCGGACCCTCAGAAAAATGAACATAATGCTACCTGAGGACCCAGCTGTTCAACTCCTGGGCATAAACCCAGAAGATGCTCCAACATGTAATAAAGACACATGCTCCACTATGTTCATAGCAGCCATATTTATAATAGCCAGAAGCTGGAAAGAACCCAGATGTCCCTCAACAGAGGAATGGATACAGAAAATGTGGTACATTTACACAATGGAATACTACTCAGCTATTAAAAACAATGACTCCATGAAATTTGCAGGCAAATGGATGGATCTTGAAAATATCATCCTGAGTGAGGTAACACAGTCACAAAAGAATGAACACGGTATGTACTCACTGATAAGTGGTTATTAGCCCAAAATACCCAAGATTCACTTCACAGCAACCATTGGGCTGAGTATGAGGTCCCAGATGGAGAAGTTGGAGAAGGAACTGAAGGAGCTGAGGGAGTTTGCAGCCCCAGGGAGGGAGCAACAGTGTCAACTGGTCTGACCTCCGGATGCTCCCGGAGTCTGGATCACCAACCAAAGAATACACATGGAGGAACCCATGGTGCTGGCCACATATGTGGCAGAAGAGGGTCTTGTTAGCCATCAGGGGGAGGAGAGTTCCTTGGGCTGAGGGTATTGAATGCCCTAGTATAGGAGAATGCCAAGGAGGGAAGACGAGAATGGGTGGGTGGGTGGGTGGGAGAATACCCCCATAGAGGCAGGGGAAGGGGAGCGGATAGGGAGGCTCCAAAGGAAAGATCTGGAAAGGGGGAAACATTTGAAATGTAAATAAAGTATCAAAAAAAGATGAATAATTCCTTTGTACCTTCAGCCTTGTCATGTCCACATTCTTCCACACCCCTCAACATTCTTTGTTGTATGTTAGCAGTAGGGTTTAATCATGTTTTTATGTTTATTATATTTAGAGAGTTTAAGCTTCAGAATCGTTCCCTATTTCTGTGTCCCCTCAACCTTCCTGTGATCTCTCACCTTATACATTGACACTGTCTGGTAAAAAGACAGTTCCAGTTTGACCTGAAGAATGTCCCACCTTTTGGGTTTGCCTACAACAGTGAGACCTGAATTCTTAGGTGCTGTCCAGTGTAAGTGATAAGTGATGTCAATTCACAAAGTCTTAAGGAAGTTGAAAATATCCTAAGAAGGCAATGTGAACTTTCCACTTAGGAATGTTTGCTAAAAGCTGTGTGTGTGTGTGTGTGTGTGTGTGTGTGTGTGTGTGTGTTGAGGTGTTGTTAAGTGATTGCTAAATTACTAGAGATATTTTATCTTCTCTCCCATCTTGCTCATTTCTTTAGACAGTGATCTCACTATGCAGGTCTTTGTGTGTGATAATACATCCCCTAAAATATGTGACTTGATGATTAGCAAACAGTAAGTGTTGTTAACATGGCTTCATGTCAACTCTGACCTGAGCCTCATTCTACTCTCTAGTTAGGAAAGAAACTTCCCTCTTCTCCCAGGTGCCCATACTTTGATTCTTTGGAATAATGATTTAACACAGTCTTTTATTGCTGGAATAAGCTAGTTCATCAAATGACTATGTTCTTGTTGATAACAATGGTCATTGGTGCTTTAGCCTAGATCCAAAGAACTCAGGAAAAGGACCAGTATAGCAATGGAGCTGATCACCGATCATCCCATTTTGTTCTTGGATGATCCCACCACTGGCTTAGACTTGAGAACTATCACTGATGTCATTTTAGTCCTGAGAAGGTACGTGCTAAAGGGACGTTAAGGTTTAACTTACTTAATGCCTGGTCGCTTGTGTGCATTTTCAGTGCAGGAGATTCAGGAATAGGCAACAGAAGTCTTGTTTACTAGAGGGATACTTCAAAGAACAAAGAAGAAGCATCAAGAACATCGCCAAGAGCATAGGATGAGTAGCTGTGGAGAAGGTGGAGCACTGATTTAAGTAGCAAGTCCCTAAACCCTCAAGCATGTGACAAGTGAGGTGGGGCTGAGTGGAGAGATCTGAACAGAGCAAGGGCTGCAGAGCAAACGGGTTTTCTCTCTGGCAAAGCATGTTTGATGTGTCTGGAACATTCAAGAGACGGGGTAGACTAGAACCCAGTGGACTGAGGGGAAGAAAGGCTGCTTGCTGTCCACTGTTAGGGACAGCCCAGACTGGGTGAGTTGACAGAAGTTAAATTTCTTACTGTCAGGATCCTAGAAGCCAGATATGAAGGTATCTATAGGTTGTATCTACTGAGCATGTCTCACTGAGCTGTGGATCGTGTATCCTCCTCTGTATGTCTGTGCCCCAATCTGTCATTTAAGAGAGGTTCAGTCCATTATCATCAAGGCACGAACATGGCAGCTTTCAGGCAGGGATAGCGCAGGAGGAGCTGAGACTTCTACATCTTTATCTGAAGGCTGCTAGGATGAGGTCTTAACGCCCACACTCACAGTGACACACCTACTACAACAGGCCACACCTACTCCAACAGGGCCACACCTACTCCAACAGGCCACACCTACTCCAACCAGGCCACACCCACTCCAACAGGCCACACCTACTCCAACAGGCCACACCTACTCCAACCAGGCCAC
>JADRCH010000035.1:8394552-8411753 GCA_019843965.1 Rhynchomys soricoides | reverse complement strand
CAGGCCACACCTACTCCAACAGGCCACACCTACTCCAACCAGGCCACACCTACTCCAACCAGGCCACACCTACTCCAACAGGCCACACCTACTCCAACAGGCCACACCTACTCCAACAGGCCACACCTTCTAATAGTGCTATTCCCTGGGCTGAGCACAGACAAACCATCACACTGATCCAATTCATTGTCTCAGATTAATTGGATGTCTACACTGCCTGGGGATCGACATTGTCAGTAAAACTCTGGTGGACTGTGAACAACTGATACTCTACACGTTAAGAAGTTCTAGACTTTTAGATAGAAGCATGGGGCTTGGTTTGTCTCTCGGGTGCGTAACCCAAGTGAGATGAGGTGTTTATAAGGAAAATTCAAGCTGAAATGAGAACGAAGAGTAAAACCGCAGGAATGAAATACTCTGCCGAGAACTCAAGGTTCTGGTGCCCAGTGACTTAGCATGTCTCCCTCTCTGAACTTAGGATGTCGAAGAAGGGACGGACAATCATCTTCTCTGTCAGTCAGCCTCAGTACTACATCTTCAGATTTTTTGATAGCCTCACCTTAGTGGCTTCAGGAAAACTCATGTATCATGGACCTGCACGGGATGCTTTGGAGCACTTCACATCTGCAGGTATGGCTGTCTATTGCTATGAGAGCTTCTTCATTCCCAGGATCTGCAAAGAGAACAGGAGACATCAGGGATGCTGTTTGGCTCTTGTGCAGACTTACTGTGTGTGTTTCTCCACTTTAAATACTGGTGGTTCATTTGGTGACAGGATTTTTGTTCGTTTAACAATATGGCTTGTTGTTCAGGTCTCTTCTTTGGCTTCAGGGCTCGTTAGCCATCATTTGAATAGCTTGGGAAAAGCTCGGTTCCATAGTGTTTTTGCTCATGTAGCAGATGGTGGCCTTCAGTTTTCCCCGAAAGTGTGATCTGACTCTGAGTTGCTGCTGAGTTGTTACCTAACCTAGTGGTAACTTTGTCTTTTGGGTTCAGGCCTTGCTTAGGGGCTATAGAGATTTAAGTATGACTTCATAATTTTGGTCTGCCTGTTTTTTTCAGAGTCAGACTGTATGGTGAGATTTTTTTCCAATGGTTCATGCAGTTAGCTTCATCTTTTAGAAAAGTGGATGCAGTTATGGAGGATTCTCTGACTCCAAGTACAGGCTTAAATCTTTGCTTTCCAGCACTCTTTGTTATTAACTAATCACTGTCACTTCAAATGTGCAAGCTTGGTGAGTCTATGGAGTCCAATAAAAATTTAGACTGAGTTCAAATGGTTGTTTCACAGGAAGACTTTGCATGTATATGTAGACCATACACATAAACATATATACTCTCTCTATATTAGGAAAGAGAGATTGCTGAAATACTGTGTGAGAGCATATATATCTCTATCTATCTATCTATCTATCTGTCTATCTAGTCTTTAGGTTTGTGTCATTGGGCTGTATTCTTTGTAGGTTACAATTATGAGTCCCACAACAACCCTGCAGACTTCTTCCTGGACATCATTAGCGGAGGTTTCTCTGGTATATTAGACACAGAGGAAGACGGCCATGAAGGTATGTAAGTCTTCTAGAGTCACACATTTTTGCCTAACTGATTTTATTAAAACACAACAATGTGGTTCGTTAGAATGCAGCTTTTTAGGTTAATTAAGTGCCCTAACGTTAGATAATAGACTTTGCTGTTGGTCAGTGCTGGGTGCTTTTGATTTAATTTATAAAAGAACATTTATATGATATTGTCAGTAGTAATGGAAATTTTTTTCTACCTCACCTCCCAAGTACAGGTATTGCAGGGTATGTTAGCTTGTCACAGAAAGTCACCTGAGAGGAAGAAACTTCGGTTAAGAAAATGCCCCCATAAGATTGGGCCGTAGACAAATATGTAGAGTATTTTCTTAATTAGTCGTTGATGGGGGAGGGTCTGACCCTGTGAACTGGCCCTGTTGACACTGGAGCAGGTAAGCCAGCCCCAGGGCAAGAGAGTGGGAAAACTGGCCTGCCCCTCCCCTGGGCAGTACAGTAGATCTGACCACAGATGAGCCTGCCCTGATGGTGTGAGAGCAGGGGAGCTGGCTTTGTTTGCCATGTCTGGCTGCGGCACTCTAGAGAGTGGGCCCTGTCCCTCATCTGGGCACCACAGCAGAGCTGACTCTGGTGGCAAGGGGGCTGGTGAGTTGGTTTTAAGAGCATGAGAACAGGAGAACTGGCCCTGTCCCTTGCTGGCTGCAGCACTGGGTGAGCTAGCTGGGGCAGTACTATAGAAGTCACCCTGGTGATGAAGATACTGGTGGACTGAGCAGCTCAGCTACTACCAAGACTCAGACTCAGGGCTTTGAGTTGGTCCACCCCAGCATCTACCCCATCTTTAGTCTGTAAGAGCTCATGAAAGGGCTGGTCCTGTAGGTCCAAAGCTGCAGGATCTCCATGACACAGGGCAACAGCAGGATATCTGAGAGAAGTCCCCACAAGAATCCAATATTGACAGTGCAGCAGAAGCCAGAGGTCTCAAAACAGACCAATGACTCATTGCAATGAACATTTTATCCTAGGCTGGCCTTGAACTCCCTATATAGCCCAATGCCTCCACCTCCAGTGTGCTGGGATTACAGGCATGCATTATTGTATGTGGAGCTGGGAATTTGAACCCGGGACTTCAGATGTGCTAGGCAAGCACTCTACCAACTGAACCACACCCCCAGCCCGGGACCAGACCTTTATATTAAGAAATAAAGATCCGTATGAGAAAGAAGCCTTTGTTAAGAATTAGGGTCCAGAAGGGAAAAGGCCATTCAGTTTGCTGAATCCATGGGGTAATAGCTGTAGCCAAGTCAGTTAGTGTATTAGTCAGGGTTTTCTAGAGTCACAGGACTTAGGGAACATTTCTATGTATTAAGGGAAGTTATTGTAATGACTTATAGTCTGTAATCCAACTACCTCAACAATGGGCAGCTGTGAATGGGAAGTCTAAGAATCTAGTAGTTGCTCAGTCCCACAAGGGTAGGTGTTTCAGCTGGTCTTCTGTAGAAGTAGGTTCCAACAGAGGTGCTGGCAAGTGCAAGCTGTTGAAGAAGAGGAGGTCTTCCTTCTTCCATTGTCCTTATATAGGCCTCTAGCAGAGGGTGTGGCCCAGATTCAGGTGTGTATCATCATGCCTGGATCTAAAATTTGCTTTGTCCTAGGCTGACCTTGAACTCAGAGATCTGCTTGCCTTAGTTTCCTGGGATTAAAGGCATGTACTACCTTGCCTGGGCCTAAGGTTTTCATGGCCACTATACCTCAAGATCTCCATATCAAGATCCAGGTCAGAAACTTGTGTCTTTCGGCCTCAAGATGTGGGTCACAGGTGTGCCCCCCATTTCTGGATTGTAGCTCATTCTAGATGTAGTCAAGTTGACAACCAGGAACAGCCACCACAGTTAGAGATGTTCTTCTAAGATGGAGAGGAATTACACAGGAGGAATTGTTTTTTTCTTAAATTTTTGTGGGCTGAGGATGTAGCGCAGGCAGCAGAATGCTTGCCTAGCATGCACAAAGCCTTGAGTTTGGTTCCTAGCCTTGCATAACTGGGTGTGAAGGTGCATGCCAGTAATCACAGCACTTGAGACATAGAAACAGGTGGACCAGGAGAAGTTTGAGGTCACCTTTGGCTACATAGCAACTTTGTAGAAAATCTAGGTTACATAAGACTGTCTCAAAGAAAAATCAATACATAAAAGATGTGAAAAATCAACATATAATACATTCAGGAATTCAACATGCTATCCAACAGAAAAATCAGTTAAATTATTTTTGCTGTTTCTTGTCTTTATCCACTTTCATCACAAAGCTGACATATTTGAAGAGATTTTTGAGAGACAAGATCAAGTCACAGGAAAATTGGCCAGTATTTATACCCAGTCCCACTTATACAGAGAAACACGAGCCAAACTGGATCAACTCTTGGGGGAACAGCTACTCTTGGGGGAACAGAAGATGGAGAGGGTCTCAATCGCGGATACCACATGTGTCACCCCTTTCTGGCATCAGCTCGTCTGGATTACTCATCGATCATTCAAAAATTTCAGGGGTTTTCCATGGGTCACTGTGATTCAGGTAATCCGATGAATTATTTCAAATGTACTGTGACAAACTCAAGTGGGAACAATTTGTGTCTTCGTCAGTGACTTCCGGGTCACACTTGCCGCCTGCTACTGTCCGTGTGTTTGTGGTCCCTCTGTACAGCAAGTAGAACATGATTAGCTACATACTTACAGAAAACATTTTTAGTGGTTGTTTTTTACTTAGAGAAACTACAGTGACTAATCCAAGTAGGGACTTTAATTCAACAGCTGCATAAAGTAATGAGAGGCACACTTGGGGGTTCCTCTCAGCTCTATTCTTCAATTCACCAGAGCATCCTCAAGTTGAGTACAGGCCTGGGTAAAGTGAGCACAAAGGATTTTTCCCGAAGCAACACTCCTTTTGGGGAGATGTGTGGCACCTGCACAAACAAAATTCGGAGCATGTCAGGTGAAGGAACAAACTCCGGAGAAAGTTTAAGTGGAGATGGCTGGAGAGAGGGCGGGAAAGAAGGGATGATCTGTATCTGAAATCAGGCCTTACGGAAACAATGCCATTGGCCATCTCTGAGGGGAGCCTGTGCATCTTCTGCCTGAGTGATGCTCCTGTTGTGGAGTGCTGTTTCCGTATTTAGAGGCTGGTGTTTGAAAGCAGTAGCCACTCAAAGAGAACGGTTCATACACAGTGCAGCCCAATTAACCAGGCTCCTCCCTGTCAGCTAACTGGGAACTGGGACAAGGATGCTCTCTACTTTTCTTTAAACTGTCTCTGTAACAACGGTCATCCTGCCTTAAATTTTCAGTTATTTTAGCATGGATGTCATAGAAATGTAGTTCTCCCAGCTTATTTGGGCCAAAACATATTCATTTATGTTTTTATTCCACGATGATGTTGATGATTTTTGGTATTATCTATTGGTCTCAGGGTCTTAGCCATTAGAGGGTAAGTGCTCTGCTGTGGATCTACATCTCCATTCCTGTGCAATCTTTACAGTCAGTTTACCTGGTTATATTGTGTCTGTTACTTTATTATCAGACATGTAGTTTCTGTTGAATACAGAAGGGCGGCTAGTCATTGGCTGTGGTGAAACCCTGCCTAGTTCTTAACACGTGTACAGCCGTTTTCCTATTTTAAGGTTGCTGCCTTCTCTCTGTGTGTGTGAGTATAGTTATCATTTGAATTACACCGCCAGTTGCCTGAAACACATTGGTCTTTATACTTGGACATTTATGTCATAAAAATGATATTTTTATGTCATATCTCATTGGAAAAAAGAAGGATCTGCTATGATTGAAAACAAGTGAGTAGTTACATTCATCAAATTGTGTTGTTCATTGTTGAACAGTGAGGCAATGTTATGACATAAGAAGTGTATGTGAGTGTGTGAGTGAGTGTGTGTGTAAGTGTGAGTGTGTGTAAGTGTGTGAGTGTGATTGTAATGTGAGTGTATGTGAGTGTGAGAGTGTTATGAGTGTGTGTGAGCGTATGTGAGTGTGAGTGTGTGTAAGTGTGAGTGTGTATGTGTGATTGCAATGTGAGTGTGAGAGTGTATGAGTCTGTGTGAGTCTGTGTGAGTCAGTATGAGTGTGAGTGTGAGTGTATATGAGTGAGTGTGTGTGTCTGTGTGAGTCAGTGTGAGTGTGACTGTATATAAGTGAGTGTGAGTGTGTGTGAGTGTGTGTGAGTCTATGTGAGTGTGAGAGTGTGTTTGTGAATGTGTGTGACTGTATGTGTGTGCATGCATGTTATCAAGGGTAGGAATTGAGGACTAAAATTTTAAATTTGTATTTATTAATTTTTTTAAGTATGGGGTTTTGTCTGCATGTATAACTGTGTTGTCTGCATGTATAACTGTCGTCTGCATGTATAACTGTGTCGTCTGCATGCCAGTGGAAGTTAGAAGAAGGTGTCAGATCTTCTGGAATTTCCTGTGGTTGTGAGAGGCCATTGTGTGTTGGGAACTGAACCCCAGTCCTCTGTAAGAGCAACAAATGTTCTTACCTGCTGGGCCATCTCGGCAAGCCCTGGGATTTGAGTTTTTAATTTAAGTTATAATGTTATATGAAAAACTATTTTCCCCTAGATTATAGTTTCCT
This sequence comes from Rhynchomys soricoides, assembly GCA_019843965.1. Taxonomy (NCBI): domain Eukaryota; kingdom Metazoa; phylum Chordata; class Mammalia; order Rodentia; family Muridae; genus Rhynchomys; species Rhynchomys soricoides. The sequence goes on along the minus strand of JADRCH010000035.1, from coordinate 8,405,587 downwards.
ATTTTTTAAAAAATTACCAGATGAATAATAGAATGAGTATCTCAGATGAGTCACAGCATCATGTCCTTAGCTAAGTAAAGACTGTTTTAAAGCCACTTAACCCTATGACCAAACGATGAGCAGCCTCGTTGTGAGCTGTCTGCACAGAGTACATGAGGAGCTGAGAGTCTGGAGGAGTTGGGTGAGACTGGTTGAGCACAGGCTTCTCTGCTGAGGTGATGGAGCAGCACTGACAGATGATGGACAACGGGAGCACTGGGTGCTGCGGAGCTCACTGTGTGAATATATGCTGGCAGCAGAAATGCTCTCTGTTGCACAAGCTCAGATGTCCCTTAGGTTGCAGAGGTAAGGACAAGCTCAGCTCTGCTCAGCTCCTCTCAGCACACAAATTCTCTGTTAGGAACTGCATCGTTAGTGGATTTTAATTTTATTATTGGGCCTTCAGTGGTTAATACTACAGGGCTACATGTCCAGGGTCTGGAAGGTTAGGGACTCAGATTGCAGGGCTCTCAATTTTTAATTTAACATGCTAGCAGTCTATAAACATATGTGTTTTATATTCTCCCAGGATTCTGGTCAAAATATGGTGCTCATCTCATTGTGGAGATATGATTAGGAAACCACTTATCTTAAAATAATGAACAATGTGTTGAGCACTTTTTACTCCTGATGGAAATTTTCCCTTTCTCTCATTTCTCTTTGACAGGTCATTATCACAGTCATGCTGGCAGCAGCCGTAGGCACCACTTTTTGTGTCCTAAAAAATGATTGTATTGAAGTCCAGATGAGGTAAGCAAACTTGGGTCCTGATTTTGAGACAATGCTGTCATTTGGTTCAAGCTTATATAAATCCATTGGGACTTGGAATTCGTGATGAGTAAGCATTTATCATGTGGTCGGATGTCTTGTACATTGAAGGCTGAGTGGAAGAGCTCACTTTTCACATGTTTCTGTGTAGTTAGTATGGTACTACACATGCCACATAGTTCACATTTTAAATTCTCATCTTATATATTATATCTCTTCCATATTTCCCCCTCTCCACTCCCCTTACCCAGTATCTTCCCCTACCTCTTCTCTCTCCCAGTTGCACCCCCCCATCTCTTCCCCTAAGAAAAGAGCAGGCCTCCCAGTGACACCAACCAAACATGGAATACAAAGCTTCAAGAAGACTAGGAACATACCCTCATATCAAGGCTAGATAAGGCAACCCAGAGGGAGGAAATGGTTTTAACAGGTTTTGGTGTGTGTGACAATCTAAACGTAAGGGCAGTTTTTTACCTTCTTACATAGAGTCCCGTAGCTCTGGGAGAAGACCACCTCCCTTACAAATCACTCTCAATTCCTGGCAGTCCCTACTCTCTGCCTTTGAATATGACTAATGTCAGACCCTGAGTTGGAATTATAAAGTATTTGTTGTTTGTGGTTGGTTTGATTAGGTTCTTGTTTGTCCTGGCTGACTTGACTCCATTAATGTAATGTCTTCAGGGCTCATCAAAGTGTGGCGGGTGTGGATTTCTCTGGCTCTGTAAGGCAGAATAATTGTCCATTGTGTGCACATGCAGTTTCTTCTCATTCATCTGAGCCTGGAAATGCAGTTTGCTCTCACCTTTGGCTACTAAGACCGATGCTGCTGAGTGTAAAATACATGTGTTTGAACTCTGGAATTTTGGCCTTAAGATAGAAGGCTTACACAGTATGGCCAGTAACACTAGCTAGTGCTCGCTCAACTCTCTCTAATGGGAAAGCATCGGACTACAAGAGCACTGAACTGTATCTGCCTCTATTTTAAACAGACTCACGTTCAACTTTTGCTCTCGAAAATAGCCAGGAAATTTTTATTAGTCCTTTAAAAAAAAAGTTAATATAAAATTATAGAAAAAAAAGAGGAACCTGCACTTTAGTAACAGAGCTGGAACAATCTGCATCCACTCAGGAGCGGTGGGAGAAGAGATTTTTTTTTTAAAAAAGATTTACTTATTATATGTAATTTTTTGTCTTCTCGCTCCAGCCCTGCTCTCTGTAGCTGTCTTCAGACACCCCAGAAGAGGGCGTCAGATCTCATTATGGATGGTAGAGATTTAATTTAGTTGATTGTCTGTGGTTGTTGATTGTTCTCTAGTCTCACGGTGATGGAAGCCGCACATATTTTGTAAGGGATCGAGAAACTGCTGGAGGTCTGGTTTTCCAGACAGCAGTCCAACGCAAGCCAGGGATCTGGGGAATCTTTGGACTATCCCAAGGTGTGAGTGGGATGTCCTTTTGAAGGATGTGCAGTGCTCAATCATATGTGTGACAAAGACTGACAAGCAGGAAGCTTATGTACTCAGTGAGAGTAGCATGTTTGTCTCCAAGAGTTGTTTCATTTTGAAGACATGTGGTACCACCCTCTTACTGAACGCACTGGCTCCCTTGTTGAAGCTTGCTAGGGATCACAGTGGGTTTGACTCAATTCAAAGCTTCTTTTATTCTTGTAAGAATTTCATGAAGCCTTCTCACCAAGGGTACTCACTCCGGAATTTCCAGGAAGAAATTGAGTTTCTTAATGCAATTTTCCCAAATGGAGCAGCATATTGTATGGGTCGTATGAATTCTGACTGTTGGTACTTGTATACTTTGGATTTCCCAGAGACCTGAGTAATCAGTCAGCCAGCTCAAACCCTGGAAATACTGATGAGTGAGCTTGACCCAGCAGTTATGGACCAGTTCTACATGAAAAATGGTGTTACTGCAAAGGATGTCACTCGTGAGAGTGGAATTAGTGACCTGATACCAGGTTCTGCCATTGATGCCACACTGTGCAATCCTTTTGGCTACTTGATGAATGGATTGAAATTGGATGGAAAATATTGGACTGTTCACATCACTCCAGAACCAGAATTTTCTTAGGTTAGCTTTGAAACAAACCTAAGTCAGACCTCCTATGATGACCTGATCAGGGAAGTTGTGGAAGTCTTCAAGACAGGAAAATTTGTGACCATCCTGTTTGTTAATCAGAGTTCTAAATGTCACTCAGTGCTTTCTTCACCCCAGAAGATTGACGGATTTAAACGTCTTGATTGCCAGAGTGCTGTGTTCAACGATTACAATTTTGTTTTTACCATTTTTGCTAAGAAACAGCAACAACAGCAGAGTTGATTTAGAAAAATGAAGAAGAAAAAACACAAAAGGAGAAAACACACAGGAGGTGGTGGCTGCTTTGTAGATGTTGATCCTTGGGGCCATGTTGACCATGACCACCACCTTGTAGTTGCAGAAAGCCCTAGGTGGAATGATGTGTAACCATTGTGAAGTGTGTGCACTGTTATATCAAGGACTTAGAGATCTTGCATGAATGCTCTCTTCTGTGTTTAGGTGTTCTCTGCCACTCTTGCTGTGGAACTGAAGTGCATGTAGAAAAGAACTTTGACTGTGTGACTCTTTACGACACTTGCGAAAATGATTCAGTTGGTTTATGCACAGTGTAATATTTCTGCAGGCATCGTCCATAATCCCCCACAGACAAGGCTTCCGTCCCCATTAGCTGCGGCCTCAGCTGACCATCTGCCACTGTTCTGTTAAAATGCTGCCAGAGTTTTACATCCAGTTACCTCCACTTTCTAGAGCATACTCTCTACTAATATTATTCAAAACCAATTTTTACTTCATACAGGTGTTTTGTGCAATGGCAATTAATGTTTTTCTTCCACAAGTTGAGTCTTTGTAAGACAATGATTCCAGCTGCTTGTTTTGTGTTCCTCTGTTTTAGTGGTTGCTCCTGCATTTACAGGCCTATGGTTTTTCACCATGAAGCAATACACTGTTACACTGTGGGCTTAGAATACAGTCTTACGCCCCAGACGAGAGTTCGGAGATGGTCCCTTGCTTATTTTTCCCCTAAGACGTAAGAATGTGGCCTCTTTATTGGCATGAACTTCGGTGGAAGATAAATGACAAAGCTGAATGTATCAAATGAAAACAATTCAGTCTCCAGGGAAGATGAGCAGGGAGAACCCATAGGAAAAGAAAACTCCGTGGAAATGATGGGCTATGCTCTGCACTTTACTTAGCTTTACAGAATGCCTACCATGACTTCACTAACTTACCAAGTAGTCATAGGAATGTCCACTAAGTCAAAGCAGAAGTTTACTCCTAAACATTCTGACCTCAGTGAGTGCTGCCATTGCCACCAATTTTTACTAAAGGAGGTTTTGACTCAAAGGAGACTCTGGTTTCCATCTGTTCTGAGGTCAGCTGGTCTCTGTGGTCTTTCTTTCACCATGGGGCTCAGATGAAATGAGTGGCTGACCAGAGGGAGGACTGTCCAGGCCACTCAGCCAGACAGTGAATGTATGAATGAATGGAATGGCACCATATTCTGAGTCTATTTAGTGGCACTAGAAATACGTATGGGCTTTCAAGAGTCGGCATGTTAGTGGCATTTGCAAATACTGTGGGGTTTAAACAGAAGACCAAACTGGACTAAATTCCCTGTTTATTGACCTCCTGCTACTGTTTTCTTGGTAGTTTCTGGACTGACGCAGTGATGTTTTGTTCCTTCTGTATTTATAATGAAAGACTTTTTTAGCATTTCTAAATGTAGAATCTACTTGGTTTGAGATCAAGTGGTTGAAACACTTTCTGGACTTTTGCTTTATACACGGTGTTGATTGAACGCTTCATTGGGGAAGCTTTAGGTCTGTTTTATCAGTCTGATTCTGTAATGAGCACAGCACATATTTTAAATGACGGTTTGGAGGTCCAGTAACCCAGTAGATTTTGGCTTGAGGTCTGATTCCCCCATCTTATAAAACTAAGAATTCTAGTGTTGAAAATTGCATAGGTTTGTGGAACAAAGCCTAGAAAAGAAACTGTAGGTGGACTAGTGATCTAGTGTAATTACAGGTGGGGAAGTTTTGGTGCCATAATTTCTCTTTGTTGATATTGGACTTTTAAGCAGCTGAAATGTAGTTCTGTACCACAATGTCAGTTTCAATAAATGTTTGCTTAAGCAAATTGTCTAGTAACAACAACAACAACAAAGATAGAGGGCTAGAGTTGACATACCAGAAGGCCATTGTGTAATTTGAGGTACTGCTATCCTGTCTCCACTCCACTGTGGAAATAGACCAGTATCCATTGGATGCTTTATGAATTGTCTGCAGAACCCATTTCCATTTTAAATTGGAATATTTGTTTTCATTCCAAAAGTATTTATTTATTTACTTAGTGTGTGTATGTGCGTGGGCATGTATGTCCTACAGAATGCATGTGGAAGACAGAGGGCAGTTTACAATAGCTGGTCCCTCCACCACGTGGGTTTCAGGGATGGCTTGCAGGCCATCAAGCTTGGCATAGTGATCTTAACTGCTGACCCATCTCAATGGCCTTGGATTCTTCCTTGCTGTTGAGTAATAGTTATTTTTGTTTCTGAAGTATGAACCCCTCGCCAAATACATGATGCACATACATTTTCTCCCCTTCTGTGAGTTGACTTTTCATTCTGTTGACAATGCTCTTGGTGCGTGAATGGTTTTAGCTTACCTATTTACTCTGCATTTGTTGCTTTGGGGATCCATTTTCTTGAATATATTTGCTTTGTTTGAATGTTGGATAACAGGATGAGATTCAGTTATTCTGGCTCCTCATATACATGTCACTTTTGTGTTTGTTGAGTTATAATGTGGCTTAAAGATGCCCTTTCGTGTTAAACTATAGCATGTTCCAAACATAGCTTCTCAGTAGCATCACCATTGTCAGAATTCTCACTGAAATTTATGTATGGCAAATGCTTTGCTCAAAACTGTGCTTCTTGCTACACATCCACAGATCAGGGTACCTCACAATGGCCATAGAGGTTTGACAGCTAAAGAAACTTCAGGAAGCTTTGTGTGTGTGTGTGTGTGTATGTGTGTGTGTGTGTGTGTGTGTGTGTGTATGATGGAAAGTGTGTGTGTGAACATGTGTATTGAGATGTGTGTGTGTGTTTATGCATGTGTGAGAATGTGTGTATGTGAATGTGTACAAATGTGTGAGAAAGACTGTGTGTTAGTGTGTATGGTGTGTGTTTGGGTATAAATGTGCAGTGTTGTCTGTTTTATATACACTCTTGTGTGGGCTTCATCCATGCTTATGTAGGTGTGTATACATGTATATGTGGGTCAACATGCATGTGTCTCCATGTTGAGGTCAGAATTTGGGGCTAGGTTTTCCTTGATGACTCTCCACTGTGTCTTTCAAGACAGGGTTCTTATTGAACTTAGAGCTCACTGATTGGTTGAGCTGGTCCACCAATGTGCTCTAAGATCCACCTCTGTCTCCTTCATCTCTGTAGTACAGGTGTGGGTTCTAGCTCTGAACTCAGGTCCTCATGGTTGCAGACACATTGCTGAACAGGTCACCTGCCCAGTCACACCAGTTTGTTTGATATGTGGAAAAAAACCAATTAGTCTTGAAAGAAAGAAGAATAAAACCAGCTCTTCAGTGAGTTTCCTCCTATGTGGATTGGCCATCGGTCTACACAGAGACGATCACAGCTGTTTCCAGGCATTTTCTCTGAAGTCTGAACACTTTTCCAATCCTGCTGGGACTTGGCTTGTGCTTGTGGAGAGGGCACATCTCAATCCAGCACAGCTTAGGTCACAGGATAGAAGGTGTAGACACGGTCACAGGAAGCATTCAGAAATAAACCCTGAAAAACCGGAAGTGGCAATGCAGACATAAAAAATAGCTTTATTAGCTGTTTCTACATTGGCTTTTAGAAATTGTGAAATACTCTTAATTTGTATTTTTCACTTCCTCTCGTACAGTGTTTAGAAGAAGTTGGACTGTGTGAAAATGGCCTCCGTGTATGGTTTATTTTATGCTTCCTGAGTGGTGTTTGGTTCTTTTGATTGGTGGGCTTGTCAGTTGTTTGTCTACTTGGCACAAGCTAGACTCATGTGGTGGAAATGAACCACAGTTGAGAAAATGCCTCTGTCATGTTGGCTACAGGCAAGTCTGTGGGGCATTTTCTTGATGAGTGATTTATGTGATAAAGGCTAGCCCACTGTGAGCGATGCCATCCCTGGGCAGATGGCTCTGAGTTGTATGAGAAAGCAGGCTGAGCAAGCAAGCCACAAGGAGCAAGGTAGTAGGAGCATTCCTCCATGGCCTCCAAGTTCCTGCCTTGAATTCCTGCTCTGACTTCCCTCAGGGATGGACCATTACATGGGGATATGTAAGGCAGATAAACCCCATTCTCCCAAGGTTGCTTTGGTTATAGGGTTCACCACAGCAACAAAAACGTAAGCAGGACAGTTTTTCAACATCATCTATTAAATTATTTTCAGGGCAAATATTAGTATTTAAATCATCAATAATGTTCAGAAGGCCAGAAGTCACTTCTTATGTTTGGAGCCAATGTTGCCTTTGCACTTTGTCCAATTGGTGGAACTGGGAACTGGATTTGAATTTTGTGGCATATGAGCTCCTTTGCTCAACAGCCTCATAGGGTTGAGATGGCAACAAAATAGGAAGGAATTTGCATTAAAAGAAATAATTAGACCCAGAAATTCATCCTGTGCATATGTCTTAGTTGGGGTTTTACTGCTGTGAACAGACACCATGACCAAGGTAACTCTTATAAGGTCAACATTTAATTGGGGCTGGCTTACAGGTTCAGAGGTTCAGTCCATTATCACCAAGGCAGGAACATGGCAGCATCCAGGCAGGCAGGAGGAGCTGAGAGTTCTACATCTTCATCTGAAGGCTGCTAGCAGAACACTCCCTTCTAGGAAGCTAGAGCTAGGATATTAAAGCCCACCCCCACAGTGACACACCCACTCCAACAAGGCTACACCTCCTAATAATGCCACTCCTTGGCCCAAGCATATACAAACCATCACAACATACTAACAAACATATCTGAAATAATCTTCCCAAAATCTGTAGTTTGATGTTCATTGGAGCATTAGACACCAACTTAGTAACCAAGTTAAGGAATTTGAGTGTCTGCCGACAGAAAACTGACAAAATGAGAATTGCAATGTGTTTATCACGAACGTGGGAATGTGCAACAATGATTATGGATAGAATTGAGGATTTGAAAAAGATCATACAAAGTGAAAGAATCTAAGGACAAAGAGACAAACACATGTTTCACTTATTTAAGGATTGTAAAGCAGTTCACCTCCAGGAAGCATGGCTAACAACGGTGACTGCCAGAGGTGGTGTGCATCGAAGAGGCACATGCAGCCTAAGAGTATAATATCCATTAAACTGGAGAAGTAACATTCTCCTCTACTGAAATCAGTTGTATGGCACATTCAGTCCAGCAAATACAATACACACTTCAAAGTTTCTGGGCATGTATTTCAAATGAGGTACCATAAAAATATGATGTAGAGATGGACATCACTTCATTTAGTTTGATTAAATTATTTCACAAAAGTTTTCATGAATTGTATTTCTTTTATACCTAATACATTTAACTACAATTTGTTAATATATAACTAAAATATTTTAAAAATCAGATCAGTAAGTAGATGTGGCGTATAGTGAACTGTAGCTAGGGCCACAAGGTTCCCTTTCTATATTCTTGGTTTTGTCAAGAAAAATGAAAACACAGATGGGAACTGGAGGACAGTTTATTGAGGGGTGGGGGGAGAAGAATGCCTGCCACCTGAGATCAGATGTGTGGGGGAAGGGAAGAGTGGGGGGAGAGAGCTGTGCATGTAGTGGAGTAGAGGTAAAACAGATGAGCCTTGAAAAGCAGGATTGGCTCTTCAGGAGAGGACGAAGTGCCCAGGCCTGCTGCTGTGTTCTGTCATGAAGTGCCTGGATCCTCTGCTTTGATTTGATCCTTTGAAGCAGGATCAAAGTTGTAACCTGAGAGGCCCAGAATTGTTCTGTAGCCCAGGCTAGCCTCAGTGTGCAGTAATCTTGGTGCGTCTGCCAGGCCTGGGAGACCTGGAGGCCAGGCTTCCTGCTTGTCCCAGTCTCAGTCCCATTCTCTGGTTGTCTTTTTCTTTTTCAACATTTTACTTTAATCTGGCTTTTGTCAGATGGTAAAAAGAATGGGATTCTTTACCTAGGAAACCGGTCTCCAATAAGGTCCCTCATATGATGTGGATAGCTATCCACTCTGTACCTGTATAAGGAGAGTCACTGACCCCTGACTGTCACATGTGCCAGGATGTAGGACCCTAGTCACACCGTTTATCTAAGAGGAACCTGAGACTCGTGTCCAGGAAACACATGACTTCAGGGGGCTTTTATCTAAACCCTTCTATCCAGTATCATCACATGAACACAAATTATTTCTTCATAAATATGCATGCCTCAATTCATTTTTTGCTCTCTTTGGAGACTTGGAAACTCTTCAGGAAGACGGTTGTCCTATTTAAGGAGCAGTCATCTTTAGGGATGACTCTATGGCGATGTCTGTGGTAAGCTGTTGAGTGGGAACTCCCTCCACTGGTTCATGCTTACTCATCTGTGAAAGCAAAGTGGCTAACTGAATGTGAAACCCCCTGGGAGTTCTACTTAGCTTTCTTTCTCTCTCTATTAGGAACGAGACTTACCAATTTTGTAGTTAAACTGAAGTGATGGGTTGGGTTGACATAAAACCCACAGGCTCGGTGGATTTAAAACTAGCTGTGTCTCCACCCTGCAGTCTGAGAGTCTAATGGGAGGGTTCTGTCATGGCTCTTCCTGTCTGGGCACCTCCTCTCAGGGCCCTCTCATGGCAGAGGTTACATTGCTGAGTCTTCTCCTAATGAGGACAGAGACAATACTGTGGGACTCCACACTCATCATGTCATCTAAAGCTAATTAACCCCCAAATACACACTGAAAGGTCATTAGACCAATAGGGCCCATTATCAAATTGTTGAATTTTTAGAGGACACACATCAATCCATAGATAATTGCTGTGGAGACACAGAGAGTGAATACCTCGTGGGACTCACTTTCTGAGGGGTCTTATCAGACCAGTTGTACAGTTTTCCTTTCTATCATTTAAAAAAATCTTTATTTAAGTTTTTTACATGTATGAGTGTTTGCCTGCATATATCTCTGTGTACCATGTGTGTGTCTTGGTGCCTGTGATGATCAGATAGAGGCATCAGATCCTGTCTTAGATAAGGTTATTATTACTGTGGAAACGCCATGACCTAAAGCCAAGCTGGGGAGGGAAAGGTTTGATTTGAATACCTTTTATTTCCACAGTGCAGCCCATCACTAAAGTAAGTCAAGAGAGTCTCTCACACAGGGCAGGAACCTGAAGCAGGAGCTGATGCAGAGATCTTGGAAGGTGCCGTTTCCTGGCTAGTTCTCCATGGATTGCTCAGCCTGCTTTCCTATAGAACCTAGGACCACAGCCCAGGAAAGGCACCGACCACAATGGACTGCGTTCTCCCATATCAACCACTAATTAGGAAAATGCTCTACAGGCTTGCCTAAACTGGATCTTTTGAAAGCATTTTCTCAGTCGAAGTTTTCTCCTCTCAGATAATTCTAGCTTGTGTCAAACTGACATAAAACTAGCCGGCACAGGATCCCCTGCAATTGTAAAGACAGATAGTTATGATCTACCATGTGGGTGCTGACAACCAAACCTGGGTCTTTTGCAAGGACTCTTTACTGTGGAGTCATCTCTCCAGGTCTGCTTGCTTGCTATCTATCTATCTATCTATCTATCTATCTATCTATCTATCTATCTCTATCATCTATCTGTGTATGGATGTCTGTCTATCTATCCATCCATCCATCCATCCATCCATCTATCCATCTATCTATCATCTATCTGTGTCTGTCTGTCTATCTGTCTATCTATCTATGTATCTATCTATCTATCATCTGTGTATGGATGTCTATCTATCTATCTATCTATATCTGTGTATGGATGTCTATCTATCTATCTATCATCTATCTGTGTATGGATGGGTGTCTGTCTGTCTGTCTATCCATCTATCTATCTATCCATGTATCTATCTATCTATCTATCTATCATCTATCTGTGTATGGATGTCTATCTATCTATCTATCTCTATCATCTGTCTGTGTATGGATGTCT
>JADRCH010000035.1:8364429-8394542 GCA_019843965.1 Rhynchomys soricoides | reverse complement strand
GTCTATCTATCTATCTATCTCTATCATCTGTCTGTGTATGGATGTCTATCTATCTATGTGTGGATGTCTCTATCTATCTATCTATCTATCTATCTATCTATCTATCGTCTAGCTATCTATTGAAAAGAAATGTCTGTGCAATGTCATTTAATCTACAGAGCAAGCTATGTTGGGAGGAAAGTGTCCTAACATTGAATTTGCTCTTTGTTTTCCCTCCATTCTCTCCCAACAGAGCCGGCCTGCTTTACCTGCTCACAATCTTCCAGTGTATCACAAGTGTGTCTGCAGGGGAGCTCTTTGTGATTGACAGGGATCGCTTTCTGTGAGTAGCCCCTGCTGCACCAGGCATCAGCAGCTGGTGATCAAAACCATTACATTTATAGCTGGGCCTAGAGCTTTATCTCATGAGCTACCAGTATTTTTCCCTGTTTGTTTTAGTTGAAAAATTATCAGATTATGGAATTTTGTGTTTATCATGTGGCATCACGTGTTTTGAAGTATGTATACAGATTACTAATATTAATTGAAGAAATTAGTGGGAATTCATGAGCAGAGGTATCTGCAGCTCAATGGAAGTTTCAAAGTTGGGATGTGGTCACCAGGTCTTAGTAATATAGACAAAGCAGTAGCAGAGGGATGAAAATCATCCATGAACCCCTAAAAGGATGTCAGGGCTTTGATAGAGCTTAAGGGTAGTGGATTTAGCAGCAAACTGGAGTCAGAGAGGTAAAGCTGCACAAGAATGAGGGTGTGCAGCCCCCTTGGCAAAGGGCTGGAAAGAGCCAGAGAGATGCTCTATAGTGAGCAGTGTCTGATCTCTAGTGCTTTTCAAACATGGAAGAAGACTTCGATGGTGGCCTATGCTTAGGTTTCATGGTTTAAAAGCTGGGCAAGATTTGCCTACAAGTGCATGCCAAGGAAAGAATCATCAGAGAGCAGCTGAGGGCATAGCTCAGTTGGAGTTTGAGGCCAGCCTGCACTAGTGGTCCTTTCTCTAAAATCAGATCAAATCAAATCGGGATGCAATGAAGACACTGGCAGGGTAAAAGCTCGGAGTTTAGAGTGGCTTAGGGAGAGGTGCCAGGAAGGTGAAGGACTAGGTGTGGTAGCTGGTAAAGATTCATCTTTGTAAGTGAGATTATTGAAGGAAGAAGGCTATCCTAAAGTGAGAGATGCAGAAGAGAAGGATGAAGTGGCTACAGGGTGACCTCAGAAGGCCAATGTCACCAAGGAGATAAGAGGAGTCGCCATGACTACTGTCTTAAGTGAAGTACTGAGAGCTGAAGTACCTCAGGGAACCAGCCTCAAAGAAGCAGAGTCTCTGAGGAGAGCGGGGACATTGGACTGTTTCCCTGCAGGGCTGTTCTGTGGCCTAGTGGACCAAACAGTGGATTTCTCGGATGGGAGTCACAGTGAGAATGGCTTAGGAATGCTGGTTCTAAGATAGGAAGGTGTATGGGAGTCAGTCTGGAGCACAGGGACACTGTGCTCATAGGCTCCCAGTGGTATCAACAGTCAGGGTAGCCAGCATCTCACCTTTGCTTGCGGGGCTAACCTAAGGATGTATAATGAAGTCTTTTGTTTCTGTAGACATGAGCATAACAGTGGATACTACAGAGCATCATCCTATTTCTTTGGGAAATTGCTGGGTGAGCTAATACCCAGGAGGCTATTGCTAAGTGCATTGTTTACTCTGATAGTATACATCATAGCAGGTAAGTAACAAAACCGGAGAATGTGTCTTAGTCTTGGGGGAGCGTGTTTTGGTTTGTACAACTGTGATAAGCCTTAAAGTAAAAAATCGTGTTTCCACTGTGTGTGATCTACAACAGGTGATTGATGTGAGTACAGTCTCCAAGACTCCTTAACAAAAGAACACCAAACGCTGTTTATGAAACTGTGTTCTTACTGAGAGATTCTGTACATAATAAAGAATGGAGAAATAGCTCTCAAGTTTGAGAGCTAATGCAGCAAGAACTTTTATTATTAGATATCTCCCCATATGTATTTTAAGAGATTTATTTTCCTTTTATTTGTGCCCCCCCCATGTGTGTGTGTGTGTGTGTGTGTGTGTGTGCACGCGCGCTGACTGAACACAGTACCTGGGAGGTCAGAAGAGGAGGCCAGATCCCCTAGAACTAGAGTTACAGGAGAATGTGAGCAACCATGTGGGTGCTGGCAAGTGAATCCAGGGCTGCTTCAAGAATAGCACATGTGGGGCCGGAGAGATGGCTCAGTGGTTAAGAGCACTGACTGATCTTCCAGTGGTCCTGAGTTCAATTTCCAGCAACCACATGGTGGCTCACAGCCATCTGTAATGGGATCTGATGCCCTCTTCTGATATGTCTGAAGACAGTTACAGTGTACTCATATACATAAAATATATAAATCTTTTTTTAAAAAAAAAACCAAAAATGAATAGCCCATGCTCTGAATCACTGAGACATGTCTCTACCTGAGCCATATATTTCTTTGTGTTTTTGTATAAGTATCTTTAGGTAGGTAAATTATTGAATAGTGGATAATATAGCATACATATGTATGTGTGTAAAAGACTAAATGTATACACTTACAGTACCAGCCTGCAAAGAGAAAGGACATTGAATTTTGGGTTTGTTGAAGGGACATAATATAAATAGCTATTTAGAATATGTGCATATTTTTTGTGTTTTATGGTTAGGCTTCATCCTAGACTCTCTAGGATTTCCAAATTTTTAACATACACATACATCATTCCAAAATGAGTATGGACAAAACCTAGAATTCATTTAATAAGAGATTTATCATCTAGAATCAGTCACTTAGGTCATAGGGTGGCTTATATAAATGCTCTTGTCCTGCTAGCCTGACAACCTAAATTTGATCCTCAGAATCCAAAATAGAAGAGAGAATCACTCCAGAAAGTTGTCTTTCACCATGAAACATGCACACCATCACACATGCGCACCATGATACATGCATACCATAACACAAGCACATCATAACACATGTGTTCCATGACACATGTGCACAATGACACATGCACCCCATGACACATGCACACAATGACAGTTCACACCATGATACATAAACACCATGACAAATGCCCACCATGATACATAAACACCATGGCACATGCACGCCATGGCATATGCACCCAATGCTACATACACATCATGAAACATACACACCTTGGTACATGAATACCATCATCACACATGCACACTATGTCACATGCACACCATGACAGATGTACACCATGGCACAGGTACAGCATGAGACATACACACAGTGACACATGCACACCATGGCACATGCACAGCATGAGACATAAACACAATGACACACGTACACCATTACAAGGGCACACCATGGTACATGCACACCATGACACATGAGGATAATGACACATGCACACTATGACATGTGCTCACAATGAAACATGCAGAACATGACACATGTACAACATGACACATGTACCCCATAACATATCCACACCATTAACATGCACAGCATGGCACATGCACACCAATGACACATGCATATCATAACACATGAACATTATGACACATGCACACCATGGCATACGCACATCATTGCACATGCACAACATGGCACATGCACATCCACACTCATGTATTAGACATACAATAATAATATTAATAATAACTTTTATATATAATTAGACATGAAATTCAGATCCCCAGACCTCAACTTGTTTTCCTGTGACTATTATATAAACACATGACTATGTACGACTCATGCATCAGCTCCATAAAGATTATGAATCAGTTTATGAAACTTACTGCCCTCTTCCATAGCTGTTGCATGATTTCCTAGGGAAAACTGAAGTTGGAGGCGCCCTCCCATCCCCTAGGTATTAAATCCACTAGCGGCAAGGTTGTTTACATTGTTGCCTTAGACAGCTTACAAGAAGGGAAGTCAGGGTGGGAACTCAAGCAGGACCCTGGAGGCCGGAGCTGAAGCTGAGGCCATGGAATAATGTTTCTTACTAGCTGACTTGCTCCTAAAGACAGGAGCACACCATGACATGTGCTCACCATATTTTAAAACAGAATAAAAAATCCTGTGTAACAACTCTCTGTGGTCACGTGGAAGGAAATGATGAAATGGGAGACCCAAAGTAGTTTCTGTGGAACCCAGGACCACCTGCCCGGGATGGCATCATCCACAGTTTCTAACTCCTCCCAATCTAACAGAAGCATTTTCCCCTCCCTTCTTTTCTCCCCTCCTCTCTTTCCTTTTTCCCCAACATACACTTTCTCTGTATAACAGGCCCTGCTGACTAGACTCTTTTTGCAGATCAGGGTGGCCTTGAACTCGCAGAGATCTACCTCCCTCTATCTCTGGGCTTGGGATAAAGCCCAGAAGCATTTCTTCATTGAGGTTTCCTTTTCCCATATGGTCCTAGCTCGTAACAGGTTGATAAAAACTGACCAGCACAATCCTGATCTCAATTTTCTTATTAATGCAATTATAATAAACACAGGGGAATGTGGACAGGAGTGTTTTCTCTTGGTGATTCTCCTGTGAGAGAAGGCATAGAATTTTGGACAGTTGTGTTGCCTGTAGCTCTCCATGTTGGGATCTTATAAATTGTTCTTAATTATGTATAAAGAAAACAGGTATTATATGGAAAGATTTTTTTCTGGCAAGTCTAAAAAGAAAGCCATATGATGGCTCATCAGTTAAGAGCAGTTGCTGTTATTCCAAGGTCCCCATGTGTGGTTCCCAGCACACATATCATTGATTAGCTTTCAACTGTTTGAAACTATGCCTGTAGAAGATCTGATGCTCCTCTCTGGCCTCCATAGGGAAACTGCACCCAGGTGGTATACTTTCACACAGTCACACATAAATACATATTTAAAAATAGAATATAAAACCCTGTCTAACAACTCTCTGTGGTCACATGGAGGGGGAGTAATGAGATGGGAGACCCACAGTAGTTGGGTGGCTTTAAAAATGGTTACCAGTCCCGCTATTATTAAAGTATTATTTGAAAAATGTACAATTCTCTTGACTTAGGTAGCTGGACTAATTAATTTTTTTTTCTCTAAGGAGTAAAAACGAGTGTGAAATGTTTTTTTGTTATGATATATACTGTCATGATGCTGGCTTATTCTGCCAGTTCACTGCCACTGTCCATAGGAGCCGGGGAGAATGCAGTGGCAGTGCCAACACTGCTTGTGACCATCTACCTTGTGTTCATGCTGGTGAGTGTGGTTTTCTAAGAGAAAGAATTTCCTCTCTTCCTTCTTGGACATGTAACCTGCTTGATAAATCAGTACTTGGGACATGAGGCCGAATGTGAAAGCTTATTATGGTCTGTAGTAGAGAAGGAATTGCCTTTCTTCCTCTTTTGTGACCATTGCTCTAATGTCAGTACTAGGATGTAGTTAACACGCCATTTCTAGTGGGTTCTTAAAAGACATTTCTTGGAATCATATTAGAAACCATAATAAATTGGAATTTAGAAAAGTGCTGTGGTTGGCTGATTCCCTCCCAAAGGGACCAGATTGCTGCCTTGCTTTCATGCTGGTGTAAGAGATTTGCCGCCATTTTAGCCACAGCAGAGATGACTTGGTTTATTAACTAATCTCTAATGGCAAAGCAAAGGTCATGAGAATGTAAGTGTTCATCAGGAGGACTCTATCTCAGGGCTCCCTTGTGTTCTGAAAAGCATTAGAAATAGTAGGAGATTCTAGAGTCCTTAGTTCTAAGTCGGTCTCCTGTGTTAGCGAACTTCTGCTCATCTTTGTAAAATGGTTGCTCAGTCTTAGTCTTACACGCCCATAAATTATACACTTAATGTATATGAATCAACGGATAAACAGAACCAGATCCCACACTTTCCCACCAAGCAGATCAGGTGAATAGAACTATTGAGTGTGCTGCTATTTACACCATTTCCTCTGGTGCAAGAGCATCCTGAAGCTTGGCAATGGGAGATGCATGGCTTTGAGAAAGTGCTCAGTTTTGTTTATATTTCCTATTTATAGGGTCCTATACATATAGCCATCCAGTAATGTAAATCTTCAATAAATATGTTTTTAATTAAATTTTGTTTGCGCTATATAAATCCCTATAAGGTGTTTTGATCAAGTTTACCTCTATTTTCTCCCCCCCTCCCCCCAGATTGAATGAGAAATGTCCCTGAGCATTAGGGGACACTGAGTTCACAATTGCTGTGTGAGGTAGAGACGTGATGGGGAGAGATGGCTCTGGGGGCGGGTTCTAAGTGGTTATGGTCTTCCCCACTGGCTGTTCCCTCCCTGATTTGTGCATACATGTGAACACGTGGGCATTCTGCTTCCTGATCCCACATCTGTGTCTGCTGCCTGCTGCCATACCCCCCCTGCCAGGCTGGACTCTTTCACTCTAGAAACTGAAGACTGAACAAATTCTCTCTTCTACAAGTTGCCTTGACTGTGGCGCTGTATCAGCATCAGGAAAGTAGGCTGTCACACTCACTACTCCTCCCATCCCGCCTCATGGTTTGTTTTGGTTTTTATAAATCCACTGGGTCGTCTTAGACTGTCTGCATGTGCCTGTGTATAGGACCATATCCTGGAGCAAAGGTTGGCTTCCAGAGGCTACATCCTTAAAGAAAACTGCTGCTGCATTTGCAGCAGCCAGCAGCTGCCAGTAGGTCTTCAGCTAAGGGTGGGACTTCATGTGTACTTCTCTTCTCCATGCTGGGGTGTGTCTGGCTAGATCATGTTCAAGTGTTTACATGTTGTCACAACTGTTTTGCATTCACATGTGTCAATGCACAATTGTGACTGGAAGATACTGCTTCACTCTAGTTACCCACTGCTTCTGGCTCTTACAGTCTTTCTAACCCGTGTTTCATTGTGATCCATGAGCTTTGAGGAGAGAGGTATAATACAGACTTCGTTCAGGACTGGATCCTTTGCAGTCTCTTTTCTCTGCATGTTGTGGGTCTTTGTCATCACCCTACTGATGTTGTGGGTTTCTGTGTCAGTCACCATCTACTGATGTTGTGGATGTCTGTCTGTCACTATCACCTGCAAAAACAAGCTTCTCTGAATTAATGTCTGAGATGTACTAGTCTATGGGTATAATAGTAACTCGTTAGAAGTCAGTTTAATACCATATCCATGTAGAAGACTAGTAGCAAAGTCTCCCCTGATACTTATGACCTCACTAGCCACAGCATCACACAGGTTTTGTATCGTATAGCGTAGGCCATAATACAATCAGAAAATGAGTGCTTGGTTACTGCCATTGTAGTAGTATGACCAGTGTCCCCCATGTGTCTCCTTTTCACCCAAAAAAGCAGAAAAGAGGCAGGGGGAATGGTCACTGTCCTTGAGCATACTTGTAATTTCACCACATGAGTCCTGGAACCCCCTCCCCCAAATTTAAGCAGTTTAGCTCACTGCCTATAGTTTATAGCATCCAATCAAAATGTAAGTCACCACACATAGGAGACAAAAAAAATGATGAAACGTTCTGCCCATTAGTTACATCAGGACTTGGACTCAGTACTCTGCCTCGCCTGCTGGCCTGCCCATCAACAAGTGTAAAGGAAGCCTTGGCATTTTGGTTCTTAGAGCTAAACGCCTGTAACATACTTGGGCACTCCTGTTGGGAGCACACGATCCGAAGTTTTTTGGTGTGTTCCTCTCTGTGGAGTCCTGACAAATGCAGCTCAACTACTCAATGTAAGGTGGACCAGTACATGCGTGTCATTAGCAAAGAATCCTTCATCATGAGTCCTTTCACGGGCTTGCTTTAGCAGAGCGCCCTCTCTCCTGTAACCCCCCAGTGACAAAACATTCCTTCATGAGTTTGCCTTCATCCTTCACCTGTGTCCACTTCAGGAAAACACTCTCTCACGTGTTTGCCCCAGCAAAACACTTTCCCACACAACTGATTCTCCAAAGAACCCTTACTTTTCTACTGTACCCCTAACATGTTTCACATGTGAACAAATAAGGACACCCTGTTCTGAAGCTGACAGGCTTCTTACTGAGATAGTGAAACTCACCAGTAGATTTCAACAGCAACAAGAAAGACAAACTTTAAACTACTGTATTCTTGTTACTGGTTTAAAAGATTGTGTTTTACTCTTCTTCTGTATCCTGATGCTAAAAGAAATAGTTGCTTTTTAAATGTATACTGTAAACAGTCCAACACCCATGTCCCATGGAATTTTTAAAAAGTTAGTTTAAAAAACATAATGACAATGTAAAAATGATGCTCAGTATGTTGGAGCATGCCTTTTATCCCAGCACTTAGGAGGCAGAGGCAGGTAAATCTTTGTGAGTTTGAGGCCAGCCTGGTCTACAGAATGAGTTCCAGGGCAGCAGGGGCTAAACGGAGAGACCCTGTCTCAAAAAACCAAAAAAACCCAAACAAATAAAAAAGAAAGAAGGAGGACATGGTAAAGATAGATTTTTAATAAAGAACAGTTTATGTATGAAGATTAAATATTTGCAGACCAAGAAAAACTAGAAAGTTTATGTAGATTACAAGTGACCAAGTAAGATATTTACGATATGTAAGCAATAAACCTTAGAGATGATAGATAGGGTATTACAATTTGTAAGTGAATGGTCAGTACATTGATGTCAAACCTCTACTTAAATCAACAGAGTTGAAATAAGTGTTGCCAACTCATGGTAACAGTTATAAACACTGGCTTCTAAAGCTGGATGCAAACAATTTCAATTATCACAGATACAAAACAAAAATACATGTAATCAACGTAATTACTTGTGGTTTTGCTACCTTTGTTTGACTTAATTACTTGGAAAAACAAAACCAAATTCAGTTGAAACTGTCTGAACTTCAGCTACTTGTTGCACAGAGTTAAAGTTACAAGGCTTTCCAACAAAGCTTGAAAGTTACAGCAAAGAGAATAATGGCGGTCAGACAGGACATGCAGTGTTTTGGTCATTGTCTTCTTAGGTCAGACAGGATGCAGGACAATGGACCCTTCTGGTAAATGGTCTGTTTCAGAGAGGCCATGGAGTATTGAGAGACCAAACTCTATCCTACATCTTACAAAAAATCCACTGGGAAGCCAGGCTGAGTGATGCAACACAGAGGTTATGATTGTGTGGGGGTTTTGCTGGTTGTTGGGTTTTTTTTGTGTGTGTGTCAACTTGAAAGAAGCTCTGGTCATTTTGAAGAGGGAACATTGTCAAAAGGTGATGGGGCTTGCCCAAGGCCAGCCTGGTTTACAGAGTAGATTCCAGGACAGCCCGGGCTACACAGAGAAATCCTGTAGAGAGGGAGAGAAAGACAGACAGACAGAGAGAGACAGAGAGACAGAGACAGAGACACAGAGGAACAGAGAGAGAAAGACAGGGAGAGAGGGAGAGAACAGAGACACAGAGAGCACGCACCAGCCTTAGTTCCTGAGTTGAGAAAATGAATCCATCAGGTAGTTTTTTGATTAATTGATGTGGGAGGGTCAAGCCCACTGTAAACCATTCTGGGAAGGTCATCCTGGGTTGTATAGAAAAGTAGACTGAGGAAGACATGGGTGTGTGCAGTGATCAGCACCCTTCATGGTCTCTGCTTCAGCTCCTGCCTCCAGGTTCCTTCCTCCCCCGAGTTTCTGTCTTGGCTGCTCTTAATGATAGAATATGGTCAGGATGATCCGCTAAATAAACTCCCTTTTCCACATACTTTTGCTCATGATGACTTTTTTACAGCAATAGAAACCAAAACTTAGGTAGGAGTCTACACAGGTGTGTGCGCAGTGTGTGTCTTAACGATATGTAAGTTGCCAAAACATTGAAAGGAGGTTGGAGATGATTACAAACCTAGATGGGAGATTTGAATTGAAACCTTATGGAGGTATCCAGATGGACTTCCACAGATACCAAGGAAACAAATCAACAAACACACATAACTATGTTTGATAAGATGTGCCACCTCCTATGATGGACACAGACCTCCTCCCTTCCCTCCACTGCTGCTGCTAATAGGATGAAGGGTCTTAGAGTAACTCATGACTAAATAGAGTTAATTGAGGTTAAAATAGCTCTCTGGGAGAGGGATGCTCTCTCCACATGAATGTTAAATGGCTTCCTGCATCTCAGAAGATCTACAGACCTTCTCCCCAGGGAAACTAAAATTGGTTTCTCATAAATGATGTCTTGGATCTCTTCTCCTTAAGTCCCCTCTAAGGTTACAGTTTCACCCAGACTCCTCTGCTAAAAATTACCAGCCCATCATTTCCTGCTTGGGGACCAAACACTGATAACCAAAACAGAACAGAAAACAAACTGAAGCGGACCTGGGAAGGCCCCTTTCCTGAGATATGAACTGAAACCACTCTTCAGAAGGTTCCGGAGGGGGACACACCACCCATAATAGTGCTCAGGGAAATGGATGGTCTCATCACAGTAAAAATCTTAATATTTATGATTTTTAAAAATGATAATAAAAATTTATCAATATAACTAAAGCAGCTTTTCTACTAAGAGTTCTAGTCTTAGATTTAATTAAAAAAATAAACAGAAAGCTTTCTTGGGACAAATTCATGTGTCCCAAGTTTTCCCCTTTGGATCATGTAGGCAGCCTTTAGAGTTAATTCTCAAGAGCATCCTAACAATATCTGATTCCCTAAAGGACACAGTGTTGCTAGAGTTCACTTTGTTTTTACTTTTGCTAGATGTGCTTATAAAACTAGATGTAGAGAACTGAATATTTGGGTGCATGGTGTCACTATGCAGTGCATGTGCCCAAGGAGTGAGTGCTTGCTAAGCTTTTGAGGCAGGTAATCATTGGGCTCATGTATCCTTTGCTTTGAATGGGACAGTGATCCTACAAAGCAAATGGCATGCTAGCCTCTTTATAAGAGAAGGACACATGGGGTGGTAAAGCTTGCCAGAGTCTGCTGCTCTTGCTCCCAGATGTCCAGGCAAGCCTCCAGAAACCCTTCTATCAGTGGAGAAGATGAATTATTCCTCATACAAGAAGGGGATGGGTTCTCTCACCAAAGGATTGTGATCCTTCCAGTGAGTGGTGATCCCTCCAGTGGGCGGTGATCCCTCCAGTGGGCGGTGATCCCTCCAGTGATCACCAGCAGTCTTGCTGTTGTTATTCAGGATTGTTCTGGCTAATCTGGGTCTTTTGTATTTCCATGTGAAATTTGAGTTTTGTTTTTAAATGTCTGTGATTTATATTGGCATTTTGATGGGGACTGCATTGAATCTGATGATTGCTTTTGGTAGGATGTATATTTCATAATACTTATCCTATGGAATATAAGCATAGGAGGTCTTTCTGTCTTTTAGTATCTTCTTCGATTTCTTTACTTTCAGTTTCTTAAAGTTTTTATTGTAGAAATATTTCACTTGGTTGAGTTTATTCCAAGATATTTACTCACTTCCCCATCTTTGAAGTTATTGTGAATGAAAAATTTTCTCTCGTTTCCTTCCCATTATGTTTATAATTTGTATTTAGAAAAGCCTCTGACTTTTATATGTGTTGTCATGGTGTTTTATCATGACGACAGTAAAGTAACTAAAACAACTGGTCATTGTATAAATTTTCTATATGTGACCTTAAAAACTAGGTCTGAAGCTGAATGTTGTATTTTATGTGTAAGCATTTGTTCAGGTCAAGTCTGAAGGCACACACACTGTCGTTGCTTTCACTAGTCTAGGCTACTTAAGATGCGACAGGGCAAGTATTATGTAAACTGTCTCTTGTTCTTCCCCTTCAGTCCTTTCCGGCAACTCATTATGATTCTGATGTTTGGTAGCTTTTTAAAACGGGGGATTGGGCACTTTTTCGGCTGTTCTTCATCTACACTGTGTAGTTTCTCAGTTCTAGGCTTGAGATTGTCTTAAGGCTGTATTATAATCGAATCTCAAATTACTCCTAGTCATGAATAGAGAGTCAACACTCATAAATAACATGTGTTATTTATCCTTAGAAGTAGAAGTGGGTACATGATGTGCAGTGTTTATCCTACTGAGGGTTTCTACTACTGCGAGGAAACAAATATGCCCCAAATATCGTAAGGAAGACAGAGTTTATTGAGCTTATACCTTTACTTCGACTTGTTCATCAGCAAAGGAGGTCAGGGCAGAAACTCATGCTTGGCAGGAACATGGAGGCAGGAGCTGATAAAGAGGCAGTGGAGGGGTGCTGCGTATGGGATTGCTCCCTATGGCTTGCTCAGCCTGTTTTCTTACAGAAACCAGGACCACAGCCTAGGGATGGTACCACCCACAATGGGCTGGGCCTTGTGTCAAGTTCACATAAAATGATCCAGGAAAGCATTCTTTCAGTGTGTGTTCCTAAATGGCACTAATTTTATTAGAGTAATAACTACACTTGGCCTTTCATATATTAACAATATATGAACCAATAATATATTAACAATATATAAAACCAATAAAGTTTCTGTTCTGAATATCGCCACTCCCTGAATTACACAATATAAACTATGTAGCCACATAAATTAGATATAATAAGGAATCTGGAATGATTGTAAGTATGTAGCATGGATGTATTTAAAGCTGAAAGGGTTTGTGTAGATTGCATGCCTTGTTAAAGATCACATAAGCATCTATACGGTTTGACTTCTGCAGAGTGGGGAGACAGGTCCTACTTTTAAAAACCACAAAGAAACGTGGCTTTGCCAAGAGTGAAGACTTTGGTTTGGAGTTAACTGTAAGAATGTTTGTAAAGATCTGGTCTGAAGGTCAAGAGCAGAAATGTTCAGAAGGATGTAGGGGTCTTGAAGAGGGAGGAGCTTGTCTAGAATTCTTAGTCACTGGACTGGTTCTAACTCCTGGTTCTGCTCTGGTTCTAACTCCTGGTTCTGCTCTTTGTAGTTTTTTTCAGGCCTGTCACTATATTCTGGAAGCTTCCTGCCTAAGCTCTCATGGATTCAGTACTTTAGCATCCCTCATTATGGATTTAGGGTAAGCTGTCCTCTCTGTCACTGTACTTGGGTACTCCAGTTGTGGTAACTGAAATGAATCCCACCCAAGTCCTTTCCTCAGAGATAATCTCTAACCAGCTCCTGCCCAGGAATGGCCTTCCAGGAGCAAAAGATGAACAATTTCCTGCTAGTTTTACTTAGCCTAAGGCTGGTAAGTTGCCTGCGCCTTTCTCCTGTTGTGCCTTACTTGAGAGAATTGAAGGGTGAGAGAAAGCTCAGAGCAAAGAGGAAAGGAAGATGACGGGATGAAGAATGAATGAACATAGTGTTTCTGTCCAGTGAAGAACTGATGACGGATCAGAGACTACAGTGTATAGTTCGTATCAGGAAATTGACAGAAACCATGTACTACTCGCTGCCATCCCGGCTTCCCAAGCTCACAGGCTTTCTCTGCGGTGCAGGGTATCTTTAATACACTTTCCCTCCCATAATTGCAGCTGGTTTTGATGAAAACAAGCAAGAAAATATTGTTACAATAACTCAATAGTATTGCTTTATTATAGCTTTTATGGAGTTGTAAAGAAGGAGGATGCACAGAGTAATTTAGTTAGAAATTTTACATTTTAGTCCATGGGAAACATCATTATTTCAATCATAAGCCTCTGGATTCTGGGGCAGTCCAAGCAGGGACACTGGTGTGCTGAGCAGACGATGAATTTGGTGGGGTTTTTAAAAAAATATTTTGCAAATAGTGATAAAGACTGACCTTGAAGTTATAGCAGTGTTTATTCTTTGGAAACTTAGGGAATTACAAGACTATTTTCCTTTCCCCTGTTCCTGCTTGTGTTACAGGCTTTGCTGCACAATGAGTTCCTGGGACAAAACTTCTGTCCAGAACACAACACAGAAGAAATCAGTAGATGTCAGAACTATGTAATGTAAGCTTGAGTTCAGTGTGATAATGGGAAATAGAATGCTAGTAGACAGAGGGATCTGCCCTTCCAGATTATAATAACACTGTCATTTTTCTGATCCCCAGAGTGACTCTCTGTTCCCAGAGGATCTAGGAATGGGTTTCAGCCCTAGTTATCCATGGTGTAGATAATGTACAGAAAAGGTGGTGGTGGTGGTGGTGGTGGTGGTGCTCCCCCCCTTCTTCTTTTTCTTCTTCTTCTTCTTCATTTACTTTATGTATAGTAGCTGTCTTCAGACACACCAGAAGAGGGCATCTATGATCACTTTAAAGATAGTTGTAAGCCACCATGTGGTTGCTGGGAATTGAACTCAGGACCTCTGGTAGAGCAGTCAGTGTTCCTAACAGCTGAGCCATCTCTCCAGCCCCAGAAAGGGTTCTTTGGGGAATCATGAAAAAGAGTTTTGGTGTTTTGATTGTGGATTTGGGTTGCTTGTTTCAGAACATATGAGTTTGACATAAGCTGCTCTGATAAGTTAGCAAGGCTGTATAGTTTCTAAATGTATAGGGCATGGGACCTATGACAATGTCAGGGCAGCAAGGGCGAGCTTACCTGCCAGCATTCAGGGTCCTCCCTCTTCCTTACACCCTGGAAGACTTCAAGAAATCAAAGGCTGGTGTCTGTGTGTGTGTGTGTGTGTGTGTGTGTGTGTGTGTGTGTAAAATGTCCTATCAGAGAATATGCCCTGCAATGAAAGAAACAAATATTTTAGTATATTGAGAAAAATCTTTTTATTGTCTAATATTATTAAAATACAAATACAGATTTTTGTTTTAAAGTTAGAAAACCTTCATTTTATGATTGTTCTCATGATTTGACTTTGATATAAAAAATGAGAGAATATTCTCATATCTCATGGATATTCAAAATAATAATAATAATAATAATAATAATAATAATAATAATAGAAATTCAAATTTTTGTTTTGAATTGCTGATAAGAATACCTGTTTGGAAAGAGATCTTATTTCTCACATCTTGTCTCCCCTGGTATGGCCTGGCATCTTTCCAATACAACCTTCTTACCAGTTTCTGGTCAGGAGAACATGGATAGGAAAGGGAAAGCAGAGGAGGCCACCCACAGACTTCCTCCTCACAGGTTTGTCCTCTCAAGAGGAAGAAATCTGCTCTTTCAGAAGATTTGTGATCTGTTAAATCCTAAGCGATACAAGGGAACGGGGATTCACAGGGATGGAGAGACCCAGGCAGCAATTGTAGCTGTATGCAGAATTCTTAGCAGCAGTTCCTGTCCTAACCTGTGTCAGGCTAACTGCATGCTGCTGTGCTCCCACTGCTACCACAGGCTCAGTGTGTCACCTGTGCTGCTGAGGATGTCCTGTAGCTAAGCATCTGTGGCTGTCACTTCAGTCTTAGTACAGGAGCAGACGCTGATTCCTGGATGAAACTCTTGATCCTTTGGTCCCAGGTCTAGAATTTCATGCTTCTGTTCTTGTGTGTGACTGTCCACTGTTTCGGCAAAATGCTGACACAACTTTTATCTCCTTGGAATATCTGTGTGCCATTAGGAAGCTGGGGTTTTCTGCTTCAGGAGTAACGACGATACTTGATTCATGCTTTTGCCTGTTGAAGAGAACAGCATTATAGATTTAGAAATGAATGACATTGTTGAGTCTACAGAATTGGATCGTAGTGTGACTGTATAAACTTGCCACAGTTATTAGGCTTTCTTGCTGTATGCTTTTAAGTGGATATGATACCTACAGCTCTCTGGATAGTTTCTGAAATTAACTAAGGTGCCTTACTCAAGTAGGTTCAGTTGATTGGCATAATCCTTAACAAACTTGTAAGCACATCATGACTACTGTCATTTAAATAAAAGAGAGAAAGTTTTAACGATGTGTTGAAATTATGAGTTTTTAAGGGAATCAACAGTGAATATACTGAATAAACTTTGACATTACCTTTGTGTGTGTTGAATTACAGATGCACTGGTGAAGAATTCTTGATGATCCAAGGCATCAGTCTCTCGTCGTGGGGCTTCTGGGAGAATCACCTGGCCTTAGCTTGTATAATGATTATCCTCTTAACAATTACCTATGTGCAGTTATTACAGGATACAATGTTAGAAGTTCTTAGTTCCTGGCGGAGGAATTTTCTACAGCTGTTTAAATAGATGTGATTCCAAACTATCTTCTGAGTGACTATAATTATACTCATGGACAAATGCCAGAGAGGATCCCTCTGCTGCGAACTGTGGTGAATACAGAGACTCATGGCTGCTCACAGTACAAGGCCAGGGAACACTCAAGTGCTTAACCACAAACAGGACACCTATAGCACCCCCTCTACAGCTCAGACCATCATGGACTGTGAGCAGAAAGAGTGAAGAAGTGGGGGAACGGCTGAAATGTATTCTATATGGAATTGTGCGTTTTTAAAAATAAAACTTATAAATATGAAACAAACTTTTTATGTAAAGTATCTAATGACGTTTTTAATATTTGGTATCATACTATAAATCAGCAATGATTTTTTTAAAAATCACAAAATAACAACAAACTAAATTATAGAGTCCAAGCCCCAAAGTAGTATTATTAAGTATTGCTAATTAAATTAAGTATTGCTAATTAAATCATCTTATCCATATTAATCATGAAAGGTAATTAATCAAAAAATTTTCACCTGGAAAAGGAGAATTTGTCCTGGAAAATCTTACATTCATTGGTATCATCCTTACAGTGAGAACATAAACTATCATCCTCCAAATGTAATAGCTAGCGAATCCTTGATTGGTGGTGGGAAAATCAGGTTCAAAGTCATTCTCAGCTAGATACTGTGTTTGAGGCTAACCTGGGCTACAAAAGACAATATCTCAAAACAAAACAAAAAACAACCAAACAAAACCCCATACATAATGAGTGACTATAAAAGCATCCTTGTTCAGCTCATTAAGTAAATAAGATTTATGGAGAGTGTCTTAGAGCTTCTATTGCTGCAACAAAACACGATGACCAAAAGCAAGTTGAGGAGGAAAGGGTTTATTCATGTTACATTTTCTGCACTGGTGAGCATCACTAAGGATGTCAGGACAGGATCTAATGCAGAACAGGAAACTGGAGGCAGCATCTGATGCAGAGGCCATGGAGGGTGCCACATCCTCACTTGATTCATATGGCTTTCTCATCTTGCTTTCTAACAGAACCCAGGACCACCAGCTCAGGGATGACACCACCACAATGAACTGGGACCTCCCCCATCAATCACTAGTTAAGAAAATGCCCTACAGCTATTTTATGGAGGCATTTTCTCAATTGAGGTACCTTCTTCTCTGATGACCCTAGCTTGTGTCAAGTTGTCATAAAACAAGCCAGTACAAAGGGATACTTCTTTGTGGTGATGTAATGGGTCAGGAGTCTTAACTGGGGGCTTTGGCTATAATTAAAGTAAAAAGACAGGGCTCTTGTGATATGAAATGGCTCTTGGGACATTTCTGGGTAATCTTTGGATGTGAAAAGTCACTTAACCTCCAGGATTAACTCAGAGGTCTAGAACTTGGCAAGAGGCTCTCATAAGAAATGTTCCTGAGACACAAATGTTTGAGCTTCGTCTTCTACATTATTATCTGTACAAACTATCTCTTGGAATAACTGCTTACTCCCAGATCTGCAAGTCCCCAAGATCCTTTGCAGCCCTAGATTTTACAGGCTATTGTTTACTAGCTTCTGTATCTGCACCTTCACAGGTCTACCCCTTGTGTTTCTGTAATTTATTTTCATAATTTCTTCATTCAATCTTATTCCACAAAAGGAAAGTCCTCATCAGTAATATGAGCTTTTAAACATCTTAAACATTGATGCGTAATTAACAAAATGTTCAGTTTGGCTCTTGGTACAGACTTAGTTTCCTCATAGTTCTTCCTGTTGGCCCCTTTCAGTCTTCCTTCTAGCCCATCCCCAGTCCTTTGTGACTCTGCTGACCATGGAATCTCTCTCTAGTGAGTACTCACAGCTGCCACAGTAGGCTAGTACTCAGATAGGGAACTTTCATCCTCCTTCCTGCCCTCCACTCTGGTCTCCTTAGACTTCTCAGTCCTGCTGCTGCCTGCCCACAGGAGCCACCCCACCCCCAATCCTATTCTCCACTCCCTAGCTCAGGCTTTGGGTAATGATGCAGAGATCTCCTAGCCACCTACAGGATATTCACTATCCTGGCCATACTCCTGCCCACTTTTCAGTTAGTTTATCTTCTCTTAATTTACTGGGATAGAGTCTTATTCTCTCAGGACAAACTTGCCTGAAATCCATGTTCTCCCGACTGCCTCCCAACCCAGTGGAGTTAAATCAGGATACAACTACATTTGGCTTCATGTTCAAAAATTTTTATGTATATAGAAATATTAGGAAGATTCTCGTGGTGGTTTGAATATGCTTGACCCAGGAAGTAGCACTATTAGGAGGTGTGGCCTTGTAGGGGGAAGTGCATCCCTGTGGGGGTGGACTTTGAAGCTCTGCCCAGTGCAGAAGAGCTAGATTTCTCCTAGCCGACTTCAGATCAAGATGTAGAAATGTCAGCTCCTCCTGAGCCATGCCTACCTGGACTCTGCCATGCTCCTGCTAATTGATAATGGACTGAACCTGTGAACCTGTAGGACAGCCCCAATTAAAGGTCCTCTGTAAGAGTTCTTGGTCATAGTGCCTCTTCACAGCAGTACAACCTAAACTAAGACAGTATATTTACTTATGAGACCAAGACCCTCTCTTGGCTTGTACTCACCGTTATCCAGGCTGATAGTCCAGTGATTTCCAGAGTCTGCACCATCCCTGCATTACAGTTACAGTGTAGCTGCCTGCATGCAGGTGTTGAGTAGGTGCACATGCATGTGTAGCAAACACTTCACTGACTGAGTTCTCTCTCTCCTCAGCTGTCCTAGTCTGTTTTCCTGGGGCAATGGTTAGAGACCAGGTGTGAGAGCCAAACCCCAGGAGAGCAACTCTGAAACAGACCCTCCCAGCAGCCTCAGCATGAACTCAGAAGGAACAGAAGTGGTCACTGTGTGTCAGGTCTGACTCTGTGGCCTGCTGTCCTGACTCTGTCAATTACATCCAGAATCCTGTACCACAGAGTAGAGAATTGGAGTAATCACCTTGACAGCTTTGATCATTAGAGCCTGTGCAGGAAGTGGAAGACACAATCCAGAAACTCTACCAATAAGTGCCGGTGTCTCAAGAGTTGCCTGTCTGCTGTTATTCCCTTCCACTCCTCACTGGCATCAGCAGAAAGGGTAGCTACGAATGCGGTAGAGTCTCATTCATTTTTTATAACATTGACTATTTAATAAAATGAGATGGTATTTTCACTCATAGCTGTTAAGTACAAGGAGTGGGAGAATACTGTAGACTATTAGGTTCAGAGTTGAGCTTAATTCTCCCAGTTACGAGGAAATATAGATATTATGAAAAATGCCTTATTTTGTCTGGGAATTTATTGCATGGTATTCATGGGAGACACAATTAGGTGTTGCTGACATAACATTTAGTCTATATTCTGAGTCCCTCTCTCTTTGTTTTTAAGGTAATGTTTAATGATACACCTCATTGCCTTGGGAACACAAGAACATGCTAAACCAAACAGCAACAGAAGTGACGAGGTAAGATCAGGGTAGAATTTAATGACAGTAAAACAGAAAAAACATACAAGGACAACATCAAACAATAAAATGAAGAGCTGGTTGTTTGAAGAGATAAGTCAGATCAATGAACGGTCAGCAACCTAACCAAAGATAAGTACACACTAATAAAATTAGAGACAAAGATGAGCTGTTACAACAGATACCAAAGAAGTTCAGAAATTCATAAGGGTATGTCATATGAACTTATGTTCTAGATTCCAAGTAGAGGGAAGAAGCAGTTTTTCTTTGTAGCCCAGGCTACAACTTCCTATGTAGCACAGGCTGTCCTTCAGCTTGGAAACGTTGGGCCTCAGGCTATGAGTCCTGAGATTATAGGTGTGTATTTGTGCTCCCTCTTCGCTGTAAATGTTCTGAAAACAAACAAACAAACAACCTCTGAGTTGCACAATCACAAATGTGTCACATTGTAAACGTACCTCAAGCTGTCCATTAGATTTTCTCTACTTTTTGTAAGTAACTGCATGTGTGTCCTTGTGTCTGCAGTCGTGTGCATACTGTGGAGTTAACATTGGTGTTTCCTTTGCTCCCTCACTGAACCTGAGGAGTGAACTGAGCCTTTCTGACTCAGCTGGAAGGTTGGCTAGCAAGCCTTCTGGATGCTAGGCTTTTCCCTGGGTGCTGGGATCT
Source organism: Rhynchomys soricoides (assembly GCA_019843965.1). Lineage (NCBI taxonomy): Eukaryota > Metazoa > Chordata > Mammalia > Rodentia > Muridae > Rhynchomys > Rhynchomys soricoides. The sequence continues at coordinate 8,374,409 of JADRCH010000035.1, read as the reverse complement.
AAACTCAGGACCTTATGGATATACAGTCAGTCCACTGCCCCAGCTAATCCTTTCTTTGTGTGTATTTTGACTCCAATAAAAGGTAACTTTAACAAAAGCTTTTTTTTTTCTTTTTCTTTTTTTGATACTTTATTTACATTTCAAATGTTTCCCCCTTTCCAGGTCTCCATTTTGGAACCTCCCTATTCCCTCCCCCTGCCTCTATGAGGGTATTCACCCACCCACCCATCCACCCACTCTCTTCTTCCCTCCTTGGCATTCTCCTCTACTGGGGCATTCAATACCCTCAGGCCCAAGGGCCTCTCCTCCCCCTGATGGCCAACAAGGCCCTCCTCTGCCACATATGTGGCCAGACCATGGGTCACTCAATGTGTATTCTTTGGTTGGTGATCCAGTCTCTGGGAGCTCCAAGGGTCAGGCCAGTTGACACTGTTGCTTCCTCCAAGGGGCTGCAAACTCCTTCAGCTCCTTCAGTTCCTTCTCCAACTCCTCCATCTGGGACCTCATGCTCAGCCCAATGGTTGCTGTGAAGTAAGTCTTGGGTATTCCAAACTTGTGGGTTAATAACCACTTATCAGTGAGTACATACCGTGTTCATTCTTTTGTGACTGAGTTACCTTGCTCAGGATGGTATTTTCAAGTTCCATCTGTTTGCCTGCCAATTTCATGAAGTCATTGTTTTTAATAGCTGAGTAGTATTCCATTGTGTAAATGTACCACATTTGCTGTATCCATTCCTTTGTTGAGGGACATCTGGGTTGTTTCCAGTTTCTGGCTATTATAAATATGGCTGCTATGAACATAGTGGAGCATGTGCCTTTATTACATGTTGGAGCATCTTCTGGGTATACGCCCAGGAGTGGAATAGCTGGGTCCTCAGGTAGTGTACTGGCTAGTTTTGTGTCAACTGACACAGGCTGGAGTTATCACAGAGAAAGGAGTTTCAGTTGAGAAAATGCCTTCATGAGATCCAGTGGTAAGGCATTTTCTCAATTAGAGATCAAGGACGGAGGACCCCTTGTGGGTGGTACCATCTGTGAGTTGGTAGTCTTGGGTTCTATAAGAAAGCAGGCTGAGCAAGCCAGGAGAAGCAAGCCAGTAAGCAGCATTCCTCCAGGCCTCTGCATCAGTTTCTGCTCCTTCACCTACTGAAGTTCCAGTCCTGACTTCCTTTCCTGATGAACAGCAGCATGGAAGTGTAAGCTCAATAAACCCTTTCCTCCCCAACTTGCATTTTGGTCATGATGTTTGTGCAGGAATAGAAACCCTGACAAAGACAGGTAGTATTATGTTCATTTTTCTGAGAGTCCACTAATCTGATTTCCAGAGAGGTTGTACCAGCTTGCATTCCCACCAGCAGTGGAGGAGTGTTCCTCTTTCTCCACATCCTCGCCAACATCTGCTGTCACCTGAGTGTTTGATCTTAGCCATTCTGACTGGTGTGAGGTGGGATCTCAAGGTTGTTTTGATTTGCATTTTCCTGATGACTAAGGATGTTGAACATTTCTTTAGGTGCTTCTCAGCCCTAAGAGTTTCCTCAGTTGAGAATTCTCTGTTTAGCTCTATTCCCTATTTTTTTGATAGGGTTATTTGGATCTTTATTTTTTGAGAATTTTGACAATTTCATACACATGATGGATGAATTTTAATCACAGTCAGCCTCACTCATCCTCCACTGCTGCCTTCCCAGAGGATTTCCCTCAGAGTCTCCTCTCAACGGCAACTTCCTCCTCCTTCTTTCTCTCTCCCTCCTTCCTTCCCCCCCTTCTCCCCTCCCCCTTTCCTCTCCTTTTTCAAGAACTCAAGGAGTCCAATCAACGCTGCCCATACGCTCACGGGTGTAAAAACCTCCCCTGGGTAGTCAACACACCAAGCACCACTCTCCTGAAGAAAACTGACTTCCCCACCCCTGGCAGTCACCAACTGTCTATAGTTCTTCAGCTAGGGGGTGTTTTTTTGCAGGGGAGGGGAAGACGGGGAAGGATAGGAGGAGGGATGACTTGTGTGTCCCTCCCTAATCCATGCTAGAAGGTTAAAACTGGTTGGGCAGTAAAATTTACTCTTCAGCCTTTAACTTTACCTGGTCTATGATGCGTCCGATGCTGTACACACAACACCATCTGACCCAGGTTAACACTTCATGCGTAAGCACCCCGTCCTCTTCTGGTTCTTTGGAAGATGTTTAGCCAAGGCAAGAGGAGCTTCTCAGTTACAAAGATTACGATCCTGAACATTGAATTGTTTCTCAACTGGTCTCTTGAATTATAAAAAGAAACTACAAACGAAATTATAATAACAATCCTGGCGCCCAAGGAAACAAATCCCCTGCAGTCGCTAGCCCTAGTTTGTCCCTTTCCATGTTATGCACATATTCACCTCCTGATTGCTACTTCCCCGCCAAACCAGTAAATAAGAGAAAGTAAGAAAGGCACCTTTGCTTTCCTTTTTCTCACTTCACCCAGATGCCAGATCCTCAACATCTAGCACCGACTTGGCCCTGATCTAGGGCGCAGGGCAGACTGCCCAGCTCTCAGGATCTTGCCCAGCTCTCTCAGTCTTGCTGACCCCGCGGTTTCCCAACTTGTTAGTGCGCAAGAACTCGGACTCCCCACCCCATGGCGTGCAACCTCCGCGCCTCTCTTCCTGCTCCGCCCAGGTCACAAGCAGGTCTTCACCTTCCTCCTCTGGCAGCCTCTGGGAAGAAGCAAGGGTCTTTGGCAGACGCTTCGGGCTCGCAGGGCAGCAGGGTGAGTGGCTCCTCTGCCCCTGCATCTTCCTGCTGTGAGTGTGGGAGAGCAGGGCTGGCTTTATTATTCCAGAATTAACATTACACACCTCACCAACTTACAGTGCACAGTCTGTGGCTCTGGGTCCATTTAAGGTGCGCAAGCATGTTTCCAGCACCTACTCTGCTTACTTGAACAGGGAGATGCTTTTCCGCGGCGTTTCCTGTGGGTTTTTTTGTTTTGTTTTGTTTTGTTCCTCCAGTGTCTGGGGGCGGGGCGGGGCGGAACACTGCTGGTGAAGGGAGATCATAGGAAAACTTCTAAAGTCAGTTCTTTTCTTCCAACTTTTGAGGCAAAATCTCTCCCATGTTTCTTTCAGATGGGTGTTCCAGGTTAGATGGCCCTTCAGCTTCCAGGTAAATTCTGAGGTGGGATTGATTGCAAAGGCATAGTGCTGTAGTCTCCTTTCTATGGAGCTCAGGGGCTACAACTCAGATCATCAGCCTTGGGCTGCCAGCACTTTTACGTACAGACCCATCTTGCTGGACTCTGGATGGTGTTCAGAGTCTTTTTTTTTTTTTTTTTTTTTTCACATGTGGGTCGTAGGATCAAATCCAGAACCTTGCGTATGTCAGGCTCTGCTAGTCCTGTGGGATTTTAAATATAGAAGCATTTCATTTACAAATAGGACTATTTGGCTTTGCTGTTTGAATCTCAATCTCCCCCTATGTCCCCCTCCCCCATTTGTCTGAGGACTCAAGCCTGTTTTAAATAACAGTTGATGGAATGGTCACCTTGGCTCAATCCTGTGGTTACAAGAACTAATATTAGCTATTCCCTGTCGAATAGAATGCTGTTGATAGAATTATCACAGTAGCCTTGATTATCTGGAGGTGTGAGCTTTCTCTTCCTGATTTATTCGTGGCCTTAATCAAGAATGAATTTAAGTTTTCAAAGTTTCCATCTATTGAAATTTATCATGTCATTCTTATCCTTGATCATGTTACATGCTGAATTACTTTTCTTAATTGGCATATATTAAGCCATGCTTTTTTTGTTTTCAGTTGACATGTATTTCTGTGGTTTCTCTTCCTGTTGACTTTTAGTCCAATTCTTTATGATCAGATGGGATACCAGAAATTATGTTTTGATTTGTGCAATGTTTGCGATGGAGTGTTCTCGTTATTAATATACAGCCATCTGTGTTTCTCCTACCTTTGGCTGGATATCTGCTTTGTCGGGTATGACCATAGCTGCTCCTGCTTGCTTTGGAGTCTGTTTGCTGAGAACTCCTAATTCCACCTTTCACTTCAGTCTCCGTATGTCTTTGCCAGCTTGGTGAGTCCCTGTGGCAATGAACAACTGGCTATTGATTTTTGCTTTTGAATTCAATTTATGTTTGAGTCTGAGTTCAAATGTGTGGAATGAATGGAATCCTATAAATTGATGGGGCTTCTTTCTTCTTTGGATTTTCTGCCGTGGTTTCAGTTGCTATGTGTTCTGTTTTCCTCTTAGAAGTTTGCAGTCTCAATGTCAATTTGCTTTCTATTGCTCTAATAAAACATCATGATTCAAAGCAACTTGGGGAGGAGAAAGTTTATTTAGCTTAACACGTCTACCTCATAATCCTTCATTGAAAGAAGTGAAGGCAGGAACTATGGCAGGAACTGAATCTGAGACCATGGAGCAATATAACTTAGTCGTTGCTCCTCATAGCTTGCTCAGCCTGCTTTCTTAAACACCCCAGGATCCCAAAGTGGGCTGGGCCTTCCCACATCAATCATCCATCAGAAATGCCCCAACGGATTGCCAACCTGAAGGAGGCAGTTGCTCAGCTGAGGTCCCTTCTTCCCAGGTGACTCCAGTATGTGCCAAGTTGATGAAAAGCTAACCAGCGCTTACCGAGTTCATACTGTTCATCCTTAGAACTACAAGGTTTGTTTCTCTTGCCCTCTTCATTGTAGCTTTGTGTCTTCTTCCTTGTGATTAGAACTTTCCTGTGTCTTATTCAGTGCTGGCTCAGTGGTCACACATTACATTAGTTATGCCCATCCTGAATGTCTTTATAAAGGGCACTTTTGTGTGTAGTCACGTTGGGTGTCAGTTATTTTCTGAGTGCTCAGAGTGCATCATTGCACTCTGTGGCCTGGAGGATTTCCATCACGGAATGTGATGTTGTTCTGACTGTAAGTAACTTGGCTCCTCTCTGTAGTAACCTGTAGCATTCTTCTCTTGTTCTGCAAGCTCAGGATAAGACAAGACTATTTTATGGTCATCTTTTAGGTGGTCTAAATAAATTCTGTACCTGGATGTCGTAGTCTTTCAATAGATACAGGAGACTTTCTCACGTCTCACTGAATAGGTTTTCTGTGTCTTTAGTCCACATTCCAGCATTCTATTCTAATAAAAACATTCTTATTTGATCTCTCAGTCACATCCAGGAGGTCATGCAAGATGAAGTCATCACAATTTTTTTTTTTTGATTCTTCTCTGAGAGCAATAACTCATCACCTTGACTTTGAAACCCTGGTATTTTACGTTTTAGTTAATTTAGTCTATCCTGGCTGCTTTGCTTGTTGCAGTCAGAGCTCTTCATGCAGCTGCTTCCCACCCTGTCTGCTCTAAGGCTGCTCTTGGAGGAGGCTCGCCTGAGAGGCCCGTCCATCACAGGCAGAGAGTTCAGTAACCACAATGTCAGTTTTTAGAAGGGGAAACCAGCTTTAAAGAAGACAGCGTTTTCAACTGTTTCACAAGTTCACTAGTCACTGTCTGCAGTTTTGACGTTTTATTTTCTTTTTCTTTTTTTGGGGGGGGGTGGTGTTTTCAAGACATGAAGTTTTTTGGCTGGTTGTAGAAGCCTAATGACTGGAGGTATGGACGTTGTAAATTGTACAAAACTTTTCCTGATAGCTGATCAGTTCCACGGATTATGCCATGTCCCCAAATTAAACACACATGCACAAACATACGCATGCACACACACTCATGCACAGTCACACATATGTGCACATGCACAAATATACATGCACACACACATAGATAGAGAGACAGACAGATAGACAGACAGACAGAAACAGGAGATGTGGTAATGATGGTCATTATTCATCTCTAAACTTGATCTTCTTCTAAACTTATAATGTGTCATAATATGCTTTTGTCTAAGACAAATCTTCCCCCTCATCTTCCCTTTCTGTATTAATTACAGATGACATTTATCCTCGGTTCAGTGTGCTCATATGTTTCTTAGGAATATGGTATCTAAGGGAGTTTGTGTACTCAGTCATGGCTGCTTCTCATCTGGGTCATCAGGTAATCACCGAGATACGCACTGTTCATCAGGAAGGAGTCTACCTGTGGCAGCATAGTTTAAAACCATCTGTGAGTGTAATGATCTGTGTTAGGATTGTGTTTGTCTGGACCTTCAACTTCCTATTGTTTTTTCTTCCGCAGGAAGGACGAACCTCCTGAGATATCTTCCAATAAGGACCCCACTGTAATCCCAACAATAGAAAGACATCACTATGTCCTTCCTGAAACAAACACTAGTGACTGGAAGACACTGACTGAAGAGGCTGTGTTAAGTTTTCACAGCATCAGCTACCAGGAAACAGTACAGAGTGGCTTTCCGCTTCATAAAAAGACACATGTGATAGAAAGACTATCGAACATCATGTATGTCCATGAGCTGAAGACAACACTGTATTGAATAACTTTTTTAAAAATCACAGACTTTCTCTTTATAAATAAGCTGTGTGTGTATGCACATGTGCATGTGTGTGTGTGTAGGTTTGTGTGTCTGTGTGTATATGTGGGTATAAAGGTGTGTGGATATTTGTGTACGTGTATGTGAGCGTCTGTGTGTGTTTAAGTGTGTGTGTATATGCACACATGTGCAGATGTATAGATGCTATTACACACACTTGACCTAAGTCTCTGAGAGGACAACCTTGAGCATTAGTCTTCCCCTTTACCTTGTTGGAGACAGAGTCTCTGATTGTTCACTGCTGTGGATGCCAGGCTAGCAGCCTGCAAGCTTCTGGGGATTCTCCTGTCTCTGTCTCCTCTCTCTACAGAGTAGTGGCTTTAGAGATGCCCACTACTGCACCCAATTTTATGTTAGTTCTGGGGGTTTAACTTAGGTCCTTACCCATCAAGTGCTTCCCCATCAATCCAGACTCACCATATTCTACACACAGAGATTCACGATCACAGTGAAATTAATGGGGTGGAGACCGAATGAACAGCATACTGAATTAATGACACAAAACATCAAGAGATGAGAAAGCATATTGAAAAAGAGATATACTGTTAAAATCAAGAGATGAGAAAGCATATTGAAAATTTAAAATAAAGAAATTTGAGGATAGATGGCTCAGTGGTTAAGAGCACTGACTCCTCTTCCAAAGGTTTTGAGTTCAATTCCCAGCAACCACATGGTGGCTCACAACCATCTCTAATGGGTCCTGATGCCCTCTTCTGGTATGTCTGAAGACAGCTACAGTGTACTCATATAAATAAATACATCTTTAAAAAAGAAAAGAAATGTGAAAGTCTAAAAGAATTGCATACATTTCTATGCACACAGCCCTCCCAAAACTGAACTGAGAGTTTCCAGCGTCAATCACAGGTGATGATTGCAATGAGGAAAGTCCCCACAGCAGACAGTCAGGGCCTGATGTACCTGCTCAATGTTCATTGACAGCTAAAAAGATCAACGTGGAAACACAGTGTTCCATAAAGCAGAGAGAACAGCCCCTAACAAATCCTAAGGAGAGCAAGCACACAAAGACTTCCCCAGGTCAGTCTGTACACTCTCTTTCTCTCAAGCCCAACCTCCGCTCTGTTTTTGGGCACTGGTCATTTCTGCTCCTGTACCTACAACTTGCACCATTTCACACTAAGAAGGGCATGGGCAGGGCAAAGGGTTGACTCGTTATCTGAGAAATGACGATTGGGAAGGTAACTAAGCTTCTATAAGAATATGCCCCTCTCAGTCTGCATATTCACCACTCTGAAGCATTCAATCAGTTTTCTGAGACTGATTCGTGTGTGTGCTGTATCCATACATCCATAAAGAATAACCTCTCATTTCAACTCTAAAATGACCATATTCTGATCCATGTGTCATGGAAGAAAACCATCATGTCTGTAGGGTGTGTATTTTGCTTTCCTATTTTGATTCAAGTGTTTCTCCTGAGTGTTAATCCTGGCAAAGCTTTCCTATCCTATGCTTCTTTCTAGTCTTTGGATTTCTACTGAAGTATATTGATTTTGGTTCTATTCTATTTTCATAGCAATGACACAGCTATTGATACCCTAAGAATCATTGCTTTCTTGTGTAATATTCATTAAGTTGCAAGCAGGGTTATGAAGACACTGGTCATCACACATTAGCAAGAAGCTGTTACACACATGACACATAAAGGCTGTGTGTGCACTTGAGTCTTCATGAGAACTGGCCATATCCTTCAAAGAACATTCATCTTAGATGCATTGCATTTCAAAAAAGACAAATGCTTTAAACATTAAACAAAAGGAATTTTGTGATATCTGAGGCATTTTTCTGATGAGTCCTTACTAGCAGTTGATGTCTTTTATAAATAATAGGTCTCTATTCATATTTTTCCTGTGAGTTTGTCTTTATTTTCTGTCTACTATTGCATCAAACTTCAAGGATCATTTTCAATGTAGACCCTAAGCGAATTTAACTTCTTTAAAATAGAAAAATAAACCAGTATGATTTTGTGTTCACAGTGGGATCATGAAGCCTGGCATCAATGCCATTATGGGACCTCAGGATGGGAGCAGATCTTGGTGAGTATAACAGAAAGCACGTGTGTCCCTTTGCGTCCAGCTCATGTGCTTCAAAACCAGTCACCGTCATGGTGTTATTTAGGCGTTGTTATTACAGCTAGTGTGCTAGTGTGCTGTGGGTGATGTGCAGGAGGGGTGTTCTGCTGACCCACAAAGCACAGAAAGTCTCTAGGTCCACTTTATGAATAAGAAATGGTAAAGTGATTGGCATATGGTGTGGATCCTTATTATTATTATTATTATTATTATTATTATTATTATTATTTAATGAAGTCGGGAGATAGTGTTGCAATAGGAAGAAAGGGAAGAGAAAGTAGTAGCAGTAGTAGTAGTAGATGAAGAAGAAGTTGTCTGAGGGCAAGAAAGCATCAGCAGCCCTAAATCTCCAAATACAAACATATGGAAATGTGTGTGTGTGCGCAGCCCTGTGTGTAATTGTATGTGTGCATGTGCATGTGTGTGCACTCATGTGTGTACTTGTGTGAGTACACATGTGTGTCTGATTTTAGTAAAACTGTTCACTTGTTCACTACATTATGTTTCTGTATTATTTAGTATGCAGAATTTTTGTTTTGAGAAGCTAAAGGATGACAGTTTTCATTGAAGAGAGAAAATAAACTACACGATATAATTAACCCTTTGTAGGTTACTAGATGTCTTAGCTGCAAGGAGAGATCCATGTGGATTATCAGGACATAATTTTGATAAATAGTAAACCTTGACCTGCTAATTTCAAACATTCATCTGGTTAGGTACCACAAGTAAGTGTTGACAAGCTTATAGACTTGCGTCTTCCCAGTTAAGTGTGTGACACACTCATAGGCCCCACGCTTCCTATGTCAACACTTCATCGTGACTCCTTACCCTGACTCTGACATCTGTGGCACAGTATTAGTAATTGCTGCTGTGACTTAATTCTACAAAGGACCACTGTTGTCCATCTTTGTTCTTCCTTCATCTGTCTCCACTCCTTAGAAGATGTCTTCTGCAAATAATTGTAACCAGCAGTCACCAAAATTCCTGTCCTCTTCTTGGAAGGCAAATTGGGAGGGGGAAGAAAACACTTGGGTCAGGCTCTGACCTTGGGATTAGTGAAATTGAAAGCTTATTTTAAGTGGAGCGTTACACTGGGTGTGTTGTTTGTGTGGACAAGGTTATGTTTGTCTTCATGATAACTCTGCCTAATTAAAATTCCGTTTATGGTTAAGGATGATGTGGTGTTGGGCACAGTGACTGTGAGGGACAATTTAGAGTTCTCAGCAGCTCTTTACCTCCCAATGACTCTAGCAAGAGATGAAAAGAGAAGGCGGATTAATGAGGTGCTTGAACTTCTGCATCTGGATAAAGAACAAAATATCAAGGTAATGTGAGGGAAAATCTTGAAAGACGAGAGAGAGAGAGAGAGAGAGAGAGAGAGAGAGAGAGAGAGAGAGAGAGAGA